>OZ023327.1:57073880-57083880 GCA_964007535.1 Brachyptera risi | reverse complement strand
ATATTAGCCAGTGGTAAAATCTTGTGACTGTACGAAGACTTGGATCGATCACGATTAACACCCATTCAAGATATCAGACCTAATGAATTCTACTCAAAAAATTGATAACAAAAGTTGATGAGAAAGGAAAATCAGAGATTGTATAAATGGATAGAAATAGTGCTAATCAAGAGACAGCAATGTACAGTAAATACTCATTCCAAATTGTTATTGAATGAATGAATAGAAGAAACCAACTTGAAAGAGACAAAATGAAATAAGTAAATATAAACAATTCGACCAGATCAAGAATTCAAGAATTGAAGCGATAATAATATAATATCGAGTACGGCATTCGTATTCGTTCAATAGTCAAATTAGATAAGTTCGAAATAATCCTTTTTTTTTGTTTCAGTGACAATTGTCTTAACTGAATTGAGCCTTGAGTTCCTTAATCTGGTCCCTATAGACAAAACTCGTGCAGTCAACATGTCAAATACCTACCCAGTTCCCGTTTAGAGTGTACAAAGAATATATATATATATATATATATATATATATATATATATATATATATATATATATATATATATATATATATATATAAATATATATATTTTTTAAATAAACTAACTTATTTTATTCTCATTATTACAACTTATTATATTTCATTATTTCTGCTCATTGTTCTTTTCATTTGAGTGTCAATGTGATTGAAGAATCTTCCTTGTTTAGTTTTGGATACTATTTGTAATTCTGTCAATAACAAGTGTTTTGTTATAATGATAACTGGTGAATAAAAAAAAAAATACACATATATATATATATATATATATATATATATATATATGTTCATATATATATATATATATATATATATATATATATATATATATATATATATATATATATATATATATATATATATATATATATATATATATATATTTATATATATATGTTCATATATATATATATATATATATATATATATATATATATATATATATATATATATATATATATATATATATATATATATATGTATATATATCCCTCCATAGAACTAGATCAAGTATCAACTAGTAAAACGTTACATCTTGATACGTATCATATTGGAGCTTGTCATAAGCACAGTATGGATCTGAACCCAGCTATAGCTATATCACATAATCCGATTACATGTCCATATAGCAAATACGATTCGAAAGTTTGTAATTTGACAAATTCACTCGGCAATGTCTTGTGAATCTACGGATGCGGTTTGACCCAATGCTGTCACTGTATGTGTGAAGATTGTATCTTATAACTGGGTCATCAGTAGGACTATCAGTTACTGGATACAACCGCATAGTACAAGGTACACAAGACAGGGTGCAATGAGAAGAGCGGTACAAGTCATGGTACAGTACAAGTATAAGTTATATTTTTCCTCATTCCCAGAGGTGTAGTTGAACATTAAGAGTAACAATGAGGGATATATAAGGAATTAACTTCTCTGAAAGAGCTTTGTCTAATTTTCGTTGCAACTGTAGGTATATGGCAAATATCAGTGAAAATACAAAGGTGGTTCCGGTGTGTTCATATATATATTTACATATGTATATATATGTATGTATATATATATATATATATATATATATATATATATATATATATATATATATATATATATATATATATATATAAATATATATATACATATATATATATATATATATATATATATATATATATATATATATATATATATATATATATATATACATATATATATATATATATATATATATATATATATATATATATATATATATATATATATATATATCATGATTATAGAGATGAACGAGCAATATATAGAAAAAAGAATATATATATATATATATATATATATATATATATATATATATATATATATATATATATATATATATATAGATAGATAGATAGATAGATATATAAAGCAATATATAGCAATATATATATGAATAAATTTCACTTGTTTTCGACGACGGGGTAATACAAGTACTGGAATAGAATTGCATACAATTAATGGAATGATTGATTATCGATTGCTCTACGACCTCACCAACAGCTAGGTCATTTGGGGGTACGAATGACCCGCAGGTGATAATGAGACTATATGAAGAGACAATAAGTGAATGGAATTTTACAAAAAACTCATGCCTCATGCGGGACTCGAACCTATACCCAGCAGCGGTGACTTTAGTTATTGAAGTGATGGCTCAGTTGACTGAGCTATGGAGGGTGGCTCATGGCATACAATTGATAATTATAATACTGTATAGTAGCGTGCATAGTATAAAACACTTTCCACGGAGCTCTGATGAAACATCATTCGGAAATATTCGAGCCCCAGCTGAAAATTCCCATGTTGAGTTCTCAGCGACGTTCAAATAACTATGATGCACCTCAGATAACTACGTTTCACCAAGAAGTTATCTTACAATTCTCTAGACGGAGCTGAACTTGAAACCAACTATATAGGTCTCAAGGTCTAGACATAGATAGTCTAGATAACAATTAATATTATATTATTATTTGTGATGAAGGATTTATTCAAATCATCATTACAACAACTATATGACTCTTATATATATATGACTCTTCATCATTTTAAGACAGCCCGCACACAAGACTTGGTCTTACGCGGGTTTCCAGAATCTTATATGCAAATTTAGAATTCAATTTGAAACATTTGAAATTTTTGAAAAAAAGGTGGAAATTTAAAAAAGTAATAATTATAGGATATTAGTACCATATCACATCAATAAACTTCATGTTATTTCCACTTGTCATATATTATTATATTGATTTATTACTGTCTATTATCATTATTATTTTGATTATTTGACAATGTTATATTTTTAATCAGCATGCATTTATAATTTCATGTTACTTATACTATTTATATTATATTATCTATGAGAATCGAGAATAAAATGATTTAAAAAATGAATTCGAATTGAATTGAATACCGAGGTGGATAACATTCAATCTATGGATTCGATGAATCCAATTATCAAAATGCAAACACCATGCTGTTTCATAATGTGAACTAACCTGGGCATAAAGGGAGATAATTAGGAATAACTCATGAATAAGAGATTATTTATTTGATCGATGATCATTTCATTTCCACGTGATAAAATTCCTATCCATTTTCGATGATTCCAACATAATAATATTTCTGATTGGAATCCTTCTTCATGGAAAGTATACAGGTGGAGGTGCCAGGTTTAATAGACATGGCTTTAAGTTCATGACAGTATAGTATTTTACGAATAGATTTTAAGTGTAGTCACATGTATATCAAGAATATCACATGTCGAAAGTATATGAAGAACTAGCTGCCACTCAATGATCAAGGGAATAGGCCTACTCTCAATTAAATACAAGTACATCTTTGTTGCTACTAAAACAATTGACTTATCGATTGAATTTTCAGGAATCTCGAAAAAGACGACAGCGAATCATTGTGAGGGATGGACTGAGAACAGAAATCGTTTGTTCATTTGACCGTATGTGGATTTTAAGAGATTGAGTAGAATGCATTGGATTATTCATAATGAAAAAATGAATACAATATAAATATATATATATATATATATATATATATATATATATATATATATATATATATATATATATATTTATATATATATATTTATATATATATATATATATATATATATATATATATATATATATATATACATATATATATATATATATATATATATATATATATATATATATATATATATATATATTTATATATATACATATATATATATATATATATATATATATATATATATATATATATATATATATATACATATATATATATATATATATATATATATATATATATTCATATATATATATATATATATATATATATATATATTCATATATATATATATATATATATATATATATATATATATATATATATATATATATATATATGTTTATATGAATATATATATATATATATATATATATATATATATATATATATATATATATATATATAAATATATATATATATATATATTGATATATATGATATATAAATAAATATATGAAAATATATATAGCCATATTGAAATATGTTGAAATCGAAAAATGTTCGTCGATTGAATCGAATTAATTTGGATGGAACATCGTTCAACTGAACATTTCAAACAAATGAGAGAAAAAAAACCTGTCTCTTATGCATTCATATAGGCCTGGACCTATATAAATCTTTCTTTTCACTGCCTCAAATATTTGGGGAAGAATAACTCATAATTAAAATTGTAACTTTAATAAAATTCACTCTTGGATAGTATGAAATTCCATTCGGTTCATGCTTCTCTGCTCACAATTAATTGGAGGATCACTTGTGATGATTAGAGCTCTGATTATAAAAATGACATGGCATGATATATAACATTTCCTATAGAAAGTTAAAACAAGAAAAACAAATAGAATGAAGAAAGAAAAACAATTTGACGGAGACTTTATGGATGAGATTTTTCAGTGTTAATAAATGAAGGAACGGGCCTTCACCGTGTGTATATATTATCTCTACTTCCATAAATAGTAGCTTAAGCTGTGATTAGTTTGTAGTCCACCATAATGTATTGTCATCCATAGAGATTGCATGGAGAAAGATTGATTAGATGTAGCATATCATTAGCCTTCATTATTTCATGTTATGTATGTGAACTGCAAGTGATATCTTTTCTACCAGGAGCACATAGGATCAAAGAAAGGAGAAATAATAAATGCTTGTTTGAGTTGTCCTACTCTCCAAAGTCTAGACTGCAGATTTAATGAAAATACATGTCCATTGATGAAAGATACATAAAGGAATTTCATCTACAGCGATGATAAATTGGAGACCGGAAATGTTCATAAAACAGATGATGGAATGAGGACACTTTTGTAATCAGGAGAGTCTTCACATGAAACAATTTCATCCTTTCCAACTGGAAGTGAATTTTGAATGGACTTTTGGGGGACAATGAAAAATGTAGCAATTGAAACTATCAATATTTTGTAATTTCTGATCGCTTGTTTAGGCTACGCACACTTTACGTACGTTCAGGTTTCGAATAACTCTCATGTAGAACCTAAAATCAATGAACCCTGAAGAATTGGAAAATTATAGTTCAACCACATTAATTGGAAATGAAGTTTTTTTCCAAATACCCGCATTAGTGTTCCAACAGCAAAGGATGAATGATTAGATCAACATGTTTCGAAATTCGGATCATTCAATGTTTCAAGATCTTGAATCGAATCTATTTGGACGGAAATAGATGTTCCGTCTGCTTAGACAGAACAGTTCGCACTTATTTCTTCATTTACTCAATAATTATGAGCGACAATTTCATAGACTGTCTGGATCACGCGGTAGCGTGACGATAGTCAGGGAATAAAAAGCGTGATAGCTAAATAAGGCTAGCCGGTGAAAAGATCGCGGCAAAAAAAGCGTGAACATGAGACGACGAACAATAATCTCGCGGCAATAATATCGAGTGTGGTAACATGATCGCGCATACATAAGGTCACGAGGTCAAAAATATCGCGAGCCAAATGAGCGTGGGTAAAAAGACCGTGGACAAGTGATCGCGGCCAGTAAAATTGCGGTAACCATATGATCGCGGCCAATATGATTGCGGCGACCTAATGATCGCGGACTGAAAGATTGCGGCGACCTAATGATCACGGATCAAAAGATCGCGACTACCATATGATCCTGGACTGAAAGATCGCGGCGGCCATATGATCGTGGACTGCAAGATCGCTGCGATCATATGATTGCGGACTGAAAGATCGCGGCGGTCATATGAGACTGAAAGATCGTGGCGGACATATGATTGCGGACTAAAAGATTGCGATGGCCATATGATCGCGGATCAAAAAATTGTGGTGACCATATGATCGCAAACTAAAATATCGCGGCGACCATATGATCGCGGACTAAAAGATTGCGGTGACCATATGATCGCACACTAAAAGATCGCGGCGACCATATGATTGCGGACTGAAAGATCGCGGTGGACATATGATTGCGGACTAAAAGATTGCGATGGCCATATGATCGCGGATCAAAAGATTGTGGTGACCATATGATCGCAAACTAAAATATCGCGGCGACTATATGATCGTGGACTGAAAGATTGCGGTGACCATATGATCGCAGACTAAAAGATCGCGGCGACCATATGATCGCGGACTGAAAGATCGCAGCGACCTAATGATCACGGACTGAAAGATCGCGACGACCATATGATCCTGGACTGAAAGATCGCGGCGGCCATATGATCGCGAACTGCAATATCACGGCGATCATATGATTGCGGACTGAAAGATCGTGGCGGCCATATGATTACGGTCTGAAAGATCGCGGCGGACATATGATTGCGGACTAAAATATTGCGATGACCATATGATCGCGGATCAAAAGATTGTGGTGACCATATGATCGCAAACTAAAAGATCGCGGCGACCATATGATCGCGGACCAAAAGATCACGGTGACCATATGATCGCAGACTAAGAGATCGCGGCGACCATATGATAGTGGACTGAAAGATCGCAGCGACCATATGATCATGACCAAAAAATCTAGGTGACCATAGGATCGCGGTAGCCATATGATCGCGGCGTCCATACGATCGCGCTGACCATCGCTGACAAAAAGATCGCGGCGACCAAATGAGCGCGGACAAAAAGATCACGGTGACCGTATAATCGCGGCAGCCATATACTCGCTGCGATCATATAGTCGCCGCGATCATATGTTCATCATATGATCAACATCTCGAAATGTATGACAAAATACATAAGAATATCTCAAGAGTGGAAAATTTGAAGTGGGTCCATATATTCTCTTTGAATGAATAGGAACTTTCAAGGGCAGCAAGCATGAGAATGATAAGATATCATTCCATACTTTTATCCGAGTACTGACCATTCCGTAGAAAATATTTATATTGTCGATTATTCAGATCAATCGAAAAGCTATTGAGGAGATCAGGAAGTAGAAACAATTACATCGTTGAACGATTTGGGAAATAAGCGAAGAGTGAAACAGAAATGCTGTGCATGAATGGTAATGAAATCAAAATTTTCAACTTTCCATCACATCTTATATAAATATAGGCATTATATCGCTCATCTCAAAGCGCATATGCTGCTTCTTCCTAGTAGATGTTGGTACATTCATTTAATTTTCCAAAAATACGACCTCGTGAGTGTGAAATTATCAACCACGGGAATATAATGAGAGTGCCAAATGAGAACTCAGATGAATTGTATTACAATAATGAATGGAAGTAGTAGGCAGCATCGCCACGACGTCTTATAAATGAAATTACGGAGGTAACTTGAAGGAATTTCATTTTCGTCACAATCCAAAACCTGGATCAAATTATAATTATAAAAAGATCGATATCGAGAATTCAGGAGGGGAGTATAAGACTCGCATTTTCCTGGATTCGTGTGACTTTCTCCGAAAGCGAGACACCTGGGAGCAGTGGTAACAGGCTAACTTGATTTTTAATTAATTCAGAAAGACCCAAACGCTCACGAAATCATTAAGTTCATGAGAAAAAAGCTCATTACTATACAAACTCCGAAGGAACTGTGATCATTACGAGGCTCTTTAATGACAGAGTGCGCGTCTTTTCAAATTTAATAATTTTAGGGGAATATTAATCACTTACTATAAAAGCACCCACTCAATTTGTCTTTATTTAGTACATAATAATTTATTATACTCATTTTCATTGAATTGTTATCGTACTGCTGTCAATATACGGAATGTAGGAAAAGTGAACGGATGGAATAGAACCAAAAGTATGGAAGAAAACGAGAAAAGGACTTTCAGCAATCAACAATTGAGACTAGTTTACGAATAAATTGTATTAGAATACAAACAAATGATATGTTGATAGTGTATCCAAATGGATATACACATTCATAAATATATATATATATATATATATATATATATATATATATATATATATATATATATATATTCATTTATATATATATATAATATATATATATATATATATATATATATATATATATATTTATATATATATATATATATATATATATATATATATATATATATATATATATATATTTATATATATATATATATATATATATATATATATATATATATATATATATATATATATATATATATATATATATATATATATATATTCATATATAAATATATATATATATATATATATATATATATATATATATTCATATATATATATATATATATATATATATATATATATATATATATATATATATATTTATATAAATATATCTATACATATATATATATATATATATATATATATATATATATATATATATATATATATATATATATTTATATATATATATATCTATACATATCTATACATATATATATATATATATATATATATATATATATATATATATATATATATATATATATATATATATATGGGTCAAAGTGAGTTATTTCTCATCTCAGAGCCACATTGAAATGACCTATATATTCGAACGGTATGCTTGAAGAGGCCCAGCTACACTGTTGGTATACACATCGCAGTTCTATGAAAATAGACAAGTTGGATATGCTTGCATTATTTGAAAACGTGGACTAATCGAGCTCTTTTCTCTCTTATCAAGTGAGGATTTAACAACTGAGTGTCCATGATGATCCATCACAGTACTCATCGCCTAACGAAGACAATTTTAGGATCACGAGAACAATATATGCAATATTATTTACTGATATACAATTTTAAATGTACATACAGTGACTCGGCACACTGCTCACTCTCCTGCTGCCCAGATATCAAATTTGTCCAAAACCTGACCAAAGTGGTTCAAAAAGTAACATTAAAAAGAGTTAAGTATTGACAGTTCTGGAGAACTATGAAAGTATGGCCAGTATGACAGTAGTTCGACCGGCACAGGTAGCTGAGTGGTTAACGCACTTGCTCCATGTGACCCGGGAGGTAGTGGGCATGTCGGACCCGGTTCGATCCCCGCTACCGTCCATCTTTACAGGGGTTTTTCGTGGTTTCCCTCTGTAGTCTAGGCTAATGCCGGGATGGTTCCCACAATATAGGCCACGACCGCTTCCTCCCCACTATCCTTCCCATTACCCATAAAACCTTCATCTCATCATCCCATCATCTCATTAATCATTCATCCGACGCCAATAGATCTCAGTCATCATTACAGTGCGTCGCTAAAACCCAATATAAAAGAAGACAGTAGTTCGATCGCCGTGCACACTGACGCAAAGACGCTGATCCATCAGCGAAATATCTATCCTCCTATATTCTTATAATCATTCTTATAACATTGTTATAATCTCCAGAGTGTGAGGTATACGATGTCCACCATTTAGTCACAGTATTTTCTCCGCACCTCAAAGCAGAGGAAATATTAAGAAATCTTGACTCCACGTACAGTAGGTTGAACCATGGGAAATTACTCTTTGCGTCGACCCAAACAATATGTTCGAACATTGTCCCACATGGATATACGTATCCATGTTAATCTCTAGAGTGTGAGGTATACGATGTCCACCATTTAGTCGCAGTATTTTCTTCGCACCTCAAAGCAGAGGAAATATTAAGAAATCTTGACTCCACGTACAGTAGGTTGAACCATGGAAAATTACTCTTTGCGTCGACCCAAATAATATGTTCGAACACTGTCCTACTTGGATCTACGTATCAATGTAATTGCTTGAAGAGAATGAAGTGCGTATTCCAGGATGCGCTTAACGTATCGTTAAGTGAATCATATTCAGGCTGTTACGCGTGTTGAAAGCATGTTTCAATGGGAATTGAATTAGCACTTCGGCCTATTAGGGTTTAATCTCGCCTCAACTGGGCTAATAACTGTAATAGAGGGGTGTACAGTACTGTATCAACATCAGTAGCCCAAAGGAAGC
>OZ023327.1:57066380-57071380 GCA_964007535.1 Brachyptera risi | reverse complement strand
TGCGAGATGATTTGAGTATTGGAAGACTATGTATGGTATCATAGTATCATAGGCACCAAATTGATGAGAGGGGTGCGTTAATTGAAAAAGCTGTTGAATTCTTGTATTGAGAAGAATATGAATAAAAGACATGATTTGAATTGATCGGAAGGGTGTACATTTTATTTGCTTCCAGGTTATTCATGTCTATGATTTTCATCAAAACACACTGGCCACTGCAGAAGATAATCCGAATGACGGAGAGGATAAGATCCAAGTTTTCAGGGTTCAGCGATGAAAGTGAGACAATTTCAGGACGTTGTCAGAAAAATTGGTCGATTTGAAAAAAATATCCTTGGAATTTCTCTCCCGTTCGGCGGCGGTGGGGATGGGACGTTTCGGGGCATGGTACGTTTTTGGGGAAGGGATTTTCTGGGGGATGGGACGTTTTGGGGGATGGATCATCAATTGATACAAGTAGGTTTCGATCTTATATTTGGTCTTCCACTCATTAAATTGTTTGTCAACCTCATTCATGATATTTACAAGTATGTTTATGTTGAAATTACAGAATTTTACCAATGATGTGAACAAAAATCGATTTTTGACCCAGTTTCGTGGGGTTCAAGAAAGTTCCAATAGCATGTGACGACTCTTTAGATTGGAAAATTTCAGTTATAGCATGTAGATAACTAGGTAAACGCCATATATGCGTTGTTGGACGAGCGGATAGTAATAGTATGCCAATTTTTCCGTCAAACTTTTGCCTACATTCGCCAATTGGGTGACATTTGAGTTAGAAATGGGTAAAAACTGCTTCGAGTGGTACCAATTCAGCACATTTCATGTTTTTTTCTTCAAAATGGCTGACCCGATCAAGCTGAAAGTTTCCAGAAATGTGTATCAAAATGTAATTTAACTTCATGCAAAATTTCTTTTTTGGGGAAAATGAAAATATTTTCTTTCTTTTCCGCTGTGTTATTCTAATGGGTATTTTTGAAATTTCCAAAATTCATAAAAATAAAAGTTTCCACCCGATAATGCCACGAGACTATACAGATCTAAGTCAGATGAGGAGCCATGGTGAAAAAAGTTTGAAGATGATAGCTGTAGCCGTTTGACCTGTGGAGAACCGACAAAAAACATAAAAAAACGAAAAAACAAACAAACAAACAAAACAAACATGAAAACCAACACAAATTTTTTCCAGTATGTCAAATTGAATCCTCGCTAAAGCTCGTCCAACAAATGTATAATAGTTTTGGTCCTATATACCCTGAAAACTATTTGCACACATTTTCTGTTGGTCAAAGGCCACGGTCTAGATTTGTATAGGTCATCGGGAAAACGATTAAACATGTGTATTTTGAATTCTACCTGGAATTCACAATCTCAAAAATCGTCACAAGATATATCTGAGGAGAATTATAAATATCTGATAAGCACGGTTAAAAGTTTATTTCTGGCTCCGCAAGAGGTCAAAATAACTTCTTTGAATAAATATCATGGATGTGGATCATGAAAAATATATTTAGTGGAAAACAGACTTGGAACTGGAACCAATTGAGTGTAATTGATGTTCCACCCTCTCCAACGTACAATCCTAACCACCCCCACTTTCCCCCAACGGATGCCTTTCTCCATGGAATCAGCCATTTTTTCATGATACGTCACAAAATTTTCATGCTTACAACACTAAACCCTGAAAACTTATATTATTTCCATCTAATCCACCCAGCTAACGGCAGTAGGGTATTATATAAAATCCATTAGGCCCCATACAAACAACATTCTGCGTATTCATTTTTGATCACACACACAGACACAGGCACAGACGCACACCCACACCCACACACACATAAAAAGATATATATATATATATATATATATATATATATATATATATATATATATATATATATATATATATATATATATATATATATATATATATATATATATATATATATATATATATATATATATATATATATATATATATATATATATATATATATATATATATATATTCACATTATGACAGTGTACACAATTGTAATACATCGTATGTCCATTTGATTCGCTCCAGTTTCGATTGAAAGGATTGAATTTTAACCAACTCAAGTTTTATAATCAACCTCTTTTTCTTCTCACTTGATTATTCATTCGATTCTGCATATATAACACCGGCGTTATATTGCTATTGCACATTTCATTCATGACGTACGATATTCATTGATTCACCCGAGACTAGACGCCGATAAATTACATGGATATAGTATTTTTTCTCTCGTTTTTTAAACCGAATACATTTATTCATATCATGAAAGGAATTATGCAAATACTGAAGTATGAAATTGGAGCCATGAAACGCTAAAATGTGATGTTCACATAAAATAATTCCCACGCGCGGTATAATTATCTGTGTAGACGTAATCCATACAGTCGTGCAGCCAAGCTCACTGCTTGTATAGGTGCTTTACATTTTAAACACTTTTATATATTAGAATTGAAATATTATACAATATTAATATGAGAAATTAATCAGTATCGTAAGCTTTTTGTACCTACCTGATTGAATTGTTTAGCATATCCTGCTACAGTGTCGAGTATAAGTGCGCAGATTCCACTGCCTATGATTTGTTCTGCGCAGACGGGCTGTAGACGACGCTGCAAACGTTCTGGTGTTGGTGGAAATCCAAATAGACCAGAGTAATTGGTAATTTGCTGAGATGAGAACAAATCAAACAAGAGTTACTTATTTACTTGGTAATAAGCTACACAAAATGAGAATCAAATAAGAAACAAATTACATTTAATTCACTAGTGAGTGATATAAAGTATGTGAGATGGAACAAATCAAATATAAGTTGTCGGGTGTATGAAGTGAAGTCATCACACTCGAGCTGATTGAAACGTAGGCCTACATTTCGCATGTATTTTTGCATTGATCTTCTCCAATTGTAATTACGTTCATTCGTAACATCATCACCTAATACCCCGTTCACACTATGATCACTAACTGCTGTTAAGCCACTAACTGATGTTAACAACGTGATATGAACGGAACGCAGTTAGCACTAACCGACATCAAGCCCTTGACTTCGTTATGTGAACGCAGTTAGCGCTTAACCGCAGTTAGCGCTTAACCGTAGTTAGCTTAACAGCAGTTAAGGAACATAGTGTGAACGGGGTATAAATAATCAACATCTAGCTCACATCAGAAACGTTTCAGAGGGAAATCGGTTCCACTATTTTAATTTAAATAAACCAATTTAGTTTCATTCAAGCAAATTTCTCTCTTCCGGAATTGTCTAGCTTCTTGAATCTTCAAAGTTGGGGGATTATCTTCAAACAGAAATCAAACAAACAACAAGCAAAAGTTCTAACAAAAGCTGCCATCCCGATTTCATGAAGAACAAATTATTAACCGTCCCATACATCTATATTTTAGCTTGCCATACTTTTGTCCATGAAAACAAGAGCCATTTTATGAAATCAAGTTCAATGCATAAATACAGTACCAGAAATCATACTTTCAATTTTTAGGCCAAGGAATATAATCCATCTTTTTATGGAAAGGGTCCCGAGCATGCTTGCTCAACATTATATGATATCTTGCAAATTGTATGAAATGTATTCAAAAAAATAGTTTATTCAAATCAACAATGGAAAGAATCTTATCAAACGCAATATATACACAGTTTCTTCAGTGATGTCAGAATTTTTGATCAACATTATCAATTTGATGTTTGAATTATATTTCTATAACCGAATTGAAATGACTCTGATTCTGATCAAAGACGGTACTTCGCAAGTCGACAAGTGTACTAATATATAGTTTATCAATTTCAGTTACAGAGAACTAGCAGTACAGAGAACCAATAACTAACAGTACAGAGAACAGCCGGGAAATCCGCGTACAAAGTACACATCTCAGCGGAGACACATTCTACGAATGCTTTACCTTCAGAGCTTTCCAGAATGGTGCTGAGAACCGCAAAATACTTGTATTATGTTGAAGTTTCACGACTGGGGCTAATAATATCGTGATACCTAGTTTTAAGTTGTATTGTGGCTTTTCCGTAAGCATGACTACAGCTGCTGTAGCACCCATGGAGTGACCAATGAAATTTAGTGTGGGTTGCATTGTAACCTCTAATATGTAGTCGATCATTGCTGGTAGGTCATGCATACCAATCTCGTGCCAGCTGAAAAACAAACAAATAAAATCCATTATCAAGGTGTGTACAGGATATAACAATAATATTACCTGTTGAAAATATTGTTATTCAAGTGGCGATATGAATATAACGGATTGTACATGAACTAGTGAACATGAACATATAAATGGAAAACTTTTTTTGTATTGGATTTTAACGACGTACTAGAATGATAACTGAGATCAATTGGCGTCAACATGAGTATCTCACCAGATTTAACAAACGCAGCGGTTGGAGATGAGCGAGATATCTTGATGAAATTCAATTGAAATCTACACATATTGGTTCATTTTTTATTTATATTTTCAATGCCGTTCAATGACTCCACTAACAGCTGGATTATACGGGGGTACGAATGAGCGAGTGATGATGAAACGATGAAATGGTGATAGGTGAAAGGACGTTTATGAAAATATATGCCTTGTGCGGTACTCGAACCCACCCCACGGGGACGGCTATACACAATGATTCAGAAACCATTGTTCCAGTCACTCACTGTCTTCGTTGTGCAGCTATTATATCGTATATATTGATATTTTTTATGGTTATTCGATCCAGCAAAAATACAGTTCTGTTTTTTGTGTCAATGGTTTGTTTGGAGTATATGCAAGCCATTCTTGTACGCAAATTTTATAAGCATCTCAACTTTGTCGAAAAAAATGTATTTTCCTAGTTTTTTTCTCCGGGCTATTGTTATACGTTTTGTATTCAAAATTTCGTACTAGTTTTTCTCAAAAATTGTCAAACCATTCCTGTCTGAAAACTTACAGTTCAAAGTAACAAGTCCACGTGCCTAAA
>OZ023327.1:57043880-57061380 GCA_964007535.1 Brachyptera risi | reverse complement strand
CTTGATTGATCGTTTATACATCAAAATCGTTACAAATAATACCAACATTGATATATAGGATTGGAAGGAATGCATTTTCTCAAGTTTATATGCTAACTTGTCGTAGATCTTGGAAGTTACTGAAGGCAACGTTCTCATATTCATGTTTCTGTACGATTATGTACATATGTATATGCTCATTATATATATCCAAGGTACGAATTATACATGAAAATACCGGAAATTGGCTCATTTTCGATTTGGTACAGTAAATTTGTACTTTGAAATAGTTTACGTCATCTTGTCTGATAAAAAAGTAACAAATATTGTTCTAATTCTTGGGTTTACTTATAAATAGTTATTTTGTTATCATTACATGGAATCGACATCTACTTGAATGAATAATGTACAAATAATAATTGTATTAACTTCTTACTGCTAACTGTTAATGACTCAGTTTGTGTGCTTACACGACTACAACCGGAACAATTAACCAGGACAAAAGATATGAGAAATTAAAAAAATTGAGCTTGTGATTCAACATTTGGGAATCTAAGTGATATTGGCCTGATACAGTAGAGTGTGTTTTGAAGTGGAAAACTAAATTGTGTCACATTGTACTGTTCTAGTGCGTTAAGTATTAGAATTTATCAAGTTGATTTCAAAGAAAGTATGTTTTTCTGCCTAATTTTTCTGCCATGCATGTCTCGAAACCGAGAAAGTGTGGGGCAAACATCTTTGAATGATTCAGGAAGACTGCTCCGTGCAAACTACCCCTACTAGTGTGCACGGTAATTCGACAGTGAGTTGTCACACTTGAAGAATGAATGGACAAAAATTATCGTCGTGTTTGCTATCAAAATATACCAGATGATGAATATGTTGGACTATTGATAGTACCGTACTATATAACTGAAGAACTATTGTAGCAAACCATAGTTATTCTACATTATAATCATATGTATTTCAATGGCCTAGAGTGATATTTCATTGAATCTTGAACTGTTTCTCTACTACAGTCAAACCATGAAACTATATTTTTAGTCATCATTATTTTATTCCGTGTAATTCCTGAAGACTTCCACAGACCTATATGTCTCTCAGTTACTTCACCGAGTGAGATATCGAATCTAGATTACGACGGTTTATAGCCGCTAGTATCATTCTAAAACTTTTTTCGCCACTTGATGTAACTTGATTGCTTAAAATCAATAGTAATCAAAGATACCTCACACTCTGTAAGTAGAATGTAACAAATCAATCAATGGTTTGCTTCTTTCTTTTTACTTCAACTACTTTATTACTTTTAATGTTTGAGAAATACGTACAAATTTGAATTGTACTCATAATTCACTATTTTAACCCACAGTTGAGACTTTTTGAAGGGCGTTGTGGATTTTTGTTGTTGTAATTGTGTTTTTCCTTCTGTATCAATGTATGTGACCAATGATTTGAAAAAAATATATATATATATTAATATGTATATATATATATATATATATATATATATATATATATATATATTTATATATATATATATATATATATATATATATATATATATATATTTATATATATATATATATATATTTATATATATATATATATATTTATATATATATATATATATATATATATATATATATATATATATATATATATATATATATATAAATATATATATATATGAGTTCTACGTTTTCTATCCGACATGAAAAAATAACATGAGCAATTGAAAATAGTTTGAAAGTTAACATTATCCATACAAAAACTCAATTTCATAGGTATAACATATAATATAACCAAAATTAAACATGAAACTTACCAAGTGCATTATCCGGGCCCGTCAAGACCCAATCCAATGAACTAGCGAATACCCCGTGCTGTATGAAAACAATGGGTTTGTTGCTAACAGTTTCATCACCTCGGGCATGATGCTTGTCATATCTATGCCACTGTTTGTGATATTCTTTAGTATGCGTAGTGCGTTTATTCTCGGTAGGCCTATCCGTCTCGTCGCTTACTCGACCACTAAATGGTATCCGGTGAAGTGTTAACAAATAACCATCCTCAGAAGCCACTGTGTGGATTTCCATTGGATAGCCATGCTGAACGATCAAATCAGGCTAAATGACAGTGAGACATAATAAAAGCATCAATTATTTGCTGTTCGTGGCTGGAAATCTAATGAGTAAATGAATCATTGAACTGCAATGGAAGAGGTGAAGTGAACTGATAGGGAAGTGTAATATACCGTAGAGTGGGAGAAGGCGATAATGTTCATATGACATGTGTCTAATAATATTCTGACGTACTCCCTTCCTACTCCGAAACAACGTAAACTGAACCATGGAAGCGTAGAACATTCATACTGAGTACTGACAACACGATAACATTCCGATATATTTATTACAGAACTGATTCAATATAATAACTGACCATTGTACACGTTGCACCAATAATTATGAATAATTTCAAGTTGACACCTTCGACAATCTCACAGAGTAACTGCCAACAATCGATAAGTGGAAGAAAACTTGAATGGAGTAAATGAGTTTTTTCTTCGCAATGCCGTAAGGGCCTGAAAGTTGCCGGATTTTCAAATAATATATCGAGTCATTCTCGTTCATGGATGACTCATATTTGCAGAGTTTCTCTGGAATCAGTTCTGAATGCATAATATATCACACATATTATATATAATACAGTTATTGAACACCCATCTCTATATTGCAGCTTTAGCCAACAACTCTCTCACAGAGTACCACAAATAACCACCGTGACGTTTGGGTTATGTTGATGAGCATGAGGGCTCTCAAATATGGGCCTACATTGTGTATATTTGCGCACGCAGAAGCAGTAAGGCAAGGGGATATATATATATATATATATATATATATATATATATATATATATATATATATATATATATATATATATATATATATATGCGGTCTACGAAACGCAACTGCCACGGATAACAATCGCATGCAACTGTCGGATCCGAGAGCATGTAAGCCTGCTTTCACATGGACGTCTCTCTGACAGCTATAGTTGACTGCCTGTTGCTGTATCATGCATAATACGGCATGGGCGGTGAGGGAGCTTCCAACAGTAAGATGAATATTCAGCTACTTTGTACAAGAAGAGAACGATATGACAATAAGCTCAAGTTTTCTATCATTCGTTAGCACATTCGTTCAAAGTATAATGGACGGAAAAAGCATCCATTACTTTGACGTGTGATTCAATAATATTCGATTGTACATTTGGTAAAGGTTATTCGATGGTATGTCACTGTGTAAATGCAAATTTATTTTGAATATCGCGAAATGGCATGAATTATAATGAAACTTGAACACATCATTCAGCAATCGAAGCACCCCGGTATTTATTTTACATGCGTTTGGTTGTACTCACTTTTGGAAGCTATTCTAGGTGATAACACTTATTACTATCATACCGGGAAATTGCATTTATACACCAATTAACACACTTCAATCAAAAGCTAATTTCAATTTTCAACATTCGCGTAATTCACTAGTAGACGAATAAATCACTTGAAAATGACACTTCAATATAGCATACCTCTGGAAGTAAATTGTTTCTATCGCATACTTACCGTAGTTTCAAAATCCTCTTGAAAATTCGATGGCAAATGCAGGGCGTAGCCGCTCAGTACTAGCAACACTACAATGGCAAGCACTTGGAGTAAATGTCTACCTCTGAATTCAGACGGCATGCTCGCGGAAATACTGTATGCACTGCACTCTACTTTCAACTTCCTAGTTGTATCGAGAGAACAGAAAAACAAAACCAAGTTCCCCGCTCTATCGTCAAGTCACTGTATGATCAGTGGTAGGCTAATCAGTCTATCTAGGACCAAATATAGTCAACTAACTACCAATGAACAGTAGAAGATGGAACAACTTGGCTCGCTTTGAAGATGTCTCGGCATACCATTTGATCGTATGTTGTGGATTCTTTTACACCTAACACTGTATAAGAATCAGGCCACTGAGTCGACTGCTGACCCTGTTTGAACGATGACTGGAGGCAAGGCCATACACCTATACATATACAGTATTTTATACATTATATATACAATCTGTCCCAGGCTACACCGTCGATGGGTACTGTATGCACAGTATGAACACTCTATTTTCAAGAGGTCAAGGATTTTCAATTAGAATTCGAATTATGAAACGTTTTTTGTGTATTGAATGATCGGTAAACTTACACAGTAATACAGAGATCGCAATATCTAATTTAATACGAGTGAGGATAATCACGCCACGACGAATATGACTTGGTAATATATTGTAGAAATCAGAATGGCATACCGCCCCCCATGGTTCATTCACTCGGAGCACTGCTTTACATACCGAAGTCAAGCCGGGCGTAGGTTCGAGATCCGCTTCAGCCATGAGTTTTTGTGAACTTTATTCATTTACATTCATTCATTGATATCTACAAATATTCAAACTGTTGGTGGAGTCGTTGAGCAAACAATAATCATGATCAATCTGGAATATCATCGCGCACGTTTTCTCCTTCCTATCACTATCTTCACGCTTTGCAGTGGCTATTAGAAGATGAGAGAGAAGGTAGATACTTTCCACTATCATATTCACACGTACGAATTGGCCAATACGAATCCTACATTCAGAAAAGTGTCAGCTGGTACCGATAGAGGAGAACTGGAGTGTTACATAATTTAAAGTACGTGTAGGCATATATCAATTAATGAGTACAATGATGAAAGTATGTGTTTTAGGTTAACATTTCGAAGTTCATTTTGTGGATTATTTATATCAATCGTTAAGGCGAACAAACATGAATTAGTATTTGAGTATTATGTCAGAATAAAAGAGCTACATTACACACAATGATTATTGATTCAGCTACATTTCAGATTTACATTCGAGACTTTTTTCAATATGAAGGATAAAGTTCGAACCAAATGTATGAAATAAATTAAACAAAACGAATAAACGGGCGAATGGAACAAGAAAACTAATTTGCAGCACAGAGAAATTTCCACTGAATAAAGATGCCGTTGAATCTTATCTTAAAAAACTACATGAAAGTCAATTGACTTTTTTTTCTTCAAGATAGAACATTTTACTCTCAGTGGGTCTTTGCAGTTTGCTGTTTTATATGAAAGGAATAATTTATGAAGAAGTGTTGAAAGAAATGTGCTCTGATAGAATAATTAGAACACATTGAATTACTGTGTGTAATTACTCGACAAAAATCCATAACCTTTGAAAACCCTCCCACTTCTGCAAAGAGTGTGATCTTATAGTTCATGGTGATGAACAAAGTAATGAGCGCAATCGCAAACAATGATGGAAAAAAAGTTTCTGTCAACTTCAATTCCTATCATTATTATGCGTGCTATACATGATTTAATAATAAACGATCAAATAATATGTGAGACAATCAACATTAGGCATGGCTACATTGATTATATAATAATGCTGCCTGGGTATATATGATTAATATGAACATTGAACTAGAGACTTTTGATCTCGATATAGTAATATGCCTGTGCAATAAACCCTGACCTTTCTCAAAGGTCACGCTAACGTGGAAGATAGAACCATCGGAAACTCGTCTATGAGGAGTAATTTAATCATCAGACAACAAGGGCCTAAATGATAAGACAAGATATGGAGCCATGCAATTTCGGTAGCAATGTTCGATCAGTCTTTAAGTGACCATCAGTGACCGGAGTTTGTGTGTATGGGTTGCGGTTAGTACGCCGCCGCGTTGCGTTTGGTTGCGTTATATTCCAACAGTATTTTATATATAATAATAAGTAAGATATCATGGATAAATTCTTGCTTTTGAGTGCATCCATCATTATTCTACTGTGCATATTATGTGGTAATGATGCAGCACGTATCTTGGGTGTGTTTCCCGTCTCTTCGGTCAGTCATCAGATTGTCTACCGTGCGTTAATGAAGGCACTCCACACACGTGGCCACGAGATTGTCACACTCACAACCAACCCAACCACCGATTTGAATCTCGATAATTATACTGAAATAGATCTATCGCGAGTGTATGATTATTGGAAAAAAAGATACGACTTTGCTGGAAAAAAGGATAGCAAGCCGTCACCGGAAGCCATGATGGCCGACTTTATGGAGTCGGCTAATGACATTTGTGAGATCGAATTATCTCATCCCGATGTTCAGAAATTAATCTCGCCTGATTCAATTGAGAAATTTGATTTAATTATGATGGAATGGGTGATATTTCCATGTATGTACGGTTTCGCACACAAGTTTAACGTGCCTATGATTGGTGTAGTTTCTCACGGGGCGTTTCTCACTGGATACGATGCCGTCGGTAATCCAGCTCACCCAGCCTACTGCCCCGATGTGTTCCTACCCTACACAGATCATTTAAGCTTTCTCGAACGCTTCCATAGCACATTGTACAACATCTGGTATCGATATAAATGGCATTTCTACGTATTGCCCCGTCAGGACGCCATAGCAAGACGCCATTTCGGTGTCGACATGCCATACTTGGGTGACATTGAGAACAACGTTAGTATGGTATTTGTCAATAGCCATTTTACGCTCCATGTGCCTCGGCCAAATGTACCGGCAGTCATCGAGATGGGAGGCTTGCACATCAGAAAGCCGCAACCACTGAAGAAGGTAAATCAATATTTAATACTGCACGAGGATTCAAACCGATTACCATTGATTTTAGGTTCACACAAAGTATATACAACGCCTATTCAATGGTTTGAACTGGTATACGTTTTCAGCACTCTATTCCTCCCATTCATTCTACTTTTCCATTTTACACAATCATATTTAGACGCAGTTTTTCTTCTTGTTTTACCTCTCCCCCCCCCCCCCCCCCCCTCCGCCACCTTCACCTCAGTTTTTTTTTTACCTATTTCACGTTCATGTAGAAAAAATACACACACATATGACAAAAATAACTAGATGATTCAAAATAAGGTTATGATAGAAAAATAGATGTTACAAAGTCTCCAATTAATCGGTTTTGATATTTTCTCATGTTCTCGAAATCATAATAATATTATCGTATATGGAAAAAAAGGTGAAATAATGCATAGGCCTACATTCTAAAACTTGAATCTATTTCTGGTAACAATCTGAAAAAAATTACACTAAAAAACTAACCTAATGAGAGAGAAACATTGAATTGTCTGACGAAATTAGAGCAATGACTTGTAATAATATGCTTTTTTCCTTACTGTTGTTCATTGTTATTTATTTGGGAAATGTTGATGCTAAATCTTTTTCAAAATGAGAAATCAATGTACTGGTATTCATTTATTGAGTGCAGTCATGATTGAATGTTATTGTTTCATTCAGATTTTCAAAAGCCATGTGAATTTTAGGTTTTTAAAATTGATTAATTATCTGCATAGTGAGATGTTATAAAGATGTGTACCGTTTAGATGACTGTATGTTATAGTCTAGTATCATATTATGTAGATCAAAGAATAAAGCAATTATCAATTATCAATGAATATCTTGGATGATATAAAGGAATAAATGTGAAGAACTGAGTTAAATACAATTGGATGAGCATAAGTGAACACTCAATTCAACCGTACAAGTGAAACCATAACTTTGTTTGTGCTCCACAGACCATACAAAAAAATCACATTGTGATGGAAATTCACAAGCACATGCCAATATTCAACTTAGTAATCAGTATGGGTTTGGGACGAACTCGTTTCATTACTCATGATCAATTATAGACACCTCTGATATAGTTTAACCAGAGGGGAACATTGAAAAAAGGTGAAGAAAGTTCAAAAGACAATGTTGGGTATCAGTAGAGTGCGTCGTTGAATCCATAAGAATTTTTCAGAAGTTTAACTCCCACATAATTCCAACATATGACTGAAACCTGATACTCACTATCTCGAAGTTTCACACGAATCGAATCAGCCACTTGGAAGAAATCAATGCTCTTTTTGAACATTGAAATATCGATTGAAATCATAACCATGCAAGTATCATAAATATAACCAGGCTCAAATTAGAGGCAGTGAGTGACTTGACTTGATATTTCCAAACCCAATGTGTGAAAATTTCGTTTGAATTACATGATGATTATGTATATGCCTATATCTGAAGAAGTGGTCTGGTTACTATCTTAGTTATGTCGAATTACATTAGCACGATAGTTAGAGTCACTATCACTTTTCAACACAGTATACTAGCAATACAAGTCTGAGTCAGATCAACTTAAATCGTAATCATGGTCATTAAAACCATCAGAGTAAAAGTGCGTACATTAATCCTTATTTTAAAAAATCAATGACATCTATGATACGTCTTTGACTTTCACAATGTCCATGTAGCCAAAGTATTTCGATCAAAAATTATTGGATGATAGAACGAAGACGCAATTCAATGGAACTTGAACAAACGATTTGTTTTGTCCAAAAACCGACAAATGGTTCTTCCCTTGTTCGCGCTCTACAGTTCGAACTGAATCACACATTTTGATGAAGCTTGACATAGACGTATATCCTAATCTAGCGCGATACTGTTTTGTTTTGAGGTGCAATCGAGTGAACCACCAGTGAAAAAAACTTTTCCGGAAGTTGAAAAATCTCATAAGAATCACGCATGGAAAACAATTTGGGAAAAGTATTCTCTTCGAATACATTCTAATTTGTATGAAATCTGAGAACAAGTAGGCCTATATGATACATTATGCCATAATTTCAAGTAAACCGGATAAGCCATTTGAGATTTTTTTCAAAATGAGATGAATGCTTTTGAAACTATGAGGAACAGTTAGAGAATGTGAATCGTGAAATGAATAAAATATGCAACAAATGAGTCAGGATGGATGTGACATATAGTTTCAGAATCAAATTGTAAGTATAGCTTCGTATAGCATTTCATATAAATATGCAGCCTATATCAGTCATTTTACAACTCAAATGTTACGTTTTCTAGTAATATAGTCTTCACTCTCAATTTTGATGTGAACCTATCCACTGAGACAAGTATTTTCTGAGTTAAATGCGATAGTTACACAAATTCGTATAGTGTCCCACAACAACCTATACCTCAATCAACACTGTTGCTTAGTATCGACAATATTTCAATCCAGTTTACTCTTTCACTCTCACTCTTTGTCTCTTCCTCAATCTCTCTCTCTCTTTTCTCACTCCTTACTTTCAATCCTCAAAATGATGTTCGATTTTCAATAGTGCTGTAAATAACAATATTTTCACGAATATGTAATTTAATTTTGCATTGAAATTCATGAATATTATAACGAGAAAATTTCAGAGTGTGCACCATTTTGAGATGGTCTTGTACCAAATTCATAGATTTCAACTGGTGAAATCATATTCGAATTCACCCTAGTCATCTCTCATTACATAATCTATTTCAGAATTGGCTGTGCCTACTTACAATTTTTTCTCATGTCATTTCTCTATTACGCAATGTTCAATTAGTATGGCCTATGTTGACATTTTGACCATCAATTGTGTTCATATGGAAAGTATTAACTAATTATGAGGTAAATAAATAATTCAAATATACACTGTTTGCTAAAACTGAAATGTATTTCAATATTATCCTCCTAGTTGACCTAGATAACTACTATATGTAATCTTGAAGATGTAATTCGGAATGGATTAGAATCTCATGAACTCAGAAATCATCAGAATCTTCAGAACGTCATGTCACTTTGTGAGCCCCAGCAGTCGTATGTTCTATTCTACATTCAAATATCTCAAATAATCCAGTTCCTTATGACTATGATTTGACGGTTTGCCAGCCTGATTGAATTGAGTTCAGTTCAAATTCGGCCATTTGACAAGCAAGTAGCTGAAGATTCGGTTGATTTTCTAAAAGAAAATAACAATGGACTTGGATGGTTTTGAATTTAGTCGACTCAAATGATTACAAAACAAATAAGCTTGATATATGAGATTCAACAATATTGATAGTAGGCCCACGTTCTGCCAAGATGTCCGGTATTGAAATATTATTTGATGATTGAACTACATATGATAATTAAACCAACGGGTTGACCAATATTATTTCAGATTATTGAGTTGATAATAATTGGTCTTGCTGGCTATGATATTCGTACAATTCACATATCAAGCCATCACAGGATGAAAACAATGCATTCCTTCAAACCTAGACAGACTCAACCCAATAGTGATGAAAGTTACTGTCTAGTGTTCGATGAGATTAGGTTTGAACAGCACTACACCTACACATACAATTTCCTCGAATATAAAATGTTCAACTAGTAAACTAATACTATTGAAACAATCATTATACTTCACTGACGACTGGACTTGGACCAAATATTCAATTCTCCATCCACTGTTAATACGGTGTGAAATAAAACAATATCACAATGAATTAAAATGTGCTCGGTTACTTTGTTTACTGCAACAACTTTCGGAAATACAAACCAAAAATGGAAACCCCTCGCTCCAGTAGGTCTATACATAATCTATGACCAAGAACTTGATCCCTCTTCAAATACACAACAAACTGAACAGAGCTGAAAAAAGAGGCAAACGTGTGCACCCATTGTTATAAAACAAATGTGACCTCATTCAACGGGTCAGAACATGGACCAAGGAATTAAATAATAAATAATACCTCAAACTCAGCTGAGTGATAAAATAATAACACAAAATGGCTAGCTAGAATGGCAGGTGGATGTATTCGTTTCAAAAAACACTCGTGATAACCAATGGCAATAGGTGTTCTGAAACACTGTGTTCAATATTTTACGAAATATTGACAGAAAACAAGGAACGAGCAGCGTCAATGTGGAATAAGTAAAGTTGAGTGCGAAAGAGGAAAATAAGAATATTCGGTTCTTAAGGGAAACCCCCCACAAAAATGTATGAATATTTCTGTTATTTATCGATGTATCGATGGTGAATGGCATGCTGAAAATATGGAATGAAAATAAAGTTGAAAATTTCGAGAAAATTTTGGGAAACTAGTTGAAAAATATGTGAAAACGTTTCATACAACAAACCAATAGATAGTTAGCATGGGAATGACAATCAATACATTAGTTAGGTGAACCTTACTCTATCGAATGAATTGAATTTCATCAGCATACCTATAACAGTTTTGATACAGATGAACAAGTTTTTTTTCACCTCGAATAATAACAAAAAATGGTGATACTTTCCCTGGTCTTGTATACCAGGCGCATAGGGTTGAACGGTTTATTTAATGTTCAGCCCAAAGGCAGTTACTTTACGAACACATCGATACCATACACAATAAAATATCTCAAGAATTTATCAAATTATGTATGTAACGCGAGATGCATCTTTTGTGACCATTTTCGATGTCAACTAAAGCATAAAAAATCTTAGTGGTTTTCCGGGCGAACTTATTGTTGTGATAGTGATTCGCAACGTGCATAGAACAACCTTCTAAAGTATTGTCGATCCATGATGAACATTCCCAATATTTTCACGAATAACCACCCTGGTGAGAACTTTTTTCCCTAT
Source organism: Brachyptera risi (assembly GCA_964007535.1). Lineage (NCBI taxonomy): Eukaryota > Metazoa > Arthropoda > Insecta > Plecoptera > Taeniopterygidae > Brachyptera > Brachyptera risi. Next base: position 57,049,868 of record OZ023327.1, on the reverse strand, counting down.
GGAGACTTGGAACGCATCAAGTTGATGTGAAAAAATTCACAGATAGCTTTGAAAATATCATTGAAATATGTGTTCTAAATCATTTTCCCATTCCTCCCAATAACAACGTGAATTAGAGTTAATAAATGGGTTGTACAAGGTAAACATATATTAACACACACAGATATATATATATATATATATATATATATATATATATATATATATATATATATATATATATATATATATATATATATATATATGAATAGCATCAATTCCTGTTCAGAGATTGGGTTCCACGTTCATCTGAATTGTTCAATTTTACAAACCTGTTCAGCCAACTATTTTGATCTCATTTCTAGATCGCATTAGAAAATTCAACATATTTTTGTGAATATCCAAGGCACTGGTGAAATTATATCGACAGAATACGCGATAATAATCCAATATGCTATGACTCCAACTATCTCTTTTTGTGCAGGATTTACTGGAGTGGCTGGAAGGAGCTGCTGCAGGAGTGATCTACTTCAGTCTGGGTTCTAACGTGCGCAGCGATAGAATGCCAGAACACAAACGTCAGATGTTCCTGGATGCATTCTCAGAGCTACCCCAACGTGTGTTATGGAAATGGGAGTCGGATACCTTACCTGGACAGCCGAAGAACGTCAAACTTGGCAAATGGCTACCACAACAAGATATTCTTGGTAAGCGTCGAGAATGACAGAAAGGTTACAAGGTATCTATGCACTCTCAAATCCACCAAGTATTCTACTCAAGTATAGTTCATACTGTAAAGGTACGTTCATAGAGCCACGGTATTTTTGCCGGCCGGCAATCTTGTCGGGTACCGTAGGACGTCAAATGATTTGTACCGTTCATACTACCACGGCAAAACGATCGGTTATATCGCGAAATCAAGGCCATTATATATCAAATCGATGCGATAACCATGGCAACGTCGACAGTGATCGAGCTTGACAGTCGATAGTCGTAAGCAAAACCAACAGTTTGAGTATAAAAGTGGCCGTGATATCGTCTACGTCATCACGGCAAGTCTGTCGTCCGGCAAAATGTTCAACTTGAACCAACTTTCAAGGTAACAGTGAACGATAAGCCCGGCAAGTCTGTGATTGCTCATTCATTTTGACGGCACGGCAAATTCGTGTTGCCGTGACTCTATGAACGTACCGTACTTAAGAGGCCGCAGGCGCTCGTATTTCACGCCGCAAACTCTCACGGCCGTAATTTTTGAGATATCAATATGATTGTTTCTGCATTCTGTTAATAATTGAAAAACGGAGGTTATCGCTTTCACAGAATATTGAACAAAAAATTTGTAATTTTTCAAATTCTTCAAATGGAAAATGAAAAAATGTCTAGTTTACAAAAACCTAGATACATATTTTTGAATACCGAACACAAATAAAGACTGTGAAATAAATCGAAAGTGTGAGCTGGGGAATTGACGTTGTCTACGTGAATATGAGTTCGGCGGGCTAGTCTATGGGTTGCGCCTAGCACACGATGCATGTTAAACTCGAGTCTGAAGCGAGCAAACAACGAGTCCGTGTAGAGCACCTGCGGTCTCTTAACTGAATGAAATGCCATCCATTTGGAGACAATATTCATTTTCTATATTGCGGGATTTGTTCATTCTCTGCTTATATATGAGATAATCAATTCATGTATTCACTATTTTTAAAAACATTGTGTTTCGGTTATTACAACATCATGTTCATCCATAAAGAGAGCACTTGACTTCACGATTAGACGCAGAATCGATTGCGAACAAATGTAGATGCGTTTGTATGTTTCCCGCTACGTTACAGCTCACCCAAAAATCCTCGTGTTCATCACACAAGGAGGTCTGCAAAGTACTGAAGAAGCCGCACACGCAGGAGTTCCTATGATAGGAATGCCGTTTATGGCTGACCAAGGATTAAACGTACGAAAAATGGTGGCTGCTGGAGTTAGTGTACATCTGGACTTTCCCACATTAACCAAGGAAGCCATCTTGGAAGCACTGAATAAAGTACTCAAAGACGAAAGGTGAGTCCAGAGTTAAGAATATCATTGTTTAATCAAGTCAATCCATGATATTGATTAGGTGATTCAGATTGGATCAAACGTTTTGGAGACAAATTGAGAAGGATATTGTCGATGAGAAACGGAGACAGTAGTCCACGCATCTCAACGGGACTTTCTATGTTACTTTTCAAAGTATTTGGATTAAATAATCACTCAAGGTCAACTTGTTCGTCCACTTCCGTAAAAAATATCGAAGAGGTGTTCACCTGATCTAGTCGAGTGGCAGCTGGACGCGATCGAAAACCTGCTTGCAGCTGGCTGTACTTCGAATTCGCCCAAAAGGGGGTTTGGGTATATTGTATGAGATATAAGGTGAGATTTTTGGTGAAAATCATTCTTCTATCACCTGTTCATATTTTGTAAACCCTGAATAACCGGGCTGTTTGTGATTCAATGGGTTAAAAATAGCCAACATCATCGAAAAATTGTATCAGATATAAATAAGCAAAAAAACGTGCATAATACTAGATCAACTACTTTCTGTTTCTGTTTTCATGTATACCTTTCTCACTTTCTGTTGGAGACGGTAATAAATATTAACATTCCACTTATCGATGCGAGGTTTGAAGAAGAGCGTAGCTGTAGTTCTTCAGCAAACAATAAATACACCGGTTTGCAAGACATTTCGAAGATTATACCATGACGAGATGAATTACAATGTTCATGTAACAATCATTGTAGATATTTATTCTCCATTTTCGTGTAATGATGATTTTTTTACTTCGTTCTTTCCATTTTTTTTTCGTTAGATAATTTCAGTCAGTTTATATTTCTATTCTCTATTTTCATATAACAATGAATCATTTTTCAAATTGTACTGTCCATATCTTTTCGTGACATAATTTCAGTTGGTTGATATTTTTATATTCCGTTATTGAATAATATATGATCCAACCTGTGAATTCCTGGAAGACTGTAAGCGGAGATTCAATTTCACGCACTGGAAGAAAAAAGTTTCGAGTCGATGTTTTTTTTTTGTGAGTACCACAGAATATACCGAGCCATCAATAAACTTGAAACTGAGACAAGTGGTCAAGTGGATATAACATTGAACTGTCATTCAGGAGACCGGGGTTCGATTTCCGCCATGGTCGACCATCCTGACATAGGATTTTCGTGATTTTGTTCTGTCGTTCAGGTTAATACTGGGATGGTTCCTTAACAACAGGCCACAACCGACTCCTTTCTTCTATCCAAAGAACACATTGTGAAATGATCCCTCATCTCATCGTCCCATCATCTCAAAAATTATTCAGGAACGCCAATAGATATCAGTCATCAGTACAGTACGTCGCCAGACCCGATATAGATGGAAAATAAATAAACTTGAATACTACCGAGTAAGTCCCATTAATAGTCACATACTCGAATAAAATTGATGGTTCATTGATATTTAACATACCAATTTTTGAGAAAATTTGTGTTGAAATGTTCAAAATCGCTACAATTATAGCCAGACATTATTTTCTGATGAAACTGAATTCAGAAAATACTGCCAGTCTATAATTTCTCGTAGTGTGAGTTCAATCGAATACTTTTTTAACATAGTCACACCGTCTAGCAGCTCATCTCACAACGACACGAGCGGCGTTCTCTTAGCTGTTGATACTTATGGAAAAAAAGTATTTCTCCAAGAAAAGTTGAATTAATTCTATCATGTATTGACTAATAAAATTATTCAATGTTTATAACAACGACGTCCCAAATTGACCTAGTCTGACAATTCAACAGTAGGTGACATAGTGTATTTCGGGGAGCTATATTTCGGATTCTCAACTGGAAAACAATGAGATGGGAATCAAAAGTAATGCCTACCATCCGGACATAATTGTACTGAAACTTGAAACTAGTACCGTAGTTCGATTGAGGTAGACATAAGTCCTGCAATTTCACAGAACGTGCTCCTACCAAATGTGAGAATTAATAGATGAGCGTTAGCGAAGACTCAATCCCACTCATATAGGGCTTTGTCTGTGTGTGTGTGTGTGTTTTTTTTTTTTGGCACTCCACAGGTCGCAGGGTTTGACTGATCGACATGAAACCTTTTTTGTTCACGCAAACTCATCCAACTTAGAACTGTATAGTTTTTGGAATGAATCGGTGAAACCGATTTTGAGAATACCATCTCAAAATTTCTAAAATACCCGTAAGTTTAGGCTGAGCAAAAAAATCCGGAGGATAAAATCTTTACAAATGAGATGGGATTTTCTCTGAATGTGTATACATGGATGATACACATAATCACCATTTTGTATGCAATTCGAACCAGCTGTTTAGAAGAAAAAAATTGAATCAACTGTTCTCATTCATCAAATATTATAGAAATTGAAGCAGATTCAGGTTGCCGAGATTCACTGCTTTCTAGATTCGATATTTACCCAACAATGAAGGATTTTTCAACGCGTCAAGGTGTGTAGAATACCCGAGTCGATGAAGTAGCATGGGTAGAACTTACTCTTAATTCCAATGCTGATAATGTCCGGATATATATCACAGAAACGGTTTTACTTATAATGTGTTATAAGATGGTGATAAGATCGCCCTTGTGGTGCCCCGTCCGAACGATCCTATCTTTCATCCATGGCCTTAATTGGGGAATAATGATTTTTTTTCAAGTTTCGATGTTATTAAAAAAAAAAAAATGTATTCCGGACTTTTGGAAACTGAAAGACTGCTATCTGCGGCGGAAATTCATGGTCACCAACAGCACAGTCCTGGTGTTGAAGTTCTTTGGTTATAAACATTTAAAATGGGGTGGTAAGATCGCCCTTGTGGTGCCCCGTCCAAACGATCCAATCTTTCATCCACAGCCTTAATTGGGGAACAATGATTATGTATCAAGTTTCGATGTTATTAAAAAAAAAAAAAAATGTCAACGACTTTTATACCTTATTCAGATATCTCGCAAATCTTACAACGCATGCCGCGTTTGCCTAGTATTTAATATTCTATTATCCATAAGTGTTTCTTTGTCATCACATAAATACAATCGGACGAGCGCATAGTCAGTACTTTAAATAATACTTTTAATGCTCCACTCTATGTTCTACTTTTCCGGCGCTCCACTATGGTGTCTCGGCTCAAATAAGCAGAATATATCTGTGTAATAAGTGAAGTCATCTTGTATCGAGGGGATGCATGTAAGGTGCTAATACTACTAGAGAAATTCGCCTTCACTATTTTGTCCATGTTCACGAACTCGGTTCATTGTATGGAAGAGTAGGCCCTATATATCAACTCCAAAATAATTGTATGCTCTTTAATTAATATATAATGATGTTTATTCAGCAATTTTGCTATAGTTTATACACTAGATACATAAAAAACATACAAAACATGAAAATACAATTCAAAATACAACATTCTAAAGAATTTAAAATGGCATTCTATTCCGTGAATTCAATCCGATTTGAAATAATACGTCAATGAGTACCAAGAATATGATGACATTTATTGACGTATTACCTAAGAACTGATTGAATCTACAGAATCAGAATGTCATATTAATTATAGAGTAAACAATTATCTTGGAGTGAAAATATACTTTTTCATTCATTAACAGTGGTTCGTGAAAAATGGGACAAATGGCAACGAAGAACTTCACTATTTATTTAAGAACCCTGCATGCAACCCTCCAAGAACTGAATGACCTATGTGTTTGATAATCTGATAAACAGTTTTCAAAAATCACCTTATCACCTTATCACCTTATATCACCTTAAAAATCACCTTAATATAGGAGCCGGTTTGCACCAACTGTTATTGATATCAATCATTATCATTGATGGTAGCAAAAAATAATGCGTACGAAAGGTTGATAATCGATAAGTTAACTAACTGATCATTGCTCAATTCACTAGTTTTCAGTGGATACGAACGGCCTCATCGATAGAAAAAGACCAGAAGCACAAGAAAAAA
>OZ023327.1:57030779-57038279 GCA_964007535.1 Brachyptera risi | reverse complement strand
GTAGACCCATACAAAATCTACATTGAATAAAAAGACAGTTATATACAGAAGGGACAACAAAATACGGACAAAAATGAACAGTACTATATATATCAATGTGAAGTCCCCTATTTGTTTCGAGGAATTTAATTCTCAAGTACAATACACGAAATGTTCAGCTTTCTTCAAAATTATGGTATTTTTAGTTCATTCGTAGGAAAAACTTCTATGTTACAGTATACAGGTACAGAGTGCAACGGTAATTGGAGAGGACCCATGAATTGAAGACACATGACAAAATTGAAAAAGCGACACTTATTCTCTCAATAACATAACGCCAGTTGGATGATAGATTTGCGTTGATGAATATTCAACTTCACATGCCTCTATGCCTATGGTGGAAAAAGTGCTATACGTTCAAGTGATTAATGTTCTTCGTATTTTACAGGTCTATCAAGTGAATGTTGAAATAACATGGAATGAAAGTCTGGCTATGGGACAAAATCTATGGGACAACTTTCTAGAAAAACAACGACAAAATTTTGAAATACCCTGTACGGATAAATCTGCTAGAAAAATATGAAAACAAAAGCTTTATATAAATGCACTGTATTTGCAAACAACGATGATCAATCTTGTTGCACGTATCAACAATAATGAAGACCAACCACTTTCGAGGAAAACAATATAAAAAGTGTCGTTTTTTGCAATTGCTTCACAGAATTATCATCACAATGGTAGAGCAGAACAGTTAATAAGCGCAGCATATATCGACAATCAGAGTGATACAAGGAGTAGGCTATATTTTCATAATATTAGTTGATATTTTCATTACGATTCGTTAATTCATATAGAAACCTCCAACTCATCAAACGACGAGCACTGTGTTCAACCAGTACTATAAATTGTGATTATTTTGCTCAATATATGTCAATGCCACGTGATAAAAACGCACCAATATGCGTGCTCGTGATAAAAAAAAAGGAACTATCAAGTATTATCGAGTATACTGGCGTTATTTCAAGAAAACTCATAATTCATGAATTATGGTCTGCTATATTATAGGACTGCTGTCCAGTGACTAGACACTAAAAGACACTCAGTGGTAGGCTATATGTATAACATTCACTGGCTAGTTGTCTTCAATAATGCCAGACATAGATAGAGTATAAAACTATAAAGTTCGTTCTCCAACCCACAGTCTTGAATCTATAATACGGAGATTCTATCCAAAAAGTCACGCCTCGTGAAACCGATACTATTGGTTTAACCTTGATTTAGGGACCATTGTTTTCTAAGATCACCATGCCATTGACATGAGATGGCCATCTCCAGCGGTCTTACCTTTCTCGCGACACTGTATTGCATGTTCTCTTTCGTTAATAATCAACTTTTATAGAATTGAAACGCAAGAGATACAAAGAGTGTTACGAACCGATTAGTGGATAGTTTTTCTCTCTCTTGCAATAGTTTATATCTTTGATTGGTTGCGTTTAGTCAAATGGTAGGCCTAGATCGATTTTATGTCCATTTACTTTGAAAATGTGCCCATTGATCTATTGGTATGGACGGATGATGGTTCCTTCCACGTACAAACATGGCATCGTTCTCTGATGTATATGCAGCCAATGGATCAACTGGGTTGGCTGAAATTGATGACATCAGATTGTTCAGATATAATAAGAATTTATATATATATATATATATATATATATATATATATATATATATATATATATATATATATATATATATATATATATATATATATATATATATATATATATATACATATATATATATATATATATATATATATATATATATATATATATATATATATATATATATATATATATATATATGAAGAGAGAGAGAGAGAGAGAGAGAGAGAGAGAGCAATACTTCGTTCGCAGTATAAGATAATTACTGCAGTTTCAGGGTTTCTTCTTTCTCGAAACGCTGATTGACGTATGTTCATACTATGGTAAATCGTGTCTTGAGTCAGACGGATCATTTGGTGGTGATTTAAGCATAGCTTTTGTCGTGTTCACCACACAAAACCCTGTAAACAGAGTGATCGTGTATTCAGATCTACATTCATGTCGAATACCAACGTAATATGGTCCCTACAGATTGAGTATAGCCTAAATGTGCTCTGAAATAGTGGTGCGCTCTTCGATGGCCATGTCTTGGATGGCTCGTACCCTAATTTGTTCTCAAGGAGTTCCTTTAGTTCGCAGGCCAGGTTATACTGAATTTAGCGGACTATCGAAGACACTCTGAAAGAGGCTGGCTATCATCCATTGAAGACTATCTATTGACCGGAAAATAAAAGGTATACCCCACCATCAACCTCAGTAGTCTTGATACACGATGTCGAGTGACAAATATTGACGCGCAAAATTTCGAATATGTTGTGTTCTACAGAATAATGTTAATCTTATTATATCCAAGTAATATTAGGCCTATATGCATTCGTCTTGTTTGTGATTCATATATTCATCTCAATATTTATAAACTCATTTCATGACTTTTCATCAAATTTCATTTGGTATTCATTCTATGCAAGCGATATTCTATCAACGTCTTGTAAATACAAGCATGTAGTGTATCTATGCATGATTGATTATTTGGGTAACAAAGCAGTACTTCAGAAACTAGAAGTCGGATAGCGGTTTTCGGGAGCTAGCAAACAATAAACAGTAGATACGTTTCATGAATTGTGACGTTTATATTTTCAAACCCGGAATAATAAGCAATATTATTCACAAAATGAACATTCACAAAGCTGTCTGGAAGAAAGCAGTGAAACAGTTGAACAAGTAATTACATTTGAAATGATGATAACTTTTTTGCTACCATATTATGTATTTGGAATTATTTTTCATCTTTTTCAATTGCCGAATGAAAGATTGATTCATTTTTCATGAAATTGAAGAATGAAACAAATTGAGCTCCTCTTCTATTACAACACACTACGAGCCTGAGCTTTCGAGCATTTCAATTGAAGCACAAGATGATTTATCCTAGTTTGGATGTAATTTATTTTGAGATAAGCTCAGGTATCACACAAGTCTCACCGTCGAGTTTATGATTCTGGAAAAATTGTTTCAGAAGTCATAATTCAAAGAAAATTATTCTGATATTTTCTCACTCTTCTAAGTCATTCTAATTCTATATATTATATCACTCACATTCTACACTCAGATTCCCTACCTTCAATCATGATATATAAATTGGGTTTTAACGACGCACTGTAATGATGACTGAGATCTATTGGCGTCGGATGAATGATGAATGAGATGATGGGATGATGAGATGAAGGTGTTATGGGTAATGGGAACGATAGTGGGAAGGAAGCGGTCGTGGCCTATATTGTGGGAACCATCCCGGCATTAGCCTAGACTACAGAGGGAAACCACGAAAAACCCCTGTAAAGATGGACAGTGGCGGGGATCGAACCGGGTCCGATATGTCCCTTCACCTCCCGGGTCACACGAAGCAAGTGCGCTAACCACTCAGCTACTGTGCCGGTTCAATCATAAGAATGGTCAGAGAAGACTGAAATATTATGTACCTCTCATATTTAACGAGTTATCACTATATCATTGAAAAAAAAAACATTAAATGTCGTCAGTTTTTTAGTTCATATTGAATAAGTTTGAGAATTTTTCTTCCATCTTGGAGTAAAATACATGAAAATTAATATCATTTGTATTATTTTGTATTACAATTTTTTTGTATTACAATTTTGTTCATGCAGAATCATCGTTTTCTTTCCTTTTCTCTTGGACGTACCCTTATTAAAATGAGAAACAGTGAAGTACTACTATAGAGCTATGCCAAGTTATATTTTTGTGTGTATTTATCAATCATTGATTACGATTCCAGTAGAAGTGAAACACGATATGTTCAAATATATGTTATCTTACCCCTACAGTCAAGCCAGTATTTTTGGCTTTGTGGGAATTTATGATGAATGTTTCATGTAATAATGTGTGACCAATTTGAAAAAAAAATTATCATAGTCAACTCTCTTCCATCTTCTGGTATGACCAAATTAATCTCTTTCAAGTTCTCACATTTTTGCTGTAGAATATTCTGTTTTTTTTCGTGATCATTATTCCACAGTATGAATGTATAATTGTAAATAGTAATATATATCTGATTCTCTGTTTACTCCACCATATTGCAGGGAAATTCCATACTCGTTTCTCTATTTAGAGAATATGACACGACAATATTTCAACAATATAAGGTTTATTTATAGTTACAGCTGAACTAAGGTATAGGCCTACACCTTCAGATTGAGTTTAATTCATTTAAATCACCAGCGAAGATACTATATTTATTCAATCATACATTTGTGTCTATCCATTTCTGTTTTGTTTTGTTGTGACTTCAAATGTATTCTCAATTATTCAGATAGTATCACTTAAAATCTGTAGGCTTAAATATTGTACTTTTGGCACTAAACGCATTCATTCCATACATCGTACTGAAGTCTACATACAGTGAATATTATATGAATGTATAACCCATAGATAAGCTCTTCCAGGCTTTGTGGACAAGAGTATATGAATTAAATTTGAAAAATGGTTTCATTATTCTCATTTTGTATGTTATTAAATAATTTTTATATTTCATCTATCCTCAATAGATGTATAAGATCGAACCCATTGAATTTAATGTTTATTATTATTGTCTGAATGAGTGTAATAAGAAAACATGTAATTGAATGAAATAAAACAAACATTGATCGATTCTGAACAAAATATCCTGTTATAGAATTGATTATAAAATTGAAGATTCATTGAATTGATTAATTATTCATCATTATCATGGAAAATAAAGTTTTCATGATTGTACTTTTCATTTATTTGCATTATTAAATTCTATTATCTAATTGATTTTCATCATTCTACGGTCGATTTCAGTCTCCGATAGCCCGCTGAATCAAGTGCCCCCCCCCCCCCCCAAAAAAAAAAGGGTACGGGCCATCCAAGGGGGTCCATTCAAGACAGGGTCATCGGAGACGTCACCGAAATGGCACCGCCGTAACCGCTATGGTAAATCGTAGTGACCCATTATTGTTATAGCCCAAGTCACATTTCCGAATTTAGATTCTGGCTTAGATTGTTGAAGCAATTTGGTTCACCTCATTATGTACTCTGATCAATGTTTTCATCGTTTTGTCTTTTTATATCTTTTGTATGTTGGGTTCAACGACGCACTGCACTGATGACTTGATCTATTGGCGTCGGTGAATGATATATGAGATGATGAGATGGTGAAATGAAAGGTTATTTCGTCAGATATTTTTGGATAGTATAGGGACGAGTCGGTCGTGATCTGTTGATGAGGAACCATCCCTGTACTGACCTGAACGACATTGGGATACCACGAAAAACTCCTGTCAGGATGGTCGACCATGGCGGGGATCGAACCCCGCTCGCCTGGATGACGGTTCAGTGGGCTAGCCACTCGTCTAAGTTTTTATCTGTCACACACGAGGAGAAAAGTAAAATACTAAAATATAGTGAGATGCATGCGCATGGAGAAGATGCACTGCTGCGGTCTCCATTATTATATAGAAGGCCGTGATCTAGAGAATCGGGATTTGGAAGCGGGATAGGGAAGTTTTCAAGCTCCGTACGGCAAAGGTTTTTGTTTCCGATTCTTATTTGCTTATAAATAAAAATTATCCCTCTTCCTTCAGATGAGTTAATTTTTTTTTTTTTTGTCAGGCAACGATAATCATCGCTATCATTACACGAATGCCACTTGAATGTGATAGCCTCTTGATTCATTCGTAATGTTATTCGACTGATTTGCGGCATGTCATGCACGAATAGTGTCAAATGTCGTGTCAAACTCGTGTGGCGTGCGACATTTGTTGTAGCATGTCTTTACTATAGGCTAGAAAAACTTGAACAACTCTATTTTGTTTAATTCGCTAATGGCTTGTGCTCATTGCTCTCATTTGTATATTTTATTTCGTGTTGTATAGAATATAGATTGTCCTTACTTTTTAAACTCGGTTTCATTTACGAGAATGTGTATTACGTGACTGGATGAAAGTTCAAGCCACACGGCATCTCGGCTTGAATAAAATATGCATGCAAGAATGGAAGACTTCGTTGAATATTAGATAATATGATGCACAAACTTATGAACAGAACATGCATACATAAATACGATATAATAATTTCCTATTTTATGAATGGATACAGTACGGGATAATTTAAATGTGATATTGTTATACAATTCTAGACGTTCAACGAAGAACGTGCTCTTGAACTTGCCATTCGCTCTGGAGAAATGGTTTGATAAGTCAGCTGATTTATGATGTGATATATTTGATTCATTTGATTTTGATATTATGTCGATTAGAATGTTCAAGTTTATTTGTCTGAAAAAGGTGATATCTAAAATGCTTTTATCCATTCTTGATATTCACGAAGCTCAGTTCAGTGTATTATATTTGAGTGGAGATGATCAAATCGATATTGGTATACAGTTAGTGTTACGGGTGTGACGCGCTCAGTCGAGGGCAGTTATACAGACAGTTTTTGGTATTTGTTTATAATTATTCCATGGGTAAATAAATTACTTTTCTCCTTTCTGTAAACGGCATTGGAACATCAACGACAAAGTTCATTTTACTAATATGATTCAATTCTATCAATGTTGTCACTGTATGGACGAAACTAGACTTCGAATTAATCTACTTTAAACAATTTGATTTGCTGTACCTTCCCTGATTCCTATCTCGCCTGTATAAATAAGTGGTTTTAGTCGTTGAGGAAATAATAGGCCCATTGATATTTTGTTCTTCTAGTTATGGTCACCACACGGGAAATACTCAAAATGGTATAGTGAACTGATAAATACATTATTAGTGAAAGTGTTTCAACTATTAATTAGATGAGCGTAGCGAAGTCTCCATCCCACTCGTATAGGGCTTTGTCTGTGTTTTTTTTTTTTGTAAGAACTCCGCATGTCGCAGGGTTTGACTGATCGACATGAAACTTTTTTGTACACGCAAACTCATCCAACTTAGAACTGTATAGTTTTTGGAATGAATCGGTCGGACCAATTTTGAGAAATATCATCTCAAAGTTTCTGAAAAAAAAACCATAAGATTTGGCTGGGCGGAAGATGTTGGAAAATAAAATCTCTCCAAATAAGATGAAATCTGCTCTGAATGTTTATACATAGATTTTATACATCATCACCATTTTGTATGCAATTCTAATCGGCCGTTATGAGGAAAAAAATTCAAATAACTGGATTCATTTATCAAATATATCATGAAGATAATGACAGTCTTGGGTTGCCGAGATTCACTGCTTTCTAGATTCAATATTTGTCCAACAATGAAGTATTCGTATATGCGTCTAACATATTAGACTTTTTGTGTACACGCAAACTCATTCAACTTAGAACTGTATAGTTTGTGGGATGAATCGGTACGAACAATTTCGAGAAATATCATCTCAAAATTTCTCAAAACCC
>OZ023327.1:56963279-57025779 GCA_964007535.1 Brachyptera risi | reverse complement strand
TATATACAGATTTAGAATTCCATTTGAAACATTTGAAATTTTTGGAATATAGTTGCAAAATTTATATAAGTATCAATTATAAAATAATAGTGACATATCACATCAATAAACTTCATATTATTGCTACTTACCATACATTATCATATTGATTCATTACTGTATATTATCATTACTATTTCGACTATTCATGAGTGTTCTATTCATTATTATTATCAATTGATAATTTCAGGTTAAATATACCAGTTATATTATATTATTTATAAGAATCAAGAATAAAATGATTTAAAAATTGAATTGAATTGCTTTATTTATGAGTACGTCTTGACTCTTGACTTTGTGTCAGTTTCAAGGTCTGGTGTTCAAAAATTAACATTGAAAATAATTGAAGAGAACGAGAACGAATATCAATTCCATTTATTCAATCTTTTGAAATTGAATGAACGATTTTTGAAATAACTCATCAAGAACTCCATTTGCAGTTGTCCCATCGCATCTTCAAATCCTTTAATCTCAGATGAAATGAGAATTCGACATAATGAATTCGTCACATCATCAATGTTTCCGAAAGATGAATAGGCCTATAGAGATCAGTGTTCCAATTAAACCTATACCCCACAATATATATATATATATATATATATATACATATATATATATATATATATATATATATATATATATATATATATATTTATATATAAATATATATTTATATATATATATATATACATACATATATATATATATATATATATATATATATATATATATATATATATATATATATATATATACATATATATATATATATATATTCATATATATATATATATATATATATATATATATATATATATATATATATATATATATATAAATATATATATATGTATATTTATATATATATATATATATATATATATATATATATATATATATATATATATATATATATATATATATATATAGATAGATAGATAGATAGATACATGGATATAGGTAGATAGATAGACTCGGATTCTGAAACTATTAGCCTATATCTAGATATACAATTGTCTAGATAGATATTTTCCAAGTAGCATATGTCAGGTATTCAATTGACAGTACAATTGAGAAAAAACATCATGAAGAAACATATTATTATAATGATAATCATCAGATAAAACTGTACTAGTAATTAGTTAATGACAAATAGTTATTATGAAATGGTTTATGATCATAAGACACATATTAAAATATGATTCACGTTGATCAACAAGATGAAATTCAATTTGATTGAAGTATTGTATGGAACGGAATATAATATGCATGTATAGTCCTATTTTATTTGATCATGAAATATTTTAATTAAATATTGAGAAAATAATTGACAAATTCTCTTCTTTCTATCCTAAATCAATTTTTCAGGTTTCTTACTTTCAGTTGTAACTTGTGAAATAGTCTGGATCCTTTGTAAAAATTAACCAATGTGTGCTACCTTTATTTTCATTAACTACAAATACAATTTAATCGAAATTATAGTATCATAGCTATGGTATATGGCCATCACTTCGATAGGATATCTCATCACTAAGATAATCATGTGAATCATTTTCGGCCATTCTGAGTATAAATATTATCACGAACAATGCCACTCTTCGGTGGATTGCAATCCATTGCATCAGTGAATCCGCTATCTCTCTTATTAGAGTGAACCTACACTGCACTAGAAACCACTCTCATTGTGATTTACTTGAATATGCGCTATTGAAGTCTCATAGTGAAGTATTACAATAATCGAAATGTGGCGCTATAATGGTTTTATAAATTAAACATCTAACCTATGGTGAGAGAATATACCCTATATACGCCACATATAAAACCAATTATTTCACTCATTTATTTTGTACATATACTGTGGAAACTCAATGCAGGCACATTGAAGCGGAAATTCGTTATTCGTTATATATACAAGAAAATCATCTTACACGAAACTTCACACAGATTCAAAAAGATAGTAAACCGGTGTAAAGGTGAGTTGGGATTCCGGTAAATCGGGACTTATAGCTGTGGAATTCTTGTCCTCCTTCATATGAAAGTCAAGTCAGCCAGGAAACCCTAATATATAAAAAAAAATCGATCACGAAAGTCAGAGTGTGGAATACAGGAATACCAGTTTGTTCAATTCGCTTTTTTTTCTTTCCACATTTGGTACCACCGTCGATCAGTTCTCACTACCTTGGTATACACGAACACACTTATCTTTTCGTATATATTGCTATCAGTATTTTCACACTCTGGTCCACCTCCCATTCAACACACTCTCTACCAATATTTTCTTTGAATATCGTGGTGCGATTCAGCCGTCTCTAGAGCACCAAGCGGCGTCGTTTTCTCTTGACGTCGACGTCGTTATATATACTGACGCTACCTACTGTCTCTGACACTCATATAGCAAACAAACGTTACTTCGTTTCTTCTCTTTGCAGCTTGGCTACTGTTTTTACAACTTGGATATTGGAAATTCAATTCCGTGACACAAATCTATTGAAAAACTATACGATATATTATATATACATATATATATATATATATATATATATATATATATATATATATATATATATATATATATATATATATATATATACGCACTGTTTAATATAAGTGACACTTAGGAATGTACGCATTAGGATGAAGGGTGAAGGGCGGAAAAACGGCTTATAAGTATTGATAAAATACTCATGATACAATAGACAAGCAACAAAGGTAAATGCAGCTACCTTTCATTTGAAAACTTGTATTATTTTCATATCAACTACAGTTTATCATTGAACATATCGATATCGTATTATGCAGAATATAATATTCACGCAATGAAATTGTAATGTTATAAGTACACGCGTGCTGAACAATTTGAACGAAAGTAGTTTTGAACCAATCAAGAAGATGATACTTGTATTGTCATCGTAAAATAGCGACATTATACTGTATCAAATGAAGTTGTGGAAACTCTAGATTACACAAATCAATGAGGAGCAATCACATTTGCATTCTGACAGACTTGAGCTAGATCCACACACAGCAAATTGATTTTGCAATTTTGAACTGTATCCTGAATGGTTTTGGAAATATGTATCGGCACAACGCATGTCAGCTTACTGCCCGACCTATTTTATAGCTGTTTTCCCACCCGCTCACTTACGTACAGAAAGAAAATGCTACACCACGTGATGGTCTTTTAATGTTGGTTAGGTTATGCAAGGGAAGGAGAATGATCAAAAGGTTGTTGTTTAAAATTCCCTATGGTGTGATAAAAAATAGATCGAGCAAGTAGGCCTACGCTGGAAGACGGCATACCGATGCGCAAAAAAGAGTATGAACCATGAAACAAAAGTTCTAATTTCAATTTGGATTATTTGTAGGTTTGTAGCAAACAAAAACTATGAATTCGAATTTAATGACTATTCAAATACGAAGGTAGTAGACCCTGCAACGACTCCCACGACTACCCAGGTGGCGGCAGGGGAGGTGGGAGACGGGTGAGAGATAGAGAATTCATCTCGTCAGATCTCTGGTGCATTGAAATGTGTATTGTGTGTCCAACAAGCAATATGCGCGACTCCATTCAACCATAACAAGAGCGGATTGATAACCGGTAACCACTTCCAGGAAACGGTTTCCAAGTCAACCGTAACTAAGACGTAAGAAGTGAGGCAACACATCGCTACTGCATCAGTGATCGTATATGGTCGAGCGGAGGGGATTAGAGGAAATGTCATCCCCCCAAAGAGAGATTGTCACTTACACTACCCCCACAGACATAAATTGTTGATTATCAATCATCCCTATACGTGAGGGATTTACTATTTCTAATGAATACAATATACAAGTTTTCACAAAATACTGTTGGCCAACCAGTAATTAGATTTTCCCTTTCTGTATTATCTTGATTTTCATTCGAAAGGATATACTGAACAAAATAATTTATGAAATGTTATGTTTCTAGTATGATGTATATATTATGGAGACAATAAAAGTAATTTTCAGCATTATCACGCAAATGAACGAATGACTGATAGGGGGCCTACTCTCAAATCTCAGGAATGAATAAACGATATGAGACGAAAGATTTCAAATTCCTCTGCGGAGATAAGTATATCCCCATCCCCCTTCATACACACAATGGTTGCAAGTTATGACTTCTGTGACTTGAGTTGGCCCGCATGAGGTACTTTCCATTCCAATTAGACTCTAATCATATGTGCTGCATGGATGGTCATCTGATATTTCACTTGTAGTATTGATTGAATCAACACAAAGTTCCACACTATCTTTATTTTGTCTCTCATCAATTTTAGTTGAATTGAAAAAGGTACGAAAATTAATTGAATATTACAGGATGTTTTCTTATGTCTAATATTTCTCGAAAATGAATACATAATGGCATTATTAAAAAAAAATGAAAATAAATTGCAGTTACGAGTTGAATATTGGTCTGCAGAAGAAATGTCACGTTTCATATTTCGTGCACCTGGGCAATGTTTACAAGAAAACACGTGGAGATGGTGCTAAACAATACGACTTGCATGTGGTATTTGTTTGAGCCAACCTGAATGTTGTTTCAATACGTTCATTCAATTCAATTGTTATCTAAACAACATTTGTTTTCAAGAAAATAAATTTCTGTGCTGAAATAGACAAATGTAAAACAATGAAGCTATGGATTATATTGACGATATATCAACATATTGATGATTTACCAGGATGTTATGTATGTAGAAATTGAAACGAACTTCGAACTACTCATTTTTCTCTGATATTGTTGTTTGCAAAAAAAATCAACATGAATATAAGTTGATTACCTTTCTATTAATAGGCCTATAGGCACTATTTGAGTGAGCAGTATTCACAGTGATTTCGGCAATAATAATATATATAATATAGGCCTATAAATATACATAAATATATATTTATATATATATGATGCACAATACATCGCAAACAAATACTTATTGATAGTCATTCAATGCGTGTACAGCAATAATTATATTATTCTACCTATTCTCCAAAGTCTATATACTCTTCTCCCGGATTATTAAGATGTCTGTATAGATATGCATATACAGGAATAGTATTAACTTTCATGTACCCAATATATACTCCATGTACTTCTATTTTCCAGAATATATTGAAAATTAATGTTGTTGCGTTGCGTTTCTCTAAGAAATTATGTTACAGCAAATATTAAGAATATAAAAATGAACTTTTGTGAGAGAGAAACGGAACATAACATCCAAACAATGGGAAAAAGTAGAGTTTCTGCTTAAAATGAGAATGAAACAATAGAAATAAGTCGTGAGTCGGTACTGACGCATTGTTAGCTAATTGGTTTGGGCGTACGTCTTGTGAATGTAGTGAGATAGCTCCATTACAACTGAAATTATCTGTGGGTATAGTCAGTAGGCCTACTCAGTGGATATGCGTTGAAGTAAATTTATAACAATAACCTGAAGATATTGTTATAAGTCTAAACAATCCATAACATATCCTTATTAGTTACCTATTCGATCTTGTTATTTGTTCTCTTCACGTTTCGCATCAGTTTGTGAAAAAAACAGAAAATGCGATCGTATTTGTACATTCCTGATAAATGTCAAATATCGAACGAATAACAGATCAACAAGAAAGTATTTACTATACGTGTAACCGAGATGAATGAATGAATGCATGAATTAATTAATTAATTAATTAAATAGATGAGTTGAAACTAATAATATCGATAAAATTTCATATGAACAAGAACAATGATCATACCAGTTATACGTTTATAATTGACTGTAGTAGTCAAAACTTAAATTATTGAGAGGAAATCTACATACCAAGATGCATTGAGGGTTGCATTGGTTTGCCGGATGGAGATGGTGACTTCACTCATTCGAAAACACGTTCCATTTCCTGAGTACTTTCCTGAGAAATATCGATCGCTGCTCTATCTAGTGTTGTTTTATAGAAATGGCTGTCAGGCGGGTAAACTCAATGACAGCTGTTATTAGCTAAGCCGACGTCATTGAGTAAAGTTAGTTCCTTTTATCACCACTTATCTACACACGCTCAATAGTTCTTTCCACGTGGACCGTGAATTGGAATCTATTTTCAACATGAGAGGGATAGGAAGTGAGGACACCATCTCCTACCGACAAACCAACGCAACCCTCAATGCATCTTGACGAAAACAATCAGCCAGAATGGGTGACCGGCGGGATTTAAACCCGGGAAACTGAATGACGGTTCAGAGCGCCACCACCTGACCCATATCAATCAATTGTCTTATGGGTAATTCAGAATTAATAATTTGAAAATCATCCACAAGCATTTTTCTAATTCAATGAATAAAGATTTCGGATTTACCGGTTCAACCATTCTAAAGAAATAAACAAAGAGCATTTCTCACGTGGCGAAGAATTCAGATCCAATGTTAATCAGGTATCCGAATACATGTTCTTGACCACAGTGGTTTAGGGCTATATAGTATCGTACATCCATTCATCCAGTCATAGTCTAATCCAATGGATAGGTATCTTAATTCAAGGTTGCCGTACACGCAACTGTTGTGCTACATTCCACTCTCGATTCGTCCGTCTACCTGCCTCCTGTTACAATTCTTCTCTCAGTAGTCGCTCACAAGCACTCAAACCCAACGGGTCAGTAGTAGTAGCACGCAATGCATTCCAATTTAATTCACATAGATAGCAAATTAAATTGATTCAATAAAGAATACTTTGATGAGCTTTTTTTACTTTCAGTAGTTTTTAGAAGAATGTAAGAATAATCAAATCTGAGAACTGAGGAAAATATATTTCTTGTTCGAGATGATAATGTATAGACTTGTAATTAATGTGGGAACAAACGGAACTTATTTTTATATTTTGAAGTGAAATAGTTCAAATGGATGTACTTGAATGAACCAATTAGTGAAGGTTCCATGCAATTCTCAAGAAATTCTGCCTTCTTTTTGTAGGTATTTCTTGTGTCAGACAACATTTTAATGAACTGATAGACATTGAAGTATTTCAAGTTCATATTAGTGTTTGAAGTAACACTGAGTCGAACTATGCTGTAATTGAGAACATTCGGCTGTCGTATTCTTTTCAATTATCAATAATCAACTGTGATAAAATTGTATGAAAAGAACACAGCGTCTTTACTCTTTGGCTGTATTTGTTAATCTAGTGCATGAGAGTCCACGGGAATCGATTTAGAGAAATATCAATTTTTTGGTGATAACTTTTGAACGGTATGAGATATCAAAATTCTGATACGCGAGAAACACAGATAATTATAATAACTTCAAGGTAATATAAGTTATAACTATGTAAGTCATGTCGCATAACTATCAAGCGTCGACAGCTAAAAAGTGTGCTTTTTAACTGTCGACGCTTCACAGTTATGCAACGTGACTTTAATAGTCCTAATTTATATCATCTTGAAGCTATTATAATTATCTGTGTTTCTCGAGTATTAGAATTTTGATATCTTATACCGTTCAAAAGTTATCACCAAGAAAGTGATATTTCGATAAATCGACTTCCATGGACTCTCAAACCGAGACGCGTGGCCGAATGGTAACCCACTAAACCGTCATTCGGGAGACCGGGGTTCGATTCCCGCCATGGTCAACCATCCTGACAGGGGTTTCTCGTGGTTCCCCTCTGTCGTTCAGGTCAATACTGGGATGGTTCCTTAACAACAGGTGACGACCGACTCCTTCCCACCATCCAAAAACACCTAATGAAATAACATTTCATCTCATCATCCCATCATCTCATTCATCATCCACCGACGCCAATAGATCGTAGCCACCAGTATAGTGCGTCGTTAAAACCCAATATATATTGCTTAAAGGACATCACAACCCTGAAACTAGATTTGAATGACTGATGACGATTTCAACTTCCCTAACTTTAGAGAAAACTATAAATCATCATTTCAATTTCCGGATTTTTTTTGTCCTCTAGAAACCATGAGTCGATCATGACGTCAAAATTACCGATTATGTATAGAAACATTACCAGAATCAAGTAATGTCTACGTCACGACTCAGAAAAAGTGCCGGGTCCTACAAAACAGATAAATGAGTTTTAATTTCTTGAATTGAGATAATGAATTCTAGTTTTCTCTAAAATTATGAAAAAATGGTCCTCCATGCAACTTCAACTGCTAAGATAAATGAGAGTACGGGATACGAATGAGCGGGTGATGATAAAACGATGAAGTATGACAGGTGAGAGGACATTTACACAAATCCATGGCTCATATGGTACTCGAACTCATGCCCGTTTACCCCTAATTTTCAAAATCGGCTGCTAGGCCCACAGGGCTATTTTAATTGGTTTTGATTTACATTTATGTGGATGAACTGGGGCTATGTTGATACTTTTTCAAAAATCTCGACCACGGTCGCCTTAGAGAAATTAACAAAGTTTGATTTCTCGCAGTAAATTAGGGAACAAATGTTGATAATGCTCATTATCAGCATCATATGTTGTCACGCACATTCACCAGGGCGGGAATAAATACAACGTTTACCGGCACAGTAGCTGAGTGGTTATCGCACTTGCTTCGTGTGATCCGGAAGGTGAAGGGACATATCGGACCTGGTTCGATCCCCGCCACCGTCCATCTTTACAGGGGTTTTTCGTGGTTTCCCTCTGTAGTCTAGGCTAATGCCAGGATGGTTCCCACAATATAGGCCACGACCGCTTCCTTCCCACTATCCTTCCCAATAGCTACCTATAAAAACCTTCATATCATCATCCCATCATCTCATTAATCATTCATTCGACGCCAATAGATCTTAGTAATCATTACAGTGCGTCGTTAAAACCCAATAAAAAAAATAAAAAATAAAAAATAGAAAATAAATAAAACGTTTTTCAAGTAAGTCACATTCTGTCAGTCAAATCGTTTACGCAGCAACTGTTAAACAAATCCAGACAAAAGCCCATGCATATATGCCTACATATATGCTACATATATGGATAGCTATGTCTGCAATCCAGACATAGCAGGAATCATTGGATGGCGCACGTGAAAACTAAATGCTACTTGTACCACATCCTCCCACACCCTTCTTTCTCTCTCTTTGAATCTCTCTTCGCGTGCCTGGGTGTATGGAGCGAAGGGTGGGGGCGAACGCACCTCACAGTTCAAACGAATTGACTGCTTATTACATGTAAGTTTGTGACAACAATCGTAGCTATACCCAGAAAAGAATTGTAGTATGCCCACACGATATATAAGAACAAAAGAAGAATCGGATCAGGCAATTTTAACTTATCAAAGAATGGGAATGGGTCAGTGGCTAGCACGATGAACCATCACAAAGGTGACCGGGATTCGATTACAGCCATGGTCGACCATACTGAGAGAAGGTCGTATAGGTGATTGCTGGCTTCCTTATAACAAGAGCTGCCACAACCGTTTCCTTCCCACTACCCAGAACACAAAGTAAAATGACCATTCATTCAATTTTCTTGTCACTTTATTCATCGACGCCAAAAGTTCAGGCGCTAAATGACCTCGTTGTCGATGCGCCTTAAAACCCTAATATTCATTCAGATCTCATAGCCATCAGTGCCTAATAAGTTGACAGTAAAATGGAAAGGGGGGAATAAGTGTTTGATATACGATTATTGCTCTCATTTCTTCTGTGCTTTCAAACGTTCGGATTTGAATGTTTTGATGTGTACAGAATTGTATTTTTTGGATTATAGCTTTCGCACCGATCGATAGACAAAAGCTTTCCAGAGCTATGCAACCAGCTATATACTAAAAACTAAAAATATGCTCTTACCGCGGTACAGATCGCACTAGTTTCTTCTTTATTGCACTTTGTATCTAACGATAAGTTTCAATTATATATTTCATAGTTTTTCCCGTATAAAAACACAGATGCAAAAATACGTGTACACCTAATTGTTTATTTCAGCATTTTTTTCTGTCTACATTAGAAGTCTTATTTTGTGAAGGATATCTATAGAAAAAAATTAAGAAAAGGGTACTCTAGGGCCTAGGCAACCAAGTAAATGTGAAGGGTGACAATAATGTGATGGACAATGTACTCTGATGTTCAATTCAATCACCATACAAAAATGAAGATCCAATTATTTACAAATATGTTTCATAGGTTTGAAATTAAAATAACAATGCATTGCGCTTCCATCTATACGATAGCTATATAAACCAAGATACATTTATTTCAGGCGAGATCATGCTGAAATTTACTATACGTATTTTTTATTCGAAATGTAATGAGTATATTTTGTTTTTATAAATTAGGTAAAATTTGTATGCATGCTCAAAAAAATGTCAATACCTTGAAGAATGATTTCAAATTCGTTTGCTCCCTGATACCATGCGCTACAAACTTATCACCTCGTCGTACCAATTAGGCCCCACACTGTTGAATTTGATTATGAAGAAATAGTTTCACACTTTTTCAGATTATACGTTTACTCAATATCTCAATTTCCTATAGTGAGTCGTCGTTATTTCCAGAATCTCTATCTTATTCTATATCATGCTCTGCCAAATTCGCTCAAAGTTGCCAGTGAACAGTCATCGAGAAATGTGCTAAAAAAAGATATGTGTACATTTCTCACCGAAAAAATGCTTTCCAGAGTCGATGAATTCTGTTGAATACTCTATACTTATCTTTGCTTTGGTTATCTTTGTTATCCATTCTTATTTGTTTTCTATGTGTACAGTGGAAGTTATTTGCTATTTATTGTTGTAATTACCTACTGTGTTACTGAAAATGTCGTTTTATATCATCTATGTGATGCACCAAAAAGACAATAAACCATATTATTATTATTATTTTCATTATTAGATAAGCCTTACTAGGCTTTGTAGAAAAGAGTTTAATTTTATTCTTATATGTATGTTCTTTGTTCTTTTGTGCAATGAAAAAAAATATATATATATATATATTATCATTATCATTATTATTACTATTCATCTCAAAATCCATCAAACTGTTTTCAAATATGTAATCGAAACTATATAAATAAGTGAAATCCCATCAAAATTGATCCCATTGGATCAGTTTGTCTGCTCGTCTGTACAGAAAGTACAAGAATGGTATAAGAGGATAATGCCAATTCACATGAATGTGAGAGATATATCTTAACACGCTCATTATAATAAAAGATGTATATTATCCATAAAGGGTATGAAATTATAAACGTGCAGCACGTAGTAAAATCAAATCGGATACAGGAATTTACGTTCTTTTCTAAAATGATCTCCCTGGATCTAATATAACCTAATTGGAGTAAAATGGACAACGTCTACTACCATCTCTTTCTTAAACCTTTAAAACATAATTGCACGGCGAATGAACCTTCATTGATAAACATGCAATGACCAACTGTTATTGTTTTACACCTAAGGCCAGAATAGTTTCATAATTCAGACCCGTATTCATTTCAACAATATAATACAAATAAGTGAACGAAAACTAATTAAATGAGTTGGTTTCATGATAATCATGAAAGAATTAATCTGCTGAATTCACAAGGAAATATAGAGCAATTTGTGCCTCAAGCACATATGTGTAGTGAACCCTGATTTATCATAGCTTAAATCATTCGAACAACAATCTCATGCAGAAATCCCGATCCCACAATGTAAACACGCAGTCTAAACTAGAAACGACTTCTGTTCTGTATGGTGAATACAAATAACCACGAAAAATGTTCGAAAATAGAATAGAAAATATTTATTGAATAACACAATGCACAATATAAGATTGAGATTTATTAACATTGAGACATGTTGATACAGTTTGACATGAGCCGTCTTTGAGTGGAGGCCATCTGATCCAGTATATATATATATATTTATATGTATATATGTGTGTGATGAGTTTAATCTGAAATGGTATATTCGAATACATCGAGGCGATGAGTAATCGACAGAGCTAAGCTTGGAAAAGAATCTTATGCAGATATGAACAATACTTAAAAGTAAGAGACAGATCGTGACCAAGCTCGAGACACAGACAGAAGAACGATATGTGTTCGGAGCGTGGATAGAGAAGGTACCAACTGTACTGAAATCAACTGTCCTCAAATTCGATCGTCCCAAAAATTAACTGTACTATAAACCAACCAACCGACCTAAAACTTGTACTTTTGAGCCACCTGTAGAGAATTCAATGTGAGAGTTTTGGTTCACTCACGAATCTCTTTTGAAACAAGCCTCACTCAACTATCCCTAACCACCATCAATCACTGAATAATTTATATACAAGATATAATGGAAAGTAACAATTTGTGAAGGGTGAGAATCCATCACACTATCAACTTCTGCTCAGGTTGCTCAAGAAGTAGAAGTAGAAGACACACATTTTTCACGTTAGTGTCTTGGTATTACGCAGTAATGTTGGCGTTTTATTGTAAATGGGCTCTAAATTGCTGCCACTGAACATTATACTCAACACTCGGTGACTCTGTTTAACGAAGTATGAAAGCATGAATGTGCGCATGCACGATCACGGATCAAGAACTGTGCCATGAAATGTAACCCAAAAGAGAAACGAGAAGATTGAATGTATTTTAGCAGTCTTGATGGAAAACTTATACTGACCGGGCACTCTCACCCCTATACGAACCACTCTGATCATACTCAACGAGCCCTTATATACCAAGACGTTAGAACGGAAATCAAGCGAAAAAAACTATTCCATGTGTTGCAATCTATCAGACAGAAAGGGCGGGGGCGCTGAAGAGCGAATACTGGAATAGCGATACTAGCAAGAGTGAAGGTGGGCTTGGCGTGTGTAGGAGCTACTATTTCGGGGAAGTGGTGAAGCAGGGTTTCCAGTTCTGATATTTTCTTGTCGTCCGACACGATTTTTGCAACTGGCTAATCACAAGCCAGTATTCACCTCAACAACATGGCGGTTCACGGTACCGATTCGGTGTCGTGATTATTGACTCAACTCCAACTTTCGTCGGCCGAAACTACGATTTTACTGGAAGTTACTCTCACATTCCTCACATTCGAATAAGCCTGTATATTTAAAGGAATGATAAGGCTATGGCTATGACGTCACGAAAACGTTACGTTGCAGCGAAGTGGGAACAGGCGTGACAAAAATCGTACCGATATCGTGTCGGACAACAAAAAAAATCGGAACTGGGAACCCGGCTTCAGAGCACAGAGAAGCTGTGGGTCTTTGAGATAGGTTTTGATCGTTTCCCCGAATAGGCCATCCTCTTTCCAAGTGAACACGCCAAGCCACGTTCACTCTAGGTAGTATCTTTATTCCAGTATTCGCTCTTCAGGCGCCCCGAAAGGGCTAGAAAGGAGTTGGTTGTTTCCAAGTTGGTACCTATCCCATACCGGTGAGGCGATTTACATGGACTCGGACAAAACATGGCTTAACTTCGAGTATAGTTCCTATAAGAACCAAGATAATAAAATAGAGATATCTTTTCATCAGAATACAGATTTGGTTCATCAGAATTCTGTCCATTCTTGATTCTACAGTTTATTTGTCTATATGCATAAACAAAAAAAAAGAAATCTTTTAAATATACGTGATGGGTTGTAGCAGATCTCAAATAGACCCTCCCCTCCCCTTTATTCCTATGTATGAGTATAATTCCAGGTGGGTATAAGTTGAAGAAAAGAATCTCCTTTCTATAGTCGTCACTTCCTTCCACAAACCTCCTGAACGTGACGAAACCCACGTCGCATTGTTACAAATAAACCCATTTTTCATAAAAAGGGCAAACGAAACAATTTGCCATTTGGGACAATGGCTTCAATGTCACCCAACTATTAGTGCAGGAAACGCACAGACACTTGTGACAGAAAATGTTGGGTGGTTTGAAATATAGCTTGACGCGATCTTAGATTTGGGTGAAAAAATGGAGTGAAAATAGAAATGAGCCTTTTAACAACACAGATTGCTCGTCTTCAGTGAGGATTTCTCTCCACCCTATTGATATATTTTTTTAATGAATTTAATCATGCAGATGATCCTTGTAAATAAGGTGGATTCACGCCTCATGAGAAATCAATTGTGATTGAAGTTATGCAAAATGAAGGTGGCAATATTCACATCCAATAAATCCTCTTTGGCCTTCCTATGATATGGCACACAAATGCCAAGCTATGGTCTAGCATTACGGCTAGACGTGTGCTATGTAAGGAACGTGATATAACCAATAATCAACAGATATAAAACAAGGAAGAAAGTGATGGAGAATGGATCAAGTGGCGCACACAATTTCACGTGATCAAAAGCAAAAGGCAGGCACATTCATTCAAGATGGAATATGCTATTTCAATTAACCCCACGATGGAGGTCATGCTTGGGGATAGACACAAAATGGATGTGTTCCAGGGATTATAGAATAAAAAGGCATAGTAATTGGAAGAAAGATGAAATGTAAAAATGGTGAATGAAAATAGAACGCATTGGATATTTATCGTCTTACCGCAAGAACACCAATAACGGATGAATGACATTCCAATTTTTAAAATTTTCTTCAGACCCAATGATTATTATTCTGAATCGACACAAAACTTACAATCATTGAAATCACGAATTCAATAATGAATCATCCAATCGTTATGTCACAATTCACAGATATAGATATCACACAGGTATAAATGACAATTGTCATTTCAATTTCAATTGCAAGATGTAATTTGTAAATGTGTTATTCTTTATTGTATTCCATGAACTAATTATGTATTATTTTTCTAGTGTATTGCCTCAGACTAGCCAATTGGCTATGGGGCATAGTTTGTAGTAAATTACAATTATATTTAAATATTAATAAAGAATTTTGAACTGAACTGAACTGTATCGAATTGTAATGTCATTCGAGTTCTGGGTATAACCCACAAACTAATTGAGCTTTCTGAGCAGTCCTTTTATATATACGTACAGTACTTACTGGTGAGTCAGTAAAGTGCATATTCAAAATGGAAATTGCAGAGCAGTGTTCACTCATCTCAACATCAACTCCGAAAAAATCCAATTAGACGGGCCCTGAATGATCCACCTATAACTTTGAACCTAAGTTTATAGATCTTTCTCTCCCTCACAAAATCTCTATGAATCTCTCTATGTAGGCCAATGCATGTTTATATATATATATATATATATATATATATATATATATATATATATATATATATATATATATATATATATATATATATATAATATGAATAGACTATGGCATATATAGAATATATATATATATATATATATATATATATATATATATAATATGAATGGACTATGGCATATATAGAATATATATGTATATATATGTGTATATATATATATATATATATATATATATATATATATATATATATATATATATATATATATATGTATGTATATATATATATATATATATATATATATATATATATATATATATATATATATATATATATATATATACATATATATATATATATATAAATATATATATATATGTGTGTGTGTGATTATGTAACAACCTAATCAAGATACTCAACATGAATAAAGCGAACAGTTATTGTGACGTAGTCTTCACATAGGCCTATACTGAATCAAGAGGTTGAACTTCATAGCATGCCAATTGAATGACTGTTATCCGTAGTGATGGTCGCTGTAAGCGTCCATAGTTACTTGAGAAAACTTCATAGTTGTTTGTTCGAAATTCAAGCCTCTAGTCGATAGAATAATATGGGTGAGGGTAGCATGGTTGAACATAATTAAACACATTTCCGATCAAAAGTAAATGGTTATGAATGAATGGAATTTGTTTCATATCTGGCCATAAGCTATAATATGGAGAATAAAAATGGCTGTCAACGTCTACAGTAACCAGTAATTGATCAATGAAGAGACCAATAATCGGTTATTTCTATTATAATAGCAAACGTTTGCCGATTACATATGGTATAAGGCCATAGCACACTCGCGACCGAATGATTTGGTTCAATAGGAAAATTACATTCAAAAAATATTTAAGCATATTTCACCGCTAATTAGTTCACATATCATATACTCGGAGTGCGTAAGCACATTCTCTCCTGGTTAAAGTGCGCATCATATCAGTTTATATTCTTCAGGATGCATTTTAATTTAGCTCGATCGGCCACTTTGAGTGACCGAAACTGTACACAGTACACCAATAGAAACTATTACAGCAACTAGTGGCAGCGACAGTATCGAATATCCAATGCGACACAAAAATATAAATCAAGATTATTACGGTGGAATAACCTAGCACTGACATCGCTGGGTAGCTCGTTCCAAATAATAGAAAACGTTTCAGTGTAATAATATGCATAATGTATTACATAAATGTAAATGCTATGAAACCGTTGTGTGCATGACTTGGAAATGATAAAATACTATCGACTAATATTGGTTTCCGATGAAAGTTGAACCTCCATAGTAAGGCCTACACGTTTAATTATCACAGTTAAATTAGATTCATAGTTCACTATGAGTAAGTATTTGCCCCGTGGAACTATTGGGGAAGCCTTTCAATGTACGTCACGGGTGTTATCAGAGGCATTACTAAAATATAGATCTCCAATAGTAAAAAAGCATTTCTTGCATCTTTTTCATTTTCATACTCATACCTATGCATACATGCATGTTGCAAAAATCATTCCGAATTGACTACAATTATAGTTAAACAAAAGTGATTTTTTTCGTACGGTATAGGGTCTACTGTATTCAATAAGACATTAATAATCAATATACAAACCTCGCGAGGAGTTTTTCATTTTCAAAAACAATATATTCAATATAATTTGGTCTACGATCGATATACCAAAGTAGTAAATAATCTCGACCGAATCTGCTATAAATACACCAATCAATTTCTGTTCAAAGTAGCATTTTAGAATTCTATTTTCAGAATGTAGAGCGGAATATTGTTGAGCAATAAAAAATACCCATGTGAAAAAACGTTCAATCCATCAATTGAACGTTTTTTTTTCACAGATGTATTCTTTTTATTTCTTCAGCATTATATTCGTGTTCACTTTATTCAAACTTGGATCTGAGCTTTCACTCAATCATTAGCAACATGAAGGTAATAGTACATACTTTTACAAGATTCGATGCTTACCACCGTTGGCAGCTATCTCACGTCTGAGAAGTCACAGAGAAGAACTTCGTTTCCACTTACCTGAAAACACAAACAAACAATAGTTATAGTAAGAAATAAGACATGAATTATAAACATTCTATGACTCGACACTAATCGGGCTCTAGCGAAGTATTTGAATGTTGAAGGAAGTAAAGGGGGGGGGGGGGTGTACCCTATCCCTATAGATAGACCCACTATTTTGTAAATAAGATTTTCGTCTTAAAATAAGATCCCTTGATTTTTCCATATGCATTACTGCCAGCTATCGTGTCTCCAGCTCATATAATGAAAGGAGTAAGATAATATACTTCAATGTCAACAAACAGAATATGGTGTAAACTGTAAATCATAGTTGTATTATCAAAATAATTGTTAACGACAAACGGCAAACACATTAACCGATACATAACATATGTTTCGTGGATAAATATGGTATAAAATATGTTACGCCACGAACACGACAGTAAAAATGTGATATCTACTTAATTCTAACAAGCCTCATAAACATATTTGACGTGAGCGCTCTCTTCTCAATCTTCTACCCCCTTCCCAACACTCACTACCAATAGCGTGTCACCATGCTAGCTGCTATAGCTGTCTAGAACGCCACCTGCAGATTGCAGCACGCATAGTGTCACGCAAGCAAAGCAACTTTCAGCCCCATCCCCTCCTCATCACCCTTATTATATGACTACAGTGAGTGTGAATGTGAATACCACCTCGAAGCTCAATCCGACACAAATTCAAAGAGCTGTCAACTACCGAATTCCACGCCAGCTACCACCGTACAAAACAGCTCTAAACAGAGTCTTGCCACAACCGCCTTCTCGATCATCAAGTCTAGAGATGTAGACTGTAATGTAACAAGTTGAAGTTTGAAAGGTTTTGGGATGTTTTAGGTAGGATTTATTTCTAAGCATCAGGGAGAGAGCTTTACATTGATATCTATAATTGATACATTCTGATGGGAGTAGGTGTGTAGATGAGTAGGCGGAAATAATTCAGTACAAAATGATGCAAAGATGAGATACAAATTGTACACGTCATGTACAATGGTTGAATTTGTATAGACATAAATATCATACAGACCAAAACAAAATCTCTCTAAATGAAGGAGCCAAGACAAACGTGCCTTGAAAAAATAATTGAAGTACCAAAGTAGTGATATAAAAATGTTGGCCCAGTTTAATCAATATAGGCATACGTTATATAGTGTTGGATCGAAACTCGTAATTACTTCATTCGTTTCTAGTCTTTCGTAACTGCAACTCTCAAACAGCTAGAAAGTATCAAAATATGATGAATATTGAACTATGTGATTGAACTGAACTTTACAAAGTTGCGGACCAATGGTGTATCATTCATATTCAGTCAAGTTTCTGTCTTTCTGATATTTTTTGGAAGAGATGTTTGCTGAAATTTGTTCACCCAAAATTTCAAGCCCACTTTTCTCAGAATAATATTGCCAACACCTATATGGCTATATATTCAGGTACGATACTTTCATGCGAGGTGCAGGTTGTGGCGCGCGCGGTATGCTTAGCACCAGTAGCGGGGTGGACATGCGTGTGATGCTGTCTGTGTATAATGTGATGTGTTGTGTTGTACGACTGTATTGGCTGAGATGTTTAATACATACCAGTAAACGAACATCTTGTTGACTATCTACCTCGAGCTACCTCCTTCACAAACGTCCTAACGCCACAAAGTTTGATAACGAGTATTTTCGAATATTTCAAAATGAGAAAAAATTCACATTTTCCATCAAACGAGCGCATTCGAATATTTGAATTTATCTCGTGCATCATTCTTTTCTCTATTGATGATATAAAATTTCTGGAAATACATTTTTCATTTGGTACTTCATTCCATTGTTGAATTTGGAGAAAAACGAGTTCATATCAGCAATATATTACTTATTATATTACTCAATTGTGACAGTCATATTCACGAACATGTTCAACGTTCACAGATGGAATTATACATATTATTTATACATATATATATATATATATATATATATATATATATATATATATATATATATATATATATATATATACAAATATATAAAGAAAAAATGTATTCATAAATAAATGTATATATATATATATATATATATATATATATATATATATATATATATATATATATATATATACTCCGACGCCAATAGATCTTAGTTATCATCATAGTGCGATGTTGAACTCCGATACGAATTACAAAAATACAAACACATATATATATATATATATATATATATATATATATATATATATATATATATATATATATATACATTCTATTCACACTATGCCATATACGTATATAAGTAACCTCTATACTATATCATATTGTTCCATTAGTAAAAGATTGATCAATATGGATTATATATCCCGTTCTATCATCAATTCCATGTATTTCTTCATTAATTATGTAAAAGTTTATATACATGAGTTCATATCAGCAATATATTACTTATTATATTATTCAATTGTGACAGTCATATTCACGAACATGTTCAACGTTCACAGATGGAATTATATATAAATTTTATATATATATACTCCGACGCCAATATATCTTAGTTATCATCATAGTGCGTTGTTAAAATCCAATATGAATTGAAAAAATGCATATATATATATATACATATATATATATATATATATATATATATATATTATATATACATTCTATTCACATTATGCCATATAAGTATATAAGTCATCTCTATATACTATATCAAATTGTTCAATTAGTAAAAGATTGATCGATATGGATTATATATTCCGTTCTATCAATTCCATGTATTTCTTCATTAAGTATGTAAACGATTATATACTTGTTGTCATGTTTGAAGAAATGGCAATGTATATGATATAATGAATATTTACTACCATAACACTACTAATATGGCCAGCCACGGCTATTTGGGGTCACCCTCGATTAACAAGAGTTCACAAGACATTACAGAATATAGGATTAGTTTGACTTAGCTGAGACATTTTATGCAACGAGAACTTGAAGAGGAACATTTGAATTCGAAAGCAGTGATGTTTAAGAAATTAGTCGTGCAAAAGGAAGTTTTTGTGTGTATGTGTGAGCGGTGTTTGAATCCAGGCACGTCGTACACATTTGTTACTGCGGCAAACGGGCTTGAAGAAACCTCTCCCGTTCGGCTAGTCGTAATCGAGAGATGCTGTACACGGCAGTCATAGGCAGCACAAGGTATAGGGATGCCTTCTTCCCTCTTCCTCTTTTTTGTAACAGGAGGAAAGCGAGGAGGGGGAGGGGGTAGAAGTCATCAGTGTCCCATTTCCTTGAAGTTTACGAGAGACACGTCGACCTCATGACCGGATCACTTTTAAACATTGTGCTTGCCATCCTGCCATCCGCAAGACAAGGAAATCTTACGACTTTGTCGGCGTGCCTATTTGGCCAGTGCACACGCGGTGAACAGTGTGGCCTCCTCAATAATGTCAGGGTTAGGGAGACTTGTTGAGAGTTTTACGTCCCATGCATCCTTCTTTCTCCTTCCCCTTCCACCCTCCGCGAACCACATTCAAACCAAATTCAACAACACTCGTAAAAAACCTAAAGAAAAGATCCAACACCAATACCTGAGGAAGGCGCTCGTCACTTCGAGTTGTTGCATCCGCCATGAAGACATTCAAGTACCATTGCATCCTGTCGCGGTCAACGTTCAAAATATGTTTGCATCACTTATATTGCATTGATTTGAATTATTTTAAAGTGGTAACATTGACATAAAACTGAATGATTTAAGAAATACGCCAACACAAAACGAATGGAATATATAATACATTGTATGGGATTGGAAACGAAATGTTTGAAAAT
Source organism: Brachyptera risi (assembly GCA_964007535.1). NCBI lineage: Eukaryota > Metazoa > Arthropoda > Insecta > Plecoptera > Taeniopterygidae > Brachyptera > Brachyptera risi. The sequence goes on along the minus strand of OZ023327.1, from coordinate 57,004,747 downwards.
CACATTGTCGATGCCAAAGTCCTTTGTTATGTTCTAGTTAATTCAGTTCCAAAACCAATTACTGAAAAAAATAGGTTCTCTGTGACTGGTAATACCTAGATCCAATTACTTAATAGGCTTGGAGTGGATCTATGACTGGATTATCAATTAAAACAACGGTTGTGCCATGTACCTTTTAGTAAGCAAATGCGATGAATAATCAATGCATATCCCCCAGCTTTTTCGAGAGCACGCATGACATTCCGCAACTATATACCTCCTGGAACAGTCTACTATACAGACACATTAGTAGCCATTAGTACCCACTGTTAACGTACGCAAATACTGGGCCAAATCGAGGTAAAGAAATGCAAAATATATTCAATGAAATATTCAATTATTACTACGAAGGATGGTCTAGATTTGTTATGAGCGTCGATGGATCGTAGCTCCCAACCATTAGTGCGAGTTAATAATAATGGAGACGATGATCGGGTCCAACAATACATGACAATAAAGCAATTTCTATAAGTCGTAGAATTTTCAATGTAGCATAAAACTACGGCTTACGCGGGATGTAGGTGCCTTATATTGTTGAATGTGTAAAAAATAATATATTATGAAACGATTAATAATAGGCCTACAGTTAGACTCGAACCAGAACCTGAACCCGGAACAGAAAAATACGTATTTTTTCTGGAACTGGATTAACAGGAACCGGAACCTTCTTTTTCATTTCATAAGAACCGGTAGCGAAAGCTTCGTTTTTTGGTTTTAAAACGGTATATTATATGGTTAAAAAAAATTCATTTCTTGAATTCATTTTCCCATCTCAAACATTTTTTCAAACTCGAAGACTTGAAAAATAAAATTTTGATTTTTTCTTCCATTTCGATATCCTGAACATCATTCTGGTGAAGAATGATGGATAAAAAACACAGTTGCTTTTAATTTGAAATGGAAACGTTTGGAAACCTCAAGTATCACGGGAACTATGGTCTAGAATAGGGAGATCTTGTATCGAAGCAATTGCGACTGATACCAACAGTGGGCAATGCTTTACGCATGCGCGCACCAAATGTGCATCATTGTTGGCGGCATGACGTAGCTGTCAGTGGCTGTCAAACGTCAACTGGACCACGTGACTGGCCTCTTTTCACCTAGCGTTCCTCTCGGATTTTGGCGGAACTAGCAGCACTGTGGGTATCAGCCTTCCAACGCACCCAGATAGCCCGATACAGACTCGATCTTGGACCGAGACAGGAACCCAAACCTTTTCAGTGATTCGAATTAATAACAGAACCTCGACTATTCTTTATTTTCATATAGGTGGAACCATAACTGAGTGAAACTGGGACAGATAGAATAAAGATTCGAGTCTTTGATTACGAAGTCACTTTGCTGGATTGAAACATTTCAATCCAGGATCAATTTCGTTTGTATTCCTATTCTCAACTTACGAGTGGCAAAGGTAGGCCTAAAGGTGGCAAATGTTCAAGTCCGAGCAAAAAAAACACACCAGACACTACTCAATCGAATTGTTATGAATATTAACCCCCAACAATGTGGTAAAATTGATATGCATCTGTAAAGTAACTCTACCACGACAAATGAATTGCCAGATGTATATACTCCCTCATTTAATAAATAATCGAACAATTAATTTGCTGTTTTCATTGAGAATGAACAACGACACTGAGAATGAATTTTTCTATATTTTATTTTTCCTGGTGCATCACAGTAACGAACTGATTTAAATTGTCCATCGATATTCTAGAATGGTGAAATAACATATTACCACAAGACTTACGTCTATACTGTCTGTGTTTTTTCACGTCTCACAAAGAGGAATCTGGGCGGATCTCCACTTAACGCTATATAGCAGAGTAGTCGACCCGACGAAGACTAACACACCTATAGATATTGTTCAAGAACGACTACACCTATGAAGTAGTTGCATTATTGTTGGCTGGGATCATAGATTCCACAGCGATGTCACACAAGATGATACATTACATCTGTTTGTTGGTCTTGCACCACCCTGCACTGAAGTGTTGCTGGTGAAAAAAGGATGTGCGTCATACTATGGTCATACTATTTCATGGTCACCGAAAGCGCAGTCCTGGTGTGAAAGTTCATTGGTTTCAAATACTTAAAATGGGGTGATAAGATCGCCCTTGTGATGCCCCGTCCAAATGATCCCATCTTTCATCCACAGCTTTAATTGGAAAACAATGATTTTGTATCAAGTTTCGATGTTATTAAAAAAAATAAAAATACTATACGAGTTTTGTGCAGGAAATGATCTTCGAATGTTGACAAACACGAAAGTACCAATCTTAATGGTTCATAGCAGAGAATTTTGAGAATGGGAAATTATCATTGGTGAATATTTAAATTTTGCATATGTTGACAAATGTTATGAAATGTTCTATGCCTGGTTGGAGCTAACAGCCAAGCTGGATTAACGCCTTGGCCAGAACGACCACTCATTTTTTTTTTTTTGATTATTGGTCACATACACTGATACAGAAAGAAGAACACAATTACAACAAAAAAACATCCACAAAGCCCTTTAAAAAAGGCACAACTGTGGATTAAAATAGTGAATTATAAGTACAATTCAAATTCGGACGTATTTCTGAAATATTAAAAGTAATAAAGAATTGAATATGAGTCTATGAGAATATGAGGATATGTCAATATGATTGAATATGAATATGAGAATTGAATATCTCCATTCGCCATTTTCAGCTTGCTTGAAAATAATGGCAACGCGTATTCAGTAATATAATTATTCATTTTCATCGACACAAATTTAGGAATCAACGACTTGTAAGCTCACATATAGTGTCCGCCTACAATTTGATTTTGACGCCTACCATCTTGCACTAAATTGGACACATCAGCAACTAACACGAAAGTTAGGCATTGGTGCAGCATCACTTTCACAAACGAACACAAAAGTGCACTAAATGAAGAGCCATTGCAGAAAGTGCAGGACAAACAAACAAACAAACCTATGCACGGAACATTACTTCAGAGACATATTGCGAGCTTGATTTGGATGAGCAATTATGTAGGCTATTATGTATAAATATATATATTATACATGAATATATATATATATATATATATATATATATATATATATATATATATATATATACATATATATATATATATATAATATATATATATATATATATACATATATATATATATATATATATATATATATATATATATAAATATATATATATCAATGTATATATATATATATATATATATATATATATATATATATATATATAATATATTATGTATATCATATATATATTAAATATTATAAATATATATATATATATATATATATATATATATATATATATATATATCATATATATATATATATATATATATATATATATATATATATATATATATATATATATATATATATATATATACATATATATATATATACATATTTATATATATATATATATATTTATATATATATATATATAAATATATATATATACATGATGATGTTTATTGAAGGTGAACAATGTGTTTCTACATGACTTGACCAAATTAAGTGATATTCACTATGAATTCATCAGTTGTCTTTGTGTCTAATTATAGTCCACTGCTCATAGCAATGATAAATGAGCGCCATTCAACTTGACGTACACTGTACTATATACCGATACTGATAATTCTCGTAATCGACATTGCTTTCTATGGTCAAATGAATAATAACAGACAGTGGATGTACAAACACCAATCAAGATTAGCACGCCCATATGCATATACAATTTGCTCATCAGTCCATATTCCATCTATTTTCATTCGTTATATTTGTCCTGATTTCGAAAATAATAATGCTAATAATGACCAATTATACCAACGAACGGCAAATATACGAAAATATATTCCACGAACTGTTAGTCACAAATCTGTCTCGTGACAGGCGATTAATTCAAATTACGCATTAAAACACGTATTAATAAATATCTGTGATTGGAGCGTGAAGGTATGTAATGTCTATAGCGGCGCGGCGGTGCGGGATAAATCGTATACGTCGATCACAATAAAGTGAATGAACATTTTTGTCACAATCCATATCTAGTTTGGTTCGGAAGCAATGTGGTGGTGTAACAAGGCACGAGGATTTCTACACAACAAAATGAAATGTAAAACATAGTAGTAGTAGTAGTTGTAGTAGTATCTATTCCTTCAACCCTCTATCGAGGAAATCGGTACACAATTCACATATTTTACAATATAAATGATCATTAGCATTACAATTGAGTATGGCAGTAAGCCATCATTTATGATTTATCGAAGAACTAGTAATTATAGTAAATACAACAAATAATGATACATTATAAGATTTCAGATTGATTGATACGGAATTGTAATTCATCACTCATCAGCATAATGTCATCCTTATATATTCTTTGTTATTCTCACCTTGAATAATTTCAGTTTTACCACGAATTAATTCCTTCCGTATAAATTGTGAAAGCTAATTTAGAATAAAAATGGAAAAACATTCTCCAATATTTATAAGCTATATATAAGACATGTTTACAATTGCTGCAATATGTAATATCAAATAAAATATGTGCTATCAAAAAGGAATAACGCAAACAACACACGTCAACCGTCAATATATTTCCCCATGCTTATAGTAATAATAGTTATAATAACATCATAATGGGAATTATGGTAATGATAAGAAAAATAATAATAATAATGTTCACTGACTGCTTAGTACATGTACGTGTGAAACGAGCGTGCTGCTCAAAATGGCCAATGCTTTTCATATTATCTACAGGCCTACAATAAACACATCTAGATAGGGTATTGCCTACAAATAACATAGAATTAAGCCGTACGTATACTAGATTTAATGATCTCGGGAAAATGACATTTCCAGGGCATACTATCGCAACAATCACATGTATTCATAAAAAGATATACACAACCTTGCATTTTATAAAAAAAAGTTGAATACATGCAATTTGTGTTTACTTCACCTGTTTGCTTTACGATGTTGTATTACCAGGATACATCAGGCTCAAAACAAAATGTCGAGAATCGATATACTACTAAACATATAAATTATAGAACACTGTGTCACCTAGATTTATAATTTATTGCATTTTATAATTAGATAATATCAACTAACGACCCAACATGAACTAACTGTAATTAATATATAAGTCGATGATAAGAACAAGTGCATGGGTATACATGCATTTTGGAACGTATGAAATTCGTGAAATAACATGTGCAACTGAATATACTGGATGTTGGTGTGTAGTATATAGAGAGGGAGGTTATTAATGCAGTCTACAGTCAACTCAAATAACTGCATTCCCATAGCACCATGCATGGAGTAATATTATAGTCGCTCTACACTCTTCCCTGAGGGACACCCTCCCTGTATATTAAACTTATTACCGCGTGCTACTACTTAAGCCACCAATTTCACGAGGACTTCATCAGAGTAAAATATATACATATTACGTATTTGTATCATTATGTGCAAATCTTCGGAACAATTAATAAATGAATGAATGTCGATGAAAAACAGTTAGTAATATTTATTCCTTCGTGTATTTTTATTTTTAAAGAATGTTATAGATTCTCTACAGTGCTGGTAAACATATTGATTGACTATATGCATATGCTAATAAACTGTGATTGATTCGAGGCTTACATGTATAAATGCTAACGACAATTCGATGTATTCAAGATACGTTGCATTCTTTCATGTGTATTACGTTTTTAATATATATTGCCTAGATTGAGCGAGTTCTATTCACCGGTCTGATAGGCCATTTATCATAGCTAAATATATATATATATATATATATATATATATATATATATATATAAATTTATATATATATATATATATATATATATATATATATATATATATATATATATAAATATATATATATATATATATATATATATATATATATATATACATATATATATATATATATATATATATATATATATATATATATATATATATTTATATATATATATATATATATATATATATATATATATATATATATATATATATATATTTATACATGTATATATATATATATATATATATATATATATATATATATATATATATATATATATAAATATATATATATATTCATATATATATATATATATATATATATATATATATATATATATATATATATATATATAAACATATATATATATATTTATATATATATATATATATATATATATATATATTTATATATATATATATATATATATATATATATATATATATATATATATATATATATATATATATATATATATATGATTTCACGTAGGCTTGAACGACTCATAACTTATTATGAGAATGAATTATATTTCTGAATCTTTTAGTCGTTTTTTTCTCAAAATGATGCAGATGATTCGAATGAATTTAAAATGAGAATGTGCAATTATTGAATCATTTTGAGATAAAAATGGCTGAGACACCCAGAAATATAATTCATTCTCATGAACTTGAAGTTATAACTATCTGACGCTTCAACTAACACGGCTTCACCGTTAACTAGGAAGTTGAAAATCATAAATGTAATCTCAAAATGAAAAATATTCATCATACTATGTATTATGTATATATTCAATCATGTACGTTTTCACGAGAATTATGGGTGTGAAGATATGCGTTATTATACTGTCGGGTTATTCTTGAGCTGTATAAAATGTATGTTTCCCAATCAATGTATCCAGACAAATTGCACTGTTTTTTTTTCAAATTCAATTTGGGTTTAACGACGCACTCTGCTGATGACTATGATCAATTGACTTAGGTGAATGATATACGAAATGATGGAATAATTAGATGTGAGGTTATTTTATTAGGTGTTTTGGATAGTGGGAGGGAGTCGGTCGTGGCCTCTCGTTTAGGAACCATCCCAGTATTGACCTAAACGACAGAAGAAAACCACGAAAAACCCCTGTCAGCAGGTTCGACCATGGCGTAAATCAATTCCTGTTCTTCTGAATGACGGTTCAGTGTAATAACCACTCGGCCACTCGTCTCAGTAAAAAATGCACTGCTCATTATCGAGTGACAGCTATAAATTTGCTGATATCTTGATCACAAATATTCATGCAAAACCAGAATTCAAATTATAAAACTGGAAATGTATAGCTATTTTACAAATAAATTTGATCGAATTGAAGGCCTATATAATTCTAGTTTTTGATAATTGGAATACCATCAATGAGGAATTTATTTTAATGAAATATAATAATTTCTTGGAATTGATAATAATTATGGAAATGATGATGATAATAATGATAACTATGATGATATCATGGTGTGATGTTATCTTGATTTTAACCCATGCTATATTTTTCAGGTAGAATAATTGTCTATTCATTTATTTTTTCATTATACTCATTTACAATATTACTATGCGAATTGATGGTCTCAAATTAGGGACCGTATAAATCTCTGGAGTCCAATGGACTGGGGTGAATTATTTACATTCTTGATAGAATAGGCATATGGGTATTGCTCTGGTACACCGAAAAAAACGAACAACGAAAAATACGAACACCGAAAATCTCGAACACCGAAAGAAACGAACACCGAAAAAAACGAACACCGAAAGAAACGAACACCGAAAAAAACGAACACCGAAAATGTTATTTCTCAGTGTAACTGTACTAAGAGGCAAGATCCGAGTAGAAGGACGATTCAGGGTGGAGCTACGATATTGTTTTGAAAGAGTGTGGGACTATTCCTCTACTGCCAAAATAATATACTATAATATGTGGAAAAATCGTTCTTTTTGGAGTTCGTTATTTTCGGTGTTCGATTTTTTCAGTGTTCGAGATTTTTGGTGTTCATTTTTTACGGTGTTCGTTTTTTCGGTGTTCGAGATTTTCGGTATTCGTTTTTTTTTTTTTTGTGTTCGTTATTTTCGGTGTTCGAGATTTTTGTTGTTCGAAATTTTTGATGTACCGGAGGCTAAAGAGCACGAGAGTCATTTTTTTCGTCAATTGTTTGTGCTTCGTTTGTGCTCTCGAAACAATCTCGAACACCGAAATAACGAACACCGAAAAGAACGATTTTTTCAAAAATGATAGTATATTATTCTGGCAGTAGGGAAATAGTTTCAAAACAATATCGTAACTCCACCCTGAATCGTCCTTCTACTTGGGTCTTGCCCCTTAGTACAGTCACACTGAGAAATAACATTTTCGGTGTTCATTTTTTTCGGTGTTCGTTTTTTTCGGTGTTCGATTTTTTCGGTGTTCGTTTTTTTCGGTGAATATATATATATATATATATATATATATATATATATATATATATATATATATATATATATATATATATATATATATATATTATCTCGCAGACTTGAACGACCCATAATGTACGAATCTGAATCTGATGGATAGTTATGATCGATTCATATAATGAAACATTCATACATAATACATATTGTGTATATATATTTGTATATATATTTATATACAAATATATGTCTTTTTTTCCTCAAGTTGTAAGCGGCTGACATTTCAACCAGTCAACGTTGGCTCTCCTCAGAGCAATCTGTTCTCTACAATTTTGGAAAAAATAAATATAGTAGGCCCTATTATATATTGTATTGAATGTGTCATCATGAAAAACGACCGTAACTATCCATCAGAATTATATATCTACACTTATATACCCATATACACACAAGACATATATATATATATATATATATATATATATATATATATATATATATATATATATATATATATATATATATATATATTCTCACATTCACACATCAAATGAATATGTCAATACCTTTATTGAGAATTTTCAAAATGCAGTATCCGTTGAACGGATAAGCATGGTCTCATTAAAAAAATGCACGAATTAAAATTATTCATTTCATGAATCATTTTCGTCCAGAAGACTTCTCAATGGAATGCAATATGTATATAATTTAAAATGAAAGTATATGAACAATCCACTCACATTCGAAGTCATATCAAAGTGAGGCGTCAGAATCAACCCATTTTGAAAACGCATATATTCTCATATCCTATATGAGTCACCAATATCAAAATTGAATCGACCAAAGTCGTCAATTCTTACAAATATAGTTACATGTGTTAAAAATACTCTGCATTGTTATAAATACACTTATACACTTCTTAGTTTTTAGGGATACAATTTTCAAGTCTTGTTTTGAAAAACTTGTCACTACAACCCCACTACAAGTTGGCAAATTTGTATCCACCATAACACTTTTATATTTCACACACTAATCATACATAGCTGTCTTATGTCGGACTGCATGGAGTTCATGTTTTGCTGTTATATATATTCTTCTGGTTTTCAAATAATAAGCAAATGTACAACAATCAATCATAATGTCTGCAATGAAGAAGTATCTCATATCATCTATTGCATTGAAGGTCAATATCGTTATGGAGTAATATTTTATAGGTGGCAAATCAACCGTCTGCTAAGTGATGTGACATTTTGATTCAGATGTACCCTCGATGAGCTTCAATAGGACGAAAGAGGGTTGAAGTACAGGTTGAAGCCAGTCTCTTCACCTCTCCGCGTTCACACTTCATCCATGTTGAGTCCAACGAAATAAATACTCGTAAATGAATTGAATACAAATCGATATTAGACATTGAGTAATCTCTCATATCATGGAAAGCACATCTCTCGTTATACCATCCACATAATATACTATCGCATGTTCGTAAGTAGATGATTATGTAACTGTGAAATATCACACCGAAGAACTATGTTTGCGTCAATAAATTCAGCATTTGGAGTTACGATTCGGCTCAAAATATATGTACTATTTCGATGTTCATTTCATACACGAGAAAAAAATGAGTCCCAAAGTTACCGGACATTTGTATATAAATAAATATACATATAAATATATATATATATATAGTTATATATATATAAATATATTTAAATATATATATATATATATATATATATATATATATATATTTATATATATATATATATATATATATATATATATATATATATATATATATATATATATATATATATATATATATATAGGTAAAACTTACGCTCTTTTGAGTGTGTGTCATAACAATCAATATTTCGCATGATACATCAGACATCCAGAATAAATAGACACAATGAAGCAATCGTTTTTCACAAATAGAAGTGGCATACACCTATCACCAATCACACGTAAATTACTACCATTCTCGTCAAGTTGTTGGGTTCAAATAGAAGCAGGCTAGTTCCCGCCAATTGAAGAGGGAAATCTTTACCATAAATATATTTCAAATTGTATTTATGATGGTTTTCAATTATAGGCTATATTGACCTGCAACTAAATCAACCATTTCATTTTGAAAATGTAAATTAACGAAATATAACTAAAAATGACTTGAAAACCAATACAAATCATTAAATCGAACTAAATAAGGGGAACAGATGAAAGCTCGAGTATAGGGATACACCTCCATGAGGTAAAGAGTGAAACTCGACGCATTGGCCAAGTCTTTAAGACTGATAATGAATTATGTTCATTGTGTAGAAGACACAATACAACAACACACTGTCACCAGTAGGGTGAAAATTAACCTGCCACACCTAACCTGTAACCTGTCTGATCGTCTAATGAAAACGTTGAACACAGATGTAAATTGACATTCACTAAATTCCTTTAAACTCGTGTAATACATACCTGGCAATATAAAGCATACATTTACAATATTTTTCGTCCATGTACTCAGTTGCCGGAAAGAGAAGGAAGAACAGAGGGACATTTCCATCAATCAATGATTGGATGGGGTGTGAAGAATTTTGGTTGCGTGGGGTTTGTTTGGTGGGGGGGTTGGGGGGGGATATTGAGGAGGAGGAGGGGAGAAGGCACCCTTCTAAGAGGAAGGACGTCGTCGTCGTCGTCTTCGTCGTCGTCGTCATCGTCATTGAAAATAGTTGAATCTAATGCCGCATACAGCGCTGAGATCGCACAGGCTGGCAAACGCTCGGTAGCGGACCAACCAGATGCGAGGCGCGTCGAGTCGAATTCAGTTGCTTCGTATCCGTGATACATGGCACACGTGTTATAATAGCGGTCCTTGACTTGATCAAAACATAATCACAATTAACATTATCATCTTTCCTCATCAATAATAGTTTCATATCATAAAAATTGAGGAGAAAACATTATCTTGTTTAATTTATATAGCTAATTGGTGTCGATATAAAAGTGTATTTAGGACTGCATGTCAATTGGTCAGGTATTTAAATGTGCGGGACAGTTAAACGTATTATGTTGTGACAACATCGACTAAACACAAGACAGTTTGAACATTGTTACGTATAATAAATACATGTCATTTTGAACTCTTTTCAATAGAAAAGCAGCCGGTGTAATTGTTCTAGAATCACATGTTTTTTCGTATATATATGTGTGTTTATCAAAGTGGTCAATAAACATCGCACAGGATTAATATTTTTTTCATGTGGCATATACTATGTTAGTTTGATAATTGCAACTTTTGTCGGAAGAATGTTTCAATTATTATTTAGTTGTCGAAGTGGTCGGTTTTAGTGGCCACTTTGTCGTCTAATCATGGCCGTGTTTTACGGGGTGGTTGCTGACACTAATAAGTGGCTGCTATGGCAAATACTCGCGTGCATGCTATATGGACTAACGTGTATAGCAAGCACTTCAAACTTTTGTCCGTCGGTCTGTGCCTGTAATTGGAAGAAAAACAAAGAATCAGCCAAGTGTGTCGACAAAGCTCTGATCACTATACCGCCGAATGTGGTTCCAGGAACACAAATACTAGACATGTCGGGTAATAATCTACAGATACTACCACGTGATATGTTTATGAGGGCGAAGTTATTGAATTTGCAAAAAGTCTATTTGCGAAGCTGTCGCATCGGTCAAATTGACGAACACGCATTAAACGGTTTGACCAATTTAGTTGAATTGGATCTCTCCTACAATCTGCTTACTTCGATCCCATCGACGACCTTCCTTGATGCACCTTTTCTGCGAGAAATAACGCTAGCCAACAATCCAATACAGAAGATTAAGAACGATGCCTTCAGCACATCGCCCAGGTTGGTCAAACTAGATTTATCGAATTGTGAGTTACAGTTAATAGCGCCGAAAGCTTTCGATGGGATTGAACAATTAGAAACTCTCAAGTTGAACGGCAACAATTTAACGAGATTAGGACCAAGAATTGTCAACTCATTAAGACGATTAAACGGCATCGAATTACACGATAATCCTTGGTTGTGTGATTGCCGACTTCGGGAAGTGAAACTTTGGCTACGGGATAATAATATCCCATATACAGTGGCGCCTACTTGCAGAGGAGGACCGGAGAGAGTAGCCGATCGCACCTTTGCCGAGCTGGATGTTGACGACTTTGCATGCAAGCCGGAGATTATGCCAATGAGTCGTTATGTGGAAGCAACCACTGGTGACAACGCCACCGTCGTGTGTCGAGTTGGCGCTGTTCCACCAGCAGCCCTTAACTGGTACTGGAACGGCCGTCTCCTCGTTAACAACTCAGCATTCAGTTCCCATCAACGTGTGTATATTTTCGTTGAAGGACACTTTGAGAAAAGCAGTTCTCTGGTGTTGACCAATGCCCAGGAGACGGACTCCAGTGAGTTCTACTGCGTCGCCGAGAACCGTGCAGGCAATGCAGAGGCTAACTTTACTCTCCATGTTTCCCTCCGTACGGCTGGCATGGCTACCCTTGGCAGCGGACAAATAGCTGGTTTAAGCGCTGCGTTGGTTATCCTAATCCTTTTCATCCTATTCGTCATCCTGGTCCTACTTGTACGACTACGTCGACTTCCTTTCTCGGAGAGTAAAACACCAGGGCAAATGGAAGCGAGCGGGGTCAACATCGAAACGACCACTTCAAACCCATGTAAAACCTCCACCTTGCATCCTGGCCAACCTACCGATACATCATTCACAGAACGCAGTAAAGTAGTCACGAATGACTCCTTGAAGGTTGCGTGTAACCCAATCCAGAAACCTCCCAGACTCACGGAACTCTCCTACACGACCAGCCATTACGACGGCAGTGGCAGCGTGATCAATACACTCCCTACTACGATCATCACCACCACCAACAACCCTGATCTTATCAAAGATACGAAACGTCTCGTGGCTGCTGAATTAAAACACAATGGCGTAACAAAACAACTGGAGAGTATCGAGTTACGACCGGGAAGTGGTGAATACAGTCGAGAAGGGAGTGATTCTCTCTACCCCTCCGCACTGTGGGATCATACACAGCCCCCTAGTCCATCACCGGAGCCATTTATTCGTCGTACGACGAGCACTGGTTTCAACTATGACTCTACTGACAAGACACCCATTATCAGTGATGGTCAGAGTATGGGTGGTTCAGAGGAAGAAGACTACAGTAGAACGTTCCCTCGTCAACATCATAATGGTTATCCACCTGATTATGGTCTGCCAATCATTCCTACGGATCAAAAGTTAGCCTGTGCCAATGTGAGTCCCTCCACGTCCCCGACAGGAGGTCCTCCCTCAGCGAAGACGTTACGGGTCTGGCAACGAGGCGTCCCAGTGCTTCCTCCCGTCACCGCATTGAAGAGGGTACTATCGAGGAACTCTCCCGATGAGGGGTATCAGGAGGGATGCGGTACAGATGTCTAAACTTATTCCCCGAGGGTTATTCAAGCTTCTGGGATAAGGGAAGACGGTGTCTCGAAGACTGACTTGACTTCTTTTGACGTGTAAGTAATGCGCGTCCCAAGTGACAGAAATGGCAGGCGGTGGGTGGTTCCACCGTTACTGCACGGCTCTCTTTGCTGCTGTCATATTTTCACATGAGTGAGTGAAAATTGCATGGCTGGGGTCTTTCCTGCCTGGGAAAAGGAAAAGTTTGCTCAACTGGTTGTGTGTGTGTGTTGCAAAAAAGGGAGCGAATACAAAACGTCCGCATTAAAAATTAGTTTCTTCAGAGAAAAGGCTGCCGTGACATGTTGAGTGAAAAATATGACAGCGCTTAATGAATAGTGTTTTTCAACTGCGGTAGCGTGTGTAAAAATAGATATATGAAATACGTGATACGTTTTTATACTCCCACACAAAATATTGGAAGATAATATGTTGTATGTAAATAGCTGTCTAACCATTTCAATTGGATTGTGTGGCATAAAAAAAATCAAGGAATACGGCGACTACTGTGAATATATTCATTACAAGTGATATTCTGCCCACCTGCCCTGATATAATTTATTTTGAGAATCACTTTGTGAAGTGACTGTGAATCCATAGAAGTGTTTTAAATGTCTGTGTCCCCTTGCCCTCCCTACATATCACTACAACAACGTGTGCTACTACTGTAACAGATCTACTGGTGTTATCTCTGCCCGATTAAGAAGATGGGCCCCTGCACCCACGCCCCACACACATTCAAAGTCGCAGCTTAACCAGCCGACGACTGATCAAAGTTCTGTTGTTTTATGTGCCGTACATGCGTGCGTGCGTGAGTGCGTGCCTGCGCGTGTGTGTGTGTGTCTGTCTGTCATCAGAATAAAATTACTTATATACAAATCTAGTTGTTAGTAACAAGATTATATAGCAGAATATTCGTTTTGTAAAACATAAAAAAAAATTCGTGTCTTTCATGGAAATATTTCTTTACAATCGATATTTCTTTATATGTAAACAACTGTACAATTTTGAATTGTTTGGGAGTGTGGATACGAGATAGAACGAACAGCTGATACCAAAGGTACTGTAATATTTATCGACTCAGTGAAAAACCTATGTCTCTTTCAATAATTATAACTTGGATTCACTGTAATTGATGGACTAGCTTTGTCACTCTAAATTGAGACCAAATATAGCCCATGGCTATTTTCATCAAATACAAACGTGGTGGTCGTTCGAATAACTTCTGATAAAATTCTAATAATATGGATAAAACTTTTTAGGTGAACTTTTATTCAATTCTTTCCAGAAAAACATGGTGCTTAGATAATAATTCACCACGCTCTTAATGAACATTGGGATGGATTCTTTAACATTGTTCCCCATAGCAATAGAAACCAACCAATGTTCTTCAATTAATTTATACATGTCAAATAATTACTCAGACATTGCACGTACTATTGACAGCATCCGGTACAAATGATCATAACAAATGACCATTGAAATAATTACAAATTATTTCCCAATTACCTGTACAGTGGAACAATTCTGTTTCATTCCATAAACACAATTGAATGCTAACTCATTAATTAAGATTCGTTATTCGAACATACCCCATGTTTGATTTGATTTAATTAGAGCCTCGCCATATCATCACCATTCCGAACTGACTACCTAATCCCGACGTCCTGAATACCTATTTGTTATGCTATACCACCATAGATTTCATAGTCTATAAACACTACAATAATATGATAATATTAGACATCATATAATAGCTGCTCGAGGTGTGGTCTGCCAAAAAGCAATGGCCAGATGGTATATTTTTCGCTAAAAATGTCGAAGTGCGTTGTAGGTCTGTACGCACACAATGACAAATTATGCAATGTGAATGTCCAGAATATAATAATTTATATTTTAAAAAGTAATCCAGTATTCTTCATGTTACCATAAAGTATAATCATATAAATAATATAATAAAGTATACTGTGGTTATTATAGCCTAATACATAATGATACAACCGTCTTTTTAAAATACACGTAAAACGATGAATTCGTAGTTTTTTCTTCTCAGATCCTATCAAAATTCCCCAAAACCCCAAAGCTGTCACACGCATTGAAGAACAGCTATTTCTCGAAACTAAGAGAAAATGAATGACCCAGGCCTACCTACATATTGTATTCATTGACTGAACATCAGTAAAACCGACCTTCAACAATATTTCCCTCTTTATTAGTTTCTATAATTTCTCAACAAAAAAGTACGTAACCCATGACGATGGAGGAAGTACCGTAATCTGTTTTTTTGACATCACAAAACACAATGATCTGATAAATGTTCGTGAATAATCATTTAGGATTTGTCTCTGAACAGATTTAAAGAGTGACCATATATTTATTATCACTATTACTTAATTATACTTTTTCCAATAAGCATTTAATGCAAATCATTATCATTCTAGAAATAGCTCACGGTACATTTGACATTTCTATAGAATGTATTTCTAGCAAACACTTTTAAAAACAATTCGACGACTTGGCCGAAAATGAGTGAAACTTGTCTTTTGTTTGGTGTAGTATACACCGTAGTCTACAATTCCAATTTCGACTTCAATCGTGTTACTGTAAAGTACGTGATTCCCATGGCTAACGGAGTCAAGTTTAGCTTCAACGATTTAAAAGATACTTATTCGAGGCTTTGTTACAAAAGATTCTACTTTAATGACATAATCGTGATAGTGCTGTTTGGAAAACCAAATAATATGAGAATCATTCTCGCAGTCATATCGTATTTTAAACAAACACCGCTTGTTCTTGTTTTTTTTCGTTTCGATTGTGTGCTGTACAGTGTGCAGGCCTATCCTTATCTAATGCAATAGAAATTATATATCTTCCCCGAAAAGTCATATCAGTCTATAATTATTATGGGCATTAACCATTCTCTCGTAACTCTCCAACCAAAAACCACACACATACACACAA
Source organism: Brachyptera risi (assembly GCA_964007535.1). Classification (NCBI taxonomy): domain Eukaryota; kingdom Metazoa; phylum Arthropoda; class Insecta; order Plecoptera; family Taeniopterygidae; genus Brachyptera; species Brachyptera risi. The sequence goes on along the minus strand of OZ023327.1, from coordinate 56,988,008 downwards.
AGAGATTCCACCAATCCAATTGGTTCTTATCTTTTTTTCCCCACATTTGAATAGCATGTTCGTCTCATGCATAAATCTTTGCTTCGTTTCAAGTACAGTATCCATACAGCTAGGGAATATGTAGAGCTAAAACCGGTGAAAACCGTCACTAGAGAATCTAGTCTGTAAAATTGAATTATCCTCCTCCTTTCTAGTGAACGCGAAGAAGCAATATCTTTTGTATTGAACGTAAATCAGATGCGATGTTGAAAATAGCACTCGCTTTCAAAAAATACTAGCTGATGTAATAATGCAAATTTGATGTTTAGCTTAGAATAAATGTTGGACATTTTGTTTAGTGGGAATTGATTGAAACAATATTACTATGGCGCTCACGGGAAACAAGCTTTTAGCTAAGCCTATAAATCGAGTTTGAAAATAATATTGACAAGAGTTTTATTCGATCAAAATTTTACATAAATTGGCTACAAATTCGTTGTCAATAAATTCGCGTAGGTGAGAAAAGATTCGAGTGTGGGCACTTATGTTGAGTGTACATTGAAATGCATAATTATTTGTTGAAAGTTACACCAACACCAAATGATAATAAGCCTACGGAATTAATCTTGTAATATAATGCGGAACTTTAGTTTGAACAAATTCAAGTATGATTTCCATATTTTCTCAAAATTGGTAAAATTGAAAGTACATTGCTCATTCATTGTAGTTGTCGGAGCTAATAAGTCATGCATATTTGGATTCTTACTTGCAAATTACAGGCTTCATGATTGTACAGCCACGTTTTTATGACTATACGATTACAAAGTCGAACTGTCTCATGCACTCTTACTCTCCATGAGATTCGCATATCTCGATTTGTGTTATTCACTTCATCAAGAGAACAGCTGATGACGATCTCCTTTCTTTCTATTCTTGGACAGTGTTTTTAAAACGAACCAGAATCAAGGCGTTCTAGAACAGTATAACATATTTTTTTATTGTCACGCAGAAGATGAAAAAAAAAATGTTATTAATGAAAGTTCTTTGTGTGATCCATCATTCTAGTTGAAATTCATAATCACTGTCTACTGGCTACTAGACTGGTGGGAACTTTACAGTCTAATTGTGAATATCCTTGTTTTGTTTTACTACACGTGGAGACCTGCATACTGAGACCGGCTTAGTCCTAATAGAAATGGAGATGGTTTGAAACGTCCGAGCGTTACCTCTAGTCAATAGTCAGGAACATCCGATCGGAACATAATTTGACGTGACATCGTGTGTTTCTATGCGGCCCAGAGCTGGCACAGGAAACATGGATACTTGCGGATGGGACGGTGTTCCACTTCGTTCCACTTCGGTTACTATGAGCAATGAATCGTTCGTTCCCTTCCCTGCCGACCGGCCAGTCAGCCTATACGTTGTTTCGGTCGTATAGAAACGACTGGCGAAAAAAAATCTGTAAACCCACTCTCGCCATTGCTAATCATAGATACCTGCTCCTTCAAGCAGAAACCATTTGAGCTCACGTACATCATGGAAATGTCGATGATCACAAAAAAAAGACTAAGAAACGGTCAAAGCATGACGTGATGAATAAAACACATTGTTTAATAGGTTTAGCAGTTAGAGAAAAACATAGAAATACGTAAACATTTGTAGTTTGTTCACGTTACTCGTGTGTCGTGGGACGAAGAGATATGCACAAGCACACACACACACACACACACATACACATGTGTCCCACGGCACACTTTTATAAATACTAAATAACGAAAAACACTCTAGTCGAGTTGAGTGGGTTCTTACTCTGAAAAAAGTTGAAGTTTAAAGCTAAAAAATGAAGCTAGACATTTTGTTGCTGTGTTTGAACTTTGAAACTCCCTACTCGGTCACTCGGTCCACCCCCGCTCGGCCATGTCAACCACGATCGGGCGGGTTAGCATATCTAAGTACATTATATGTTGCATGAGCTTGCATTACCGCATAATAAAGACAGAAACGTGAGTCTTGCCAAGCGTAGGGGTGAGCGAGAGGGAGGATTTACCAGTGGGACGCTGTGAGATAGAGGGAGATGGTACGATTTCCATGAGGGAGATATCAAAAACTGTGTTGGTTCTTAGTCGTAGAGATAAAAAGTGAAATCCCTAGGTTGTCGTGTCCGCCCTTGAAAGTTTTAACATGCAGGGAGGATGACGTTGGCAGAATCACGCCAAGGAGCAGTCGACCAGTATAGGAAGAAATACATCTGAAATGTTCGGATAATGCGACTACATTTTCAAATCAAACATTTGTACTCGTGCAATACGCAGATAAAGCAATTATCGGTATGTATGTATATATATATATATATATATATATATATATATATATATATATATATATATATATATATATATATATATATATATATATATTATATATGTATATATATATATATATATATATATATATATATTATATATATATATATATATATATTTATACCTTTATATATATATTATATATATATATATATATATATATATATATATATATATATATATATATATTTATACCTTTATATATACTTTTATATATATATATTTATATATATATATATATAAATATATATATATATATATATATATATATATATATATATATATATATATATATATATATTGGGTTTTAACGACGCGCGTCGGATGAATGATTAATGAGATGATGGGATGATGAGATGTAGGTTTTATGGGAATGATAGTGGAAAGGAAGCGGTCGTGGCCTATATTGTAGGAACCATCCCGGTATTAGCCTAGACTACAGAGAGAAACCACGCAAAACCCCTGTAAAGGTGGACGGTATAGCGAGGATTGAACCGGGTGCGAAATGCCCACTGCCTCCCGGGTCACATGAGGCAAGTGCGTTAACCACTCAGCTACATGTGCCGGTGCAATTATCCGTTGTGATAGATACGAAAACCTTTTTTCAACTATTATATTCAACCTCTTGAACCATACGAAGTTATTCAATTTTATATATGCATGAATTATTATTAAATAATTGCGCGTATAATTCAACGAAGTTTCAAAAATCAACAGATCAAACTTCATTCTGTATTGTTCCTTGATCGACTACACCGACATATTTTGATATCACTACTCTGAAGCGATATGGTTATTATTTATTCATTTCACTGCTCAAGACTATTCATCCATCAAAAGTGAGAAAAACTTCTCACAAACGACTTCTTTTCGAATCAACTTATGCAGAACCATTGGAGTGAATTGATAATAAACTGGTGAAAAAATAATATTTCCACCAGTTTTAAATGAATGAAAATGCTCGTTTGATACGGTAAATTCCACAGCAATGAAGCCAATAATTGAAAGCACTTGAATCTAGCCAAAGTTGATTTTGAAACTATGGAGCATGTCATCAGATAGTTGTAATTTACATGAGTCTTGCCGTTTGATTATTATCAACGTTTTAGTTGCCAAGACATTTTCACAAACTTCTATGGGATTCTGAATAAATCTGTATCAATAGAACGGCAAAACTTGAGGCAATTCTTATCATCTGACAAATGCCCATCAGTGTAAACAATAACTCTGTCAATTTTCGAAACCTCACAATGATTTTTGTGGAAAAATTTCCATGTATTTTCCCGGTATACGGGGAAAAACGGGACAAAATATCCCGAAATAATGTCATCATTTAAATATCAATTCACTTCGATGATTCTGCATTAGTTAACTCAGAATCTAGTTATTTGTCAGAAGAAGATTTTATTATTTTTAGATGGATGAATAGCCTTTTTGAATGTATAGGCCTAGGTCTATTCACAATTTCAGAATGACTATTTCCGATATTCTATAAAGTGGGGCCTTCATTATAGGCCTACCCCTACTACCAAAAGTCAATTATTAACCGTTCCCGTGGCTCAGTCAGCCTCAACTACGCGCAGTCTCAGAAACAAGTCATTGTTGGGCGTGGGTTCGAACCCCGCACAAAGCATGTGTTTTTGTACGCGTCTTTTCACCTTTCATCGTTTCATCATCACCGCTCATTCGTACACCCATACAACCTAGCTGTTGGTGGGGTCGTTACGCAACATTGAAATTATAAATTATCATGATAAGACCTATACTATGAAATTATAGTAATAATTATGATCTTCGAAAGCTAGTCGAAGGGATGGCAATGTGAGCCTAACTTCTTTTTTGGAATAATTCCTTTACGGTCCATCCATACAAATTCATTTTTAATATAGATTTGAAATGATCTGAATATGTCAGTCAAATCGATCGAATTGTATATTACGAATAAATTAAAATATTCGATTATTCGGTCATTTCCGATCGAAACATATGCAAAAGGCCACCTTTCTTATGCAGGAACACATTTCCGAAATTGTCATCAGCATCGATTGGATTGATTGTGCTGTAGCCGAGTTTAAAGATTTCAGCGTAGGAAAGAAAAGAAAGAACCGAAAGTGAACGCTTTTGTCATTGTTGTAACTTCTAAACGTGATGCACGATTTTACTGTTGTTTGGTATGTTGGTCTGTATGCTTCAGCTTATTAAATTATATATTACATTCCTGTATTTCAAGTCTTCTACTCTCGACGATACAATCCCGTTTCAAGTACCTATAGTTGTAGTTTTTCGTGTAACCGGAGGCTGTGCGTGGGACTTGCCTCGTCCCCCTCCCGTCCGCGTCCTCCCCCCCCCCCCCCCCCCTCACAACCGCTCGACTATACGAAATGTATGGTATAATATGATTGCTATGGTATGGGGAAAGAGGGATTATGCGAGTTAAAGTGACTAGGTGAATACAAATCTTAGTAATAGTAATTTCCGATTATGGTGCACCACATCTAGATCATCACATAAACAGTTTCGAATTTCTATTCAACAATATTTGGACGCACTGTGCATTATTATTGTCATACCGTTTATTTCCAAATTGCAATCTGTTAATGCATGCAAGTAGGTCCTAATGATCTGTCATTCATTATCAATCAATATTTGATAATGCATTCAAACTATATTGACAAGTTCAAATATGTTGAAGCTACTTGAATAGGATTCAAAAATCAACTAGCAGTCGCCATTTGATATATTTCTCAAGCCCTTTTGCCATTTGCGTCATTTGGTAACGAATAGAGTATTGAGTATTTTCATAGCTTCCTCACATGAGATTTTTATTTAATTCAGCATTTCATACGATTGGTTTATTTGTTAGAAACGAAATGTGATGGACACCGAGACGTCCAATTTGATAATACTAACAACGGTAAAAACAATTATGACTTGTGTATTTTGAAATTTTGTCAATCATGTCGTATACATTTTGCATTCTTCCTGGGTTGTTTCATATGGGTAAACATATTATTCATTCGTATATTATTTGCAAAGGTGGAAAGTTTTTAGCGTTATTGGTTCTATTAAAATAAGGTAGACCTACTCTGGAATAATTGCTAGTTGGGCTTTCACCTATCCCTCGAAATACTTCCCGTCGCCACAGAGTATAAAGCTTGGCAGGGTTGCGATAGAAACAAGAGATGGCTTGGAACATAATATCACGTACTTAATAAACAATCACTTCATGCCAAATCAGTGAGTATACACCGTTTCGATTGAGCGGCGAATGGTTTTTGAGATGGGATACATTGAAGGATGGAAGCATACATGCTATACAAATACCTCTTCATGATACAATTGCGCTATTGTAGGCAATTACTCTTAATGCATATTGTGTACAAGTCTTATTGTGACACTTATCACTCTATAATCTTATTTGTACGAGTCGTACTAATGAAATGAATGTCACAGTTCACAAAGTATATTTGTACTGCACTTTCCACAAAACATCCTAGCCGCGCAGACAGGAAAACAGATTAATATATATTTTCGGAATAAATGCTAGCAGGTATAGGATCTAGATGCGCCTCTGACTATTCTTCTTGGTGGATGGTCCCAATCGACCGTCAGTCCCAATTGATAAGGCAGAAGACAAGCGGGAATGGCAAACATACTTTAAAAATATATATATATATTGGGAATTAGAAACAGTTCACAGATTTTGAACAAAACTCCGCTAATTAAGTTGCTTTCTAAACTTGTCAGCAGAGATTATGCCTAACAATATAATACACAATTAAACTTCATTATTACTCAGCGTCTTGTTTTGTTACGAGTGTTTAATTATGATTATTTTTTTCTATTTTCTTGAGAAGAACACAATTTTTGTTTTATTTCTTCATCATGATAATAATAATAATACAATTATTATGATTTTCACCGGTGAACTGTTTATCATATCTGATGGCGACTGATAAATGACGACAGAAATGGAAAAAACATACCAAGATATGTATCAATTGTTTCAAAAAGAAGAAACATCATGTAACATGTTACATTTGAGTCCAGAATAGAATATTGCCTTCAAACTATGCACGAAGACGACGATGAAAACAATGTAAGACATTCAATGCGAAGTCGAAGTCAATTAATAAAAGTCCTTACGTGGAGCAATAAAACATCTATCAGTGCACACATGATATTCCATGTTCCAAAGACTTGATACAAATGAGTGTTGCGAATTATGTTTCTGAAAACACAATCACTATACCTATATAGTATCATCAGTTCATCAGTTGATTTAGAAACGATATCAAGAACAATTAAAATACAAAAATAATTGTGCATCAATCGTGAGGAAGTTTACATAAATAGCTGAAAAATTGGATTGGTATAGAGGGTCTAAGCTACACATAATAATACGTGAGTAAAGTACGATCACTTATGATACTAATTGAATCACCATACGAGTACGAGCATAATCTAGAACTCGTTGCAACTTGCATCTGATATCAAAACTAAAATAATTAACCTAATAGTTACAAACAGTTGGCGAAACTTATCATCTGAATGAGTAAAACTCTTGTTTATAGCATTCATTCGATGAGATGTATGTCATCAGAAATATAGTTTCATTATATGTATAGGCCATTAAACGACGAATGATGATAGTTTTTTCTGACTTGCAATATTTTTAGACAAGTAACCTATACTTATATAATAGCTAGAAATAATATCCAGAAAGCCGTGCATACTTATTCGTGTGATTGAATAATTATGTTCATAATATTAGTACACAATTTATAACACATATAACAGGGAGTAGGCCTATATGGATTTGATTACGCTATACAAAAATGAATATATATATATATATATATATATATATATATATATATATATATATATATATATATATATATAGATAAGTTATATATATATATATATATATATATATATATATATATATATATATATATATATATATATATATTTCTTTTGCTTCACTGAATAGTTTGACCTCATACGAATTGAACGTATGTACCAATATGAACAAGTGTGTATCTAGAGTGTTGAACGAATAAAATAATTGAATTGAAGTCGCTGACTTGTATAGTAAAGAGGTAACTCATATTTATGATTTTTTTTTTTTATTCACACATTTTTAGTACAAATTATGAAATCAGGAACTCTGCCACTAAATATCCTACAAAGCGTCTGATGAGACTTGTCTGTAGGCAAGTATTAACATACTACATAGAGTCAATGCTATTTTGATAATAATATGTATAGGCCTATATTCTATTCAACCCCAGGTTCTGACTGAAAATATTACCAATACAGGATACTGAGGCTAACCCCCGGTCAGCAATAGCATCTATTGTTAACGGAGAGTTTGTTTAATTGATACAGGTGAAATTTTCAGTCTACACTCACGTTTGAATCAAATGTATACCTGAAATAATGCATTAAATAACGTCTTAATGCTCCTCCCGATACAGGAAAAACTGATGTATGGGCTAAATTATAAAATTATATCTGGTAGTAACCTTGTATCTGGAACTTGGCTCACGAATTTATTATCAATTTATCATAATTGAACTCATCGAAATTCACAAAAAAATCGTTTATTGTGGTTTTCGACAAAGTGTTCACTATGATCGATACTTTATAATATATATATATAATATATAATATATACTTTATATATAAGCGCTAAATGACCTCGCTGTCGATGCGCCTTAAAACTCTAATATTCATTCATTCATTCGATACTTTATAGACCTCCGGGTAGATTCGAAAAATCACTGCTATTACCTAATTTCAGAACTGCACTCAATCCCTAAAAAGTTTCGAGAATCAAATTACGCTGCTTGTAACAAAACAATTGAACAAAATGATGATACGAGCCAAAACTTGTATCCACGGAAGATGAAGGCTCGAACCACCCGTGCCCTAATGGAGTGAGATCTAGGAGACGGGTCGATCGGAACCTCCATGTCTCGTGAACTCCTCCAGTTCTACTAGACCTGGTCTTGAAAAATATATAGGCTCATCATAATAAAGTGATGGTACATATTTATCGAAAACATCGATCAATGATACCTCAGCTAGAACTCTTAGAAGTAATCTACCGGTATCAAAATTTCTAATAAATTTGAATACAACATAAAATTCATCCCAGTATATTTATCCAGAAATCTAGTGTGTTCATGTATATGAGAGTCAAGAAAATGCTCAATGATTACGTCAAGATGATCAAGCTCATGAAGTACACTTCTCAAACAACAATCAGTATGAACGCCAGCAATATGTACAGAGCAGCTGCATGATATGAGCTCAAATTGATTCTGTTTCATCTGATTATTTCTATATCAGTGAAGGAAAATATTTATATAACTTGACAAAGTAGATTCGTCTTCCTTTACGACAATTCTATCGTTTTTACTTCAAATGAAGTATAGTATATACCCTTCTCCCTTTCCTTTGTCATTCCTTCTCCACAAAGTTCCATGCTAAGCGTGGTTAGATTTTCCTTTATACAAGTTCGACTCTCTTGTGTTAATGTGCCGACCGTTGCGTTGCGTCACAGCTACGAATCACAATACACTTCCTTTTGATGGATAAATCACACTTTTTTCAGTCATCACAATTGAGCAATGATTTTCGGCGCGAGGCCGCGAGGTTCTAACAGAAAAGCAATGGGGCGGTGACGTATCATATATGGAGTTGTCTTTAATATCAGTGCACGAAGGCCAAGATTATACTGAATTAACATGGCGTAACAAGACATTTCAAAGGTCTGGGTCTCAAAATAAAATATGAGAAATCAACTAAATGTTCATAAAATAAAAAGGCAGCTGGTAGTGGTACCACATGATCAGTGACCATAGAATACATACGAAGGGTCCTGGTTTCGAAAGAAACCTGATAATTCAACTGACCATGGAATAATTTGCCGGCCCTTTTCTCACCCACACTATCTAGATCGTGCAGCCCTTATGCTACACAATGCTCTCTATTTCATTGTCCGTTGTTTTTTTTATATTTTCTTTCTAGGCCCGGTATTTTCAAAATTGTTTGTAATAGAACCGCTTAATTAAGTGTAGCCTGGTCATCGAAAACGAAATCAAGGGCGTAGGCTATCCAAGACAGAAGGTGTATAGGAGACTTCACCGACGAGCTCCGTCTATCTCTCCGACATAGTTTCAAAATCATGTCTTTTAAAGTCTCACCAACGCAACGCAAGGCAAGTAATTATTCATAGCACCGAAAAAATACAATGAATGTGAATAAAATTGAATTGAGATCGAATCGACATCTGATTCGATGTTCAAGTTATATTTCCATATTGAACTAGATGATTGTTCTATTGGGACTGCAAATTGTCTATTCATAATCTTGTATTTACACCTTTTAGTGAGACTTGATATATTTAGGCTGTCAAATCTTGAAATTGGCGAGCAAAATCGTATTAAATGATTTTCAACTTGTTGGTAGTGAATTCAGTATTAACAACAACAAAAAAACGTTGCGATGAGCGTATTGCTGCCCGACTTCGTCTCCTCCCGACAAACAACCCGGCAACGTGGTATTCTAGTTTTGCAGATTCAGCTCTCATACGGATAGCACTCAATTTTGATTTGATTGTAGATAATATTCGAAACTATTGAAAGTAAACGCAAGACTAATTTGAAATACTTGACTCACTGGACCAAGATCTGTGCATAGCTCACTATACACATTCAACAGGAGTAAAACATCTCTTATATAATAGTGTAACGATTTAGTTGTGAGTGCAATGCATGAGTTAGCATTGATTGAGTATGGGAGTGATGGAGGCACTATAGCAGTGTCATCCATACCATAGCCCTATATGGTATCGGCAATTGCATGGGTCTAGTTAGCCTACGTTGAAAAGAAACTGAGAAACAAATAGCAGGGAGTTGAGACGGAGAGTATTTATAACTTTGACTAAACCAACAGACTTAACAAGACGAGGCCCGCCCATCTACCCAACTGCATTCCGAGGAATGCTGGGGGCTTTAATACATTTAATCTCCCCTTTCTTATTTGGGCCACACCTAACAGGCTTAATGTCGACAACAATCGGAACAAAAAAAAGACAATCATTCAATAATATATTATGACTTACCAATTGAGACCTAAATTTATAGCATCGCGAACATCATGATGACTGAGCCTTTACTCTCTGAATAAATTATCGAAATATCTTGATTTTCAAGAAATACTGACAGCCACATAGGTGGTCTTTAATGAGACTTCAATTACATGTACAGTGAGAATCGAATCAATATATCAAAATAAGAAAAAATCCAATACGAACATGATAGGCGTTATTATAATAATTCCATTGATGAGGCCTATACTATCAAGAATGAACGAAGGAATGGAAACATGTTGGCCTACGGTGTACGCTAACATGCGAACCTCTTAGGAAAATGTTGAACATTCAACTTGATGAAATGAAATTGATACGATGTGCTATTATATTACAATGATACACAAACACTACCATGTGAGTATCAAAGGATATAACAATGCAATAGATGTCACAAAGAGAGAACACAGGTATTGATTCATGATTGAAATATAATTTGAAATTCACAAACAAGTATGATATATATATATATATATATATATATATATATATATATATATATATATATATATATATATATATATATGTATATATATATATATATATATATATATATATATATATTCAATTCAATATATGATATAGAATATATATATATAATATGTATATATATATATATATATATATATATATATATATATATATATATATATATATATATATATATATATATATATATATACATATTCATTATAGACCATCACGCATGTCTTTTTCATCGCCACTAGTCGTGTCTTTCTAGCAATTTGAAGGCAATATTGATATTTTATCATATATTGCAATATACACCTGGCTATTACAGTAAAGAGTATACTACATTAGACATACACACAAACAGCTACCTTTTTCGAAGAATATAATTTGAACAAATTACTACCGCAATGTTATGCCTGTATATTCATCAAAGGTATTATATCTAATCAAAGTATAACAAGTTCATTGATTTATTCGTACCTACTGGAATAATAGACGAGTAATTCAAAGAATAATTTCAGGAACTCTGAACATCATTAGGCCTCACCCACTTTAATCCTCTCAGAGGATTTTGCATGATTTTGAAAATTATCACGGGATATCTTGTTGGATCAATTTCAATAAATTCACGCTCAATTCCGAGAAAAAATATTGAGAAATGAATCAGCAAGAATAGAAAACGATTGGAAAGTTACTCGGTGTCACTATACACATTCTTTTCGAAATTGAAATCACATTTTAAGTAGGCCTACTAGCACGTCAAAATATGTTTGTTTAATTTCCGGAGATATTATGTATTAATTAGAACATCATTTCTCACAGCGATAAAGGCCCAAAGAATTATCCGAAATACACATCGCTTTGTGGATATTGAGAATATCAGTGGTTTCACCAAACTATAATTCTCATCCATCATTTAATACTTCGACAATTCTGAGCAAAAGCATGGTTCATATTTATGTCAATCAACTCGCAAGCGCTCTCGAAAATATAATTATTGAGTATATTATTTGATATCATCATATTGAGTTAGTGGTGGTAAGCCAAATCTTTACAATGACACCCACTAATCATCCCCTGCCAAAGCTTTCAACAAGGAGATCATGTAGTTCATTAATACGTATTTATACTTGGATTAAGAATAACTTGGTTAGAATAAGGTCTAGGTCATTAAAATGTATGTATACGAAGTTGCGGTCTCATAAACCATTAAGCAGTATCAAAATATATTGGGAACGAATCCAGTGGTATAATGAAATTGAACGTGGCGAGTAATGCATACAATGGACGACTACATCACTACCACAGGCAGTAACTACCCTATACAGCATTAGACAACATGCTGCTATACATCGTTTATCGCACGAATTCGCTATAAATACTTGATTCATGAAGGAAACGATCCATGCGAATTGCTTCTAGACAAAGATTAGTATTACACCATCAAAGTATTAATACTTTGATGGTGTGATACTGTATTGTGATACTGTATTGTAATACGTAATACCGTAATGGTGTAAAACTTGTATAGGTAAACATATAAGCAAAATTCGCAATGTTATTCTCGAAATGAACACACCAATGTACAGCTGGAATGAAAGTACTTCTCAGAGCTGCGCAGATGTGGAAATGATGGGCTGTGACAATATAGAAGTTTGTTGCTATATTTATGTTTGTAGTTATTGAAATATGGTATTGAAGTTTCTATCAGAATGGTGTTATGATTTTGGAAGAAGTCATCGCCAGAACTGATATTTAGGTAGGTAGGTCTAAAACTCTAAATGCAGTTACACAACTGACCAAAAAGATAAATTCGTGGTAAAATAATAATCAAATAACTGATGAAATTTCAACTATGTCGAATACATATCAATTATCGATGAAGATGAAAATATCATCAAATTAATTTGAAAAATTCCACTTTATATACACTATTCCATTTTGATACTGTATTAGTTTATCACACTTAATGGCCGAATAGACTTAAATGATGTATTCAAGATAGCATCAGGTATAAGATGAAATGAGTGAGCCAACAATGATTCACCATGCACCCTTACTTGTTAATACTTAATTGGCCGTCTATCACCAAGAGCAAGCAGTAGAGACTCTGGATCGAAGCTACAGGCGGCAAAGTCGTCTGCGAGCTACCTTATCGTTGATTACATCTGGTAAGTACGGCCGAGTTATCACACATCTTCGTTGCCTCGCCACGAACTCAGCTGAAGAATGAGGTGAGACAATGAAAATCCGCTGAAATTTGTGGTTCATATTATCTCGATCGTATATTAATTAAATTAATTGATCAAGCGATAGGAATTATTCAATTGGTCGATGTAGATGGGCGTGACTTATACGAAGCAGGGGAAATTTTAGATACCTTGATTGGCTATTTCCCTATTTTCCCATGCTTCACTGTTAACTTGATTGGTTTTCATATTTTGTGACATCACGATAGGCGGACGATCTACAATGGTCAATTGTTCACTTTGAGAAATAAAAGTGAATATATATATATATATATATATATATATATATATATATATATATATATATATATATATATATATATATATATATATATCGCTTACGCGGTGTCATTTTCGTAGTTCTCACCAATCATGGGAGCCTGAACAAACTTCGGTTCATCAGTTTTTTTTTTGTACTTCTGAAAATGAAGTATTTTCACCGGAAAGCATATCGAATAGCTGGGTGATATAACAATAGTCTGGAATTTGCACAGACATTCATGAGATACGGAATACGTTATTTATGAAAGTTTTTTCACAATTCAACAGTGTTTCTCAAAATTGCATATGGTATATATAGTCGATATACCCAATTTGTGCGCAATATGATATGGAATATAACTATACAGTATTGGTTATTTTGAATGATATGTAGCCTGTACAGCATATAACTACTGTACTGTTTGTAACTATTCATTAAACTCTATTCATTCAAAAGGTATCGAATATTATAATTGTGATGATCGACTTGGAAGAAACTGGCCAACATTATTAGAGTAGAATGTATATTGCAAGATAATGTACAATGTTCATTCCCTCACGGGGTATATTTGACTCTACTTTTAATTTGGACCAATACTGCTATTCTTCGATTTCTTTCTACTTTTTAGAACACCCAGAATGATTCTGGTGCTGGAACTAATTGCCAGTTCACACGAGACATTGCAATGCAACCGTTGGAATGTCAGCCTCCCAATGCTGCCGTGTGAATTGACAAAACATTGATATTGACTGGCTGAAAACTTTCAGAGCTTTTGGTCCTAAAACCTGGCATTGGAAGTTGGAACCCTAGCCTTCCAACGGTGACATTGCAATGCCTCGTGTGAACTGGCCATAAGAGACTTGACGCTCCATTTCAGTTGGTTCGTTTCACTCATGAGCAACAAACTGGCATCGAACCAAGATCTTATGGTTCTGGTGAACGCACTCTCAACTACGCGTCAACAACTGTAAACAAATTCAACATGAAACTGCAGGGCGCGTGGTCTATTTTCAGATCCATCCATCTGTATGCATCCAACGCAGCTTTGTTATATAATTGTAGCTGCAAAGTCCTCGTATATAGTCTTGGTGGAGAAAATATTCTGACGGCGCAATACATGTAAACCAACTACACACGGCCGTACCTCAATCAAAATGCACCACCTTGCTTTGCTTCGTTTATATTATGTATTTTTGGAATCCACTCATTGTACTGTACATGTCGAGTATTTCGCATGATTTGATTGTATAACTATATACACAATACACATCGAAACACTGCTTCTAAAAGTCATAATCCGACTGTGATGATACATTTCTAAAAACAGGTGGGCCCATTATTGTTGTGAAATCAGGTCATATATATATATATATATATATATATATATATATATATATATATTTACGACCCGAACCCTCTAGAGGCCATCAAATTACAATTTTCGAACATTCAAATCCCGAATTATGAAATGCAATTCATTCAAATGGTTGAATACATTGATTCAAAAAACAACCACCATTTCTCCAAGTTCAATTAATTTTCAAGCAGCATGTACAGATTATCGAATGAGACATACCTTATTCAAGTATAAATTCCATATTTGAAATTCCTGGGTTTCAACACAATTCCGAGACTGTCACCTTTGCAAGTTCAATATTAGGAATATACAATCCGTGGTGATGATGAAGATCAGATAAATTCACTGTCAAGAAATTACAAATCAAGTGTCATTTCAATTTTTCACATTGGCAATCACTATACTCAAATTGAAAATAAATATTCGAATGAACTTTGTGACCATCCAGTCGACTCAAGGAGATATAGGAAGTGAACATCAAAGTTTTTCACAAAAACGGGTGATATAGGCCCCGGCCTACTTCTGAGAAAAATCAGTTTCAAATATTGGTGAATACCATTGAGAACAGAAAAAAAATGCAAAGTTTTTTCCACATACGTAAATATTCCGCGTTTACATTTTGGAGAGATTCAATTTGATCACTTAGCCTATGTGAAGCGCCCAGTTAGTCCAAACGATGAGAAGAATGATGCGATATATCTTAGTATACATTCAATGTATGATGTGTGTAGTCAATGGCACTCCTGGTAATGTTAATTATAGTAGAGTTGTCTTCCAATTTATTTACAGTTTGTTTGACGTGTGTTGAAGATTTTCTGGAGCTATCCACAAGGTCCAGAAACTATAATATGCTGAGAACATGGAAATTGTATACAATAATTCTCTGGTTTTCTTCTCACATTATAACATTGAAAATGGTCGAGCTATTATACCACCTGTTAATTTGTTGTAGTTGTCGTGCACTAAATATTATTGTTTATCAATTGTGTTACATTCAACAGGATATAGTGAATGTAATTCATATATAACAAAAATAATTTGTCGTGTTTTCACTTTTTACTACCTGATAATTTGTACATATTTGACCAAAAACTATGAGAATATAGCCAAAATAGTTTCTAAAAATATGGTCATTTTGAAGTTGAATATAATTATCATATTGTTCGATTTTCTGTCATTCAAAACCACCACTACCTTGATTATTGCATGAAGCGCCCAAATACAATCCACAGATTTATAAGCAATTCGAATTCAAATGAGGAGGTAAAATATACATGGAAGAGAAAAGTTCTCATAGACACACCGATAGTAAACAAATCTGAAGCTATATTCATTATAATTTTGCTTTTGCAAACTTAATCTTATCTCATTTGTAATCAAACTTGTGACATAAATTATTACAATCTGGAATAACTTGTGATCGAAAAGAAACATGATGGAGACCAAGTTTCAATTCACAGGCACAATGTGATGGAACTTATATTTTGTTGGAAATCGGAATCAACTATCAATAACAGAACAGACTCATACATGATTATTAGTTATATGATAAACTTCAATCCTGATTATTACATTCACAATGATACTATTGACATTTTATCAACTCCCATTATCTGAACGTACATCACACGCTTTCACAGATAACAAGATGTTTGGGTGCATGGTATTTCCTGACATCCCGTACACAAAATCGTCAATCATGAATTATGTTGTCATATTTTCTAGGCAAACGCAACATATGCGTTGTAAGATGAGCGAGATATCTGGTATATTTAGAGTAGTCCTTTGCTACTTTATTGACTTTTGTGTTCTACACACCTTGACGAATTTAAAGAATAGTTCATTGTTGGGCAAATATCGAATCCAGAAAGCAGTGATTCTCGGCAACCCAATTAGCTGTCATTATTTGTATGATATATTTGATGAATAAAACCAGTTATTTCAATTTTTTTCTTCAAAACGACTGATTAGAACTGCATACAAAATGATGATATTGTGTAAAATCTATGTATACACATTCAGAGAAAATTGCATCTCATTTGGAGAGATTTTATTTTTCAACATTTTCCGCCCAGCCAAATCTTATGGGGTTTTCAGAAACTTTGAGATAATATTTATCAAAATCGGTCCTACTAATTCATTCCAAAACCAATACAGTTATAATTTGGATGAGTTTGCGTGTTCAAAAAAGTTTCATGTCAATCAGTCAAACTCTGCGACATGTGGAGTGCTTACAAGCAAACAAAACAAAAAAACACACACAGACAAAACACTATGAGAGTGGGATGGAGACTTCGATACGCTCATCTAATCAATGAAGCCTTCCATGGAGGAGCTGCCATTGAATTGAACTTGACGCAATGGTCGATCTCTTTGGTGTACATCCTTATATACGTTCTCAAATTGTTAATGAACGATGGTCGACGGCTTTAGTTTTTCATTCAGATTCTGTATCCAATGTTTTAAAATTGAACTTTATGATTAAACTACTGAAACAAAAACGAAAGAAAACTACATTTCGACCAAAATGAAGATTATGGTCATCCTTTGGCATCATAGTCACTGCTCGAGCAGGCGGACCTCATGCACTCTCAGATGTCGCCCCATTAAAATGGGCCCTTCCACCGATTTGTCGCGAATCGATCAAAGTCGGAGTCGTCCTACAAAACGGTTCAAAGTACCAAGTTGCCGCGAAGCGTTTCACAGCCGTACTCGCACTATACGAGGACTCCGAAAACCAGAACCAGGGATTAGTACAATCCAGGGAATGTGACGTTTTTTCCACCGATCGAGCGCCTATACCTATAGCTCCCGAACAGATAGCACGATCGCCGACAAAGTCATGCAGTCTTGGTTCACGCGATTTCAGAGTACTTGATGAAATTTGAGAAAGATTTATCCGACATCCGACTAACCTATCACCGATGGTCACAGATCGCCGGTAAATTGGTGATGAAACTTGATGTTTCTGTCATAATGGTCATAATCTCAATACCAATGCTGGTGATGTCCGGATCACAGTAACGGTTTCTACTCATCATGTGTTCCGGACTTTCGGAAACTGAAAGACTTATCTGCGGCGGAAAGTTATGGTCACCAACAGCGCAGTCCTGGTGTTAATGTTCATTGGTTTTAAATAATTAAAATGAAGTGGTAAGATCGCCCTTGTGGTGTCCCGTCCAAACGATCCTACTTTTCATCCTTGGCCTTCATTGGGAAACAAAGATTTTGTATCAAGTTTCGATGTTATTGGAAAAAAATTAAAATAATAATAATGGTAGGACTACACAAATTCCGAAAAAAGCGTACATACGACGAGAGACAGTTCAACCGCAGCAACACTCAACCGATGGTCCGATCACCAGGTAACGCGATTTTCGTTACAGTGGACTAAACGAACACCGTAACGCGCGACCTGGAAAATAATCAAAAATTTGTCGAGTTTTCTCCCAACAGCCGGACCAAACAGATTACCTAACCGGCAACTGATGACCCGATCACTGGCAGCAAAATTAATTCATATCGCTCGCGATTTTCTTTATAATGGTGAGATTTGGATTTTTTCCCCTCAAGTTTCGTCTAACCGCAACGATTGACAGACCACCCGGCAACTAGTGGCCGAATCCAATCGTCAGGTAAGTCGGTGATGGTGCTTAAACTAGGCAAACGCGTTATGTGTTTCCGCGTTGATGGATGAGCTAGAACAATATATCAACATATCTTTGGATTGGTTATACATATATCCACCTTGAGATCCAAACAATTACATCACTGGCCTCCTATTTCCCAATTGATTTCTATGATAATATAGAAGGCTTTGTTTTGAACGTTTTCAATCAAATGGTGACACCTGTTGCTTGGATTTAATTGGTATCTTAATAGCTTTGGCCTTTGAGTGATTTAAACAAATTAGATTATATATTTTTTCACATCGAAACGGCTGATCCGATTCGACTGATAGTTTGGAATAACGTGTATAATTATTATATTACAATTGCATTTGAATTCTCTTGAAGAAAATATTTTGACGAATTTTCTCCTCTGAGTTATTCTTATGGGTTTTTTGAAAACTTTGGAATGAGTTTTCTCAGAAGTGGTTCAACCGATTGCGCATCAAGACTATACAATCGAATTAGATGAGGACACTTTTGTATGTCAAGTTTCAACTGATTTTGAATTTTCGTTCACTATGGAGAGCGAAAAAAGCACTTTTTTCGGGTATGATGAAATTGAGTCTTCGCTCCGCTCATCCAATGAAGCGGGACTTGAGAATTATTTGTTCAACTTGAACTTTATTTTTGTATTGACAGTTTTTGTCTGACAGCCAACTATAACCAACCACTTGGCAGCCAATGACTATCGCTGGGCTAGTTGATAATGGTGCTCGCGATTCTGTCATGACTCATACTGGTGGTACATATGAATTTCGAAGAATGTTCGTCCGTTGAAGACGGTCGAAATAACACTCGGCAACTGTGGTGGGTAACTGGGCATGGGTAACTGGGTGGGTAACGACCGCTATAGGTAACTAGGTGATGGTGCTCGCGATTTCCATCATAATGTTGTTTGTTATTTATTTAGAAAATAACTTTATATAAAACACATAGTCAATACTCATACATTGAAATCTACGTTACCTCAACATTAAAACGGAGTTTTACTGACTGTATGCTGAAAAAATTTGTGATAACTCCAATTTTTCGAGTATTTTGATGATATTTGCTGTCATTCCCCGACATATTCGTTACAACGAATTGATGCGAATTTTATTACGAACTTGTGAAAAGATTTTCGCAACTATGCCAAGATAGCTGATAATGTGTATTGTATATTTTTTAATCATGTTCATAGTACCGGTGAACTAACTATTACAACTTATCCACTTACGACTACATAATGAACTATCAAAATTGAATGAATTCAACATAAAAAATTTCAGAGTATAATGATTTGTGAACTGAAATCTCTTTTATCAGACATATATATATGTGTACGAGATTATCAATAACATTTTACGTTTCACGTACAGTCGAACAATGAGTTTATACTAATTTCACAAAGTCAGCGGCAAATGCAATTCAACCATCTTCAACGAGTATGTACTCTAGAAAACTATACCCCAGGCAATAAGTCATCCTGAGAAGTCGTATTGTGACGGACATTGGAAAGAGACGAGAGAAAGAGAGATAGAGAGAAAGAGAGAGAGAGAGAGAGAAAGAGGGTGAGGAAGAAAGAAAGGAAGAGAGATTATGAAGATGGGTTTCCAGCAGTTACACATCTGAATCCTGAAGATTCTGTCGATCTTGCTTGAACAGTGGACCACGTACGTATAACAAAGACTCGATCCGACCACTAGTTCACCGCATATCACGTAGTATTCGTATGACCCAGAAAACACAGTAAGCCGCTATGTGTCACCTGCAATCTGTCCAAATCCACACTATCATTGTAAATTATTTGAGTCCAACCCTAACAATTACAGCTGGTGTTTGCGTCACAAATATACTGGGTATACGAACCATATACAAGCTTATAGTGTGCCGCATGCGAGGCGGATTATGAATGACATACAAACAACATTCGTGTGATTTTCACTGCTTGGCTTGTTTTCAAGGACAAATTTTCATTGATCAATAAGTATTTTACTACACGAGTATCGTGTTGAAGGGGTACTTCAGTGCCAATCTTGATGTTTTCTACTGGTATATCTCAATATTAAAAAAAACTGAAATCGTTGTGAAAATTCTCACCCCATATTTCATTGGGGAAAAAAATATGGTGAGTCGATATTTTACGACCGGGTTCAATGAAACTTTTTCTCATAGAGATTAGCATGTAATGTTTTTTTTTGAGCCAGGAACGTTGACGAAATGAGGAAGGTAGAACCCCAATAAAATATCTGCGTTTGAATGTCCTCATTATTTTGATGTGTACAACTTCGCTGGACGTGTATTTTTGATATATTTCACATTTTTATTCTTTATATCTTATTTTCAAGATATATTTCTAAAGCACATCACAACCCTGAGGATATGAATTTCAACAAATAATGATGATATTCAATTCTCTAATTTTAGAGAAAACTAGAAATCATCGTCTCAATTTCAGAAAATAAAATCGATTGATTTGTTCTCTAGAGACCACCAGTCATGACGTAGGCATCACCAATTCTGTACAGAAACATAAACAGAATCGAGTGTTGTCACTTCACGACTCAGAAAAAAACGGGTCCTGGAGGATAGATAAATTGATTACAATTCCTGAAATTGAGATGATGATTCCTGGTTCTTTCTAAAACTAGGAACATAAATATCGACATAGTTCGTTGAATCCAGTCTCGGTTCAGGATTGTGATGTCCTTTAATCAATGGATTCGCATAATACTACATTTGATTGGTGCAGTTTCTTTCGTACAACTCTCTCAGTAATAACCGCGAGTGATCAGACGCCGAACTTCGCATTCTGTCTCCAAATAAATTATGAATGTCGGAGCCCGCGAGGGGAAGGAGGGGACTATTTTCTTCTACAACACAGTGGCAGTGAAGAGATTGTCGAATAAAAATAGACGCAAGATTGTTCCATGAGTGACTCAATACATAACCATAATCTCGTCTATATATATATATATATATATATATATATATATATATATATATATATATATATATATATATATATATATATATATATATATATATATATATATATATATATATATATACAGTGGGTTAATATAACGTTATTTTCTCATTTTTTTTCTGCACCTCGTGGGTTTAACAAGTGTCTTTATGACTCTTACCGTGGAGAGGTGGGATAGGATAATGGTAAGGAAGCGGTCGTGGCCTATATTGTGGGAAACATCCCGACATTAGCCTAAACTACAGAGGGAAACCATGAAAAACCCCTGTAAAGATGAGCGGTGGCTGGGATCGAACCAGGTCCGATTTATCCCTTCACCTCCCGGATCACATGAAGCGAGTGTGCGTTAACCATTCAGCTACAAGTGTCATGTGTACATGTGTATGTACATGTTTTGGATAGTGAGAAGGAGTCGGTCGTGGCCTGTTGTTAGGTAATCATTCCGCCATCGACTTGTGCGACAGATGGAAACCACGAAAAACCTTCGTCAGGATGGTCGACCATGGCGGGCATCGAATCCCGGTCTCCCGATGACGGTCCAGTGTACTAGCCACTCGACCACTCGTCTCAGTAGGATATTGTATACATTTAAAAAAGACGTTCGTGTATTTGCGGTACAATAACGTATAGTTATAACTTCGTTAGATTAGGTCTTCTGTTTCTCGCAAATTCCTACTATACAATACTTCAATAGCGTTATTTTAATCTCTAATAGTGAAATGTAATACATGGAACTACGTGTTTGTCATGAATGTGATGATTGAATTATATTTATGTAGTATTCAGAATGTATCTGCGGATATAAGTCTATAAAAGCATAATTTGGGGCTGTCCATAAATGACGTCTACAGTTTGCGAAGGGGGGGGGGGGGGGATCATCAAATATACACTATGTGACATTCACGTTCATACTACGTATATTTAGGAAATCAGTTGGTGCCACCCCTGCTGCCACATAGTTTGTATTAAATTATATCTTAATGCAAAGTTTAGATGACTGTGTGTGAAAAGTTTTCATATTTGTGATTGAACTTCTTTGTTCTTTGCTTGAACTCTGAGATTTGAGAGTTCAATCCGGTCTTGTTTATTGCTCTCACATGTGAATTACTTTGGTTCAGAGGTCATGTTTGTTGAAAATGTCGTCGAATTAGGTCTAAACCTAGCGATTTGTACCAAATATTTCAATTCATACAAATGCATTCATATTGACACGTAAAATATATGTGTCATACAAACCGAGTTGACAAAAAAATGTGCATTGTTAAGAATCTAGTGAATATATTTCTTTAAATTCCAATGAGACTATATACTTATCACTGATGTCCCAGTTTTTCCAAATTTGCATAAATTATTTGAATAGTGTGGGGGGGGGGGGGGGTAGTGAATACTGACTGGATTTTGACATCATTATGACAAGGAGCATAATTTCTGAGAATCTCGTACAAAAAGCAAGGAAGGGGGGGGGGGGGGAGGGAGGGTGGTATACCCTAAAATTGTGTGACATCATTCATGGACAGCCCTTGCCCTTCATTGAAATAATGTGACAAACTAACTTCAAACCACGATAACTGATTTTACAAATAATACAAAACCACATTCACAACTTATCATCTGAGTGAAGCAAATTCCAGCGGGCAGGCCTATGGATAATATAACTCTTCCATAACATCTAGTTACTGTGATCCAACCGATCATTCGACTCGTCGTGATTTCGATCTGGTTCGGAATACGAATTGCTTTTTACAATACTGAACTAAATGGAATCTTTTTCTGCGAGTATTGGGCGCTCTGACACGGCCTATTTTTTTGAAGTGATTTTTCTCCCCCGGTGGTTGGGAGATTTTTATTTATAACAGGCATTTGTCGTCTCAACATAATGAGACAGCCGCCTTCGGTAGCTCGGACAGCTGAGGCACCACTTCAGATACTGAAGTCACAGTTGGGCGTGGGTTCGAGTCCCGCATATGGCATTTGTTTTTGTGAACGTCCTTTCACTTATCATCACTTCATAATATCATAATCATTCGTACCCCCGTATAAGCTGGATGTTGGTGGGGTCGTCAAGCAAACATTAATCATAATGAGACATGATATAATGGAAGGATGTAAGACTTCACGTTGAAGCAAAACGGTAGTATCGGGTAGAACTGCTCAAGTATATCATGATAGAGCGTCAGCTTTCAATTGTTACAATATATGTATAAATATTTCATCTCATTTCATTCATGTATTAGTCCAAATTGATAATTGTATATGATTATGCGAACAATATATGACAAGTCATGAAAAATACATCAAATAAGAAATAGTAGCGGAGTAAGTGTTATTTTTTATAAATACCTGACACATACAACTTTGTCCAGTAATAAAGATTATAATACAATGATAAATAATAAACTTTACATGAATATGAATATAAAATACTAGTGACGTAATAGTGCAGCTTTATCTATAAAACTCAACAAGTAGTCGATCTACTAAGCAAATATATGTCAAGATGCATTGAGGATTGCGTTGGTTTGTTCGTTCTTTATGGTGTATCACCTCCCTATCGGCCTATCCCTCCCACGTTACAAATATGTACCAATTTACCGGCCAAATCTTGAGAAATACAGATCGTGCGTAGTGTAGTAGTGTCAATAGGAACTGACTTTGTTTACAATTACAAATACACGCAAATGACGTTTACGTTAACGGAGATAGTGAGGTTAAATTGAGCATTATTCAAATTGTGAAACCATAAAGAGCCGGCAAACAAACACAACTTTCCATTTTTTTATTTTTTTTGAGTTGAAATTTCTTTTCTCTTAACCTTGATGTATGTATCACGGATAATCGAGCTATTTAAATAGCTCGGTTAGCTGTGGTATGTATTTGAACATTTTTGTCAAATCATGAAAAAGTGCTTACTCTGAGACTTGGACTATAGTTAAAATGACTTGGACTGAACTCAGGACAGGTCGGTTTGAACCCGGAGCTCTAACCCCCCGGTTTTCTCTGTGTGCAGCGAAGCTGCGCATGTATTACCAGTGCCGACCGAGTTGGGTCACGAAAGGTTTTTCCTGGCATTTTACAGTCCTGGTTTAGATTGAGTCTCTTTCCTGCAGTTTATTTTGCTTTTGATCTGCGCATTCATTCATTTGAAATTAATTGGGAATAAAATTGAATTTTGACAGGGTTAGGGCAGAACGCTCCTGACGATTTCGATCCGTTATGCAGTTTTTGGTGGATGAAACAAATGA
>OZ023327.1:56923279-56958279 GCA_964007535.1 Brachyptera risi | reverse complement strand
TCACATGGATTTAAATGATTCCATAGTTTTCAAGTAAGAAAGAACTCTTCTCTCAGAAGTTTCCATAATGAAGAAAATGAATCTCATGTGGACAATCATCACTGACTATAACCTGCACATCTTCAATTGCACTTCCAGATTTATGACACGTATCTCGCAGTTAATGAAATGAAAATATTCAATATTTATTGAAGGTTTTACAATAAAACCCAGTTAATTGAGAAGAATGAAATAGACCAAGAATTGAAAAGCTCAGCTGACTCACATGAACGGTCCTTCTCGCATCCGATAACCTCCTCCTCCCCGCAGCGTGAAGACCTGATTGGGCTCGCTCTTTCCCTCATTTTTCCATGTGTTACGAAACTCGTGCCCATCATATATATATATATATATATATATATATATATATATATATATATATATATATATATATATATATAGATATATATATATATATATATATACATAAATATATATATATATTTATATATATATATATATATATATATATATATATTTATATATATATATATATATATATATATATATATATATATATATATATTCATGTATATATATATATATATATATATATATATATATATATATATATATATATATATATATATATTTATATTTATATACATATATATATATATATATATATATACATATATATATATATATATATATATATATATATATATATATATATATATATATATATATATATATATTTATATATATATATATATGTATATATATGTATATATATATATATATATATATATATATATATAAATATATATATATATATACATTTATATATATATATATATATATATATATATATATATATATATGTATATGTATATATATATATATATATATATATATATATATATATATATATATATATATACATATATATATATATATATATATATATATATATATATATATATATATATATATACCTCTATATATATATATATATATATATATATATATATATATATATATATATATATATATATATATATATATATCTATATCTATAGTATTCTCGAAATTTCCACAATTATATTTATTTCAGCTCACGACTCAACTTCAAGGTATATTATGAATTAAGAATCGATGTTTCAACTAGAGCACTACGTTTAAGACGTTGGGCACGTTCATTGTTTTTCACTCATCTTGTTTCAATAACCTCTTTGTCGTTAAATTATTCATCATCTTTGAAAACCTTTTCGAATATGCTGCATTAAATAAAAAATATGCACGCCAAATAATATAAATGATTCAGAAAGCACAAAAGGATCATAATATGAATGTTTCCTCTGACCCTGGACAGCGAAACCGGAACATCTTTCTTTCTCTTTCTTTTTCTCAGATTGTCAATTCTTTCGAAGATGTTTCGGTTTCTTGAAATAGATTCCATATCAAAGAGAGATGAGTCTGACGTCAGAGCTTTTTTTGTGAGATCTGTGCGATCCTTTCGCCGAGGTTCGGACCTCTCACCACAACGAAGCGAGTAGTGAGGGCAACTTGGTGGGGGAAAAAAGCTCCAACGTCAGACTCATCTCTCCTCAACATGGACTTGACTCTCATGGAGAGTCATGTTTTCACACAAACGCAAAAACATATTGGCTTGCTATGTACTGTTATGGTAGTCCGTCGATGCGAGATATTGTGATGTTACTAACAATTAAATATGTAGGTCATATATGTTCCATTTGTTTCGAATAGGCATGTTAGTATGGCGATAGTCAGACAAAATACTCTTTCATCTCGAATGATGTACGTGAGAATAACGAGACCAGTCTATATCAGCAAATACGACATTCATCATCAGCGCCAAAGACACAACATGGATTACAGATGAACAAATATTCATCGAACAGAAAATACGTATATACAATTAATGGGAAAATGAATCTTTTTTTGCGTCCCATTTTTGCTTAGTATTCACCATGAACGTGCAATGATATTTTGTATACATCATTTTTCAAATTTTCATACCATTGAAAGAGGGTTTGTTGATCTATATATACAAACCAGAAATAACTATCTGAAATGTGTGAATATTGGTGAAAAATTGTACTACAGAACGCTGTGGATTATGAAGATATAAAGTTTGAAGTTCTAATAACAGATTCTGAATGCATTATTTCGAGACAATATCTTTAGCTTTCTGCTTATAACGGTGTACGCCTTTCCACAATTTTCTTGGATTCACCAATTATCAAACCGAACTATACCTTCAAATAGTCAACTATATTAATACAGCTCGTATAATTCATATGAACAATCAACCATGCAATAACATGTATGTATGGTTGCGGTCATATAAAGTGGTCGAACAAGTTGCATATTGGAATGCACCCTGAAAAAATGTACTGTCAAACGCAATGGATGGTCTGTGAAACAATATAGAAACAATAAGCGATTAAATAAATGCAGATTTTATTTAAATTCAAATGTTGATTCTGGATTAAACCATTTTACGTGACGACCGCAAGTAAACATGTATAAGTTGTGAATCGCAAGTCCACTCTTCGAATTCGACATTCGTACTTTCAATGTAAATTAACGTGTTGAGGGGTAATACATTAGATATCGTGACTCTAGGAAATAAAGGCTGTATGTAGGCCTAAAATACACCTTATATAGCGACTTCAGCTCAGCAAACGTCATTCATTTTAATTAGTGTCATTAAATATATCACAGAATCTCCCGAAAGTCTGTTTTCCATGATTTATCTACTGAATGACCCATGTTGATTTTCTGTATTTCTATTTTCATTTACCAAAACTAAGAGAACACGAATCGGTCTAGCTAAAGGTCGATCTTCTTGGATCTATATCTACACCCTGCGTAGTCTGCACGCTGACATACATATTTCACCACTTCGATTCGTGTTCGATTTTATGTCAAAATAAATGAATGATAAGTCTGCCGTGTATGCCTAGAGAACAAATCAATGGTCGATATAGCCAATAGTCAATAGATAATAGCATGAGACAACAAGCACGCTAGAATACGAGGCAATAATATATTTCACCATTCATATTTGATTATTACAATTTATTTACATACGGTAATATACATTTACAAACGTACACATGACGGTTCATTACACAAACATGGACTCCACGTCTATTTCTGATCGTGTCCGGACCTAGAAGGATTTAATATATCACATCCTATATCAAGTCCTTCTAGGTTCGGACTTTGGCCACCCTAACATAAAGTCTTCTATTCAGTCCAGCCCTAACAATAGCAAGTCTCCGCGTTGACGAGACAAAAGCAGACGGCTGGTGAAGGTTGCCAAATAGCTATCACTGCTACATATATATTAATAAACGTATGAGGTAGAAGTAGGCCTATACAGGCCGACTCACACATTTTTGTGATAACTTATTCGTGAAGGACGTCGGTTTTACGTATTATATACCTCTCTCAAA
Organism: Brachyptera risi; assembly: GCA_964007535.1. NCBI lineage: Eukaryota > Metazoa > Arthropoda > Insecta > Plecoptera > Taeniopterygidae > Brachyptera > Brachyptera risi. The sequence goes on along the minus strand of OZ023327.1, from coordinate 56,954,812 downwards.
CATTCAAACTCCTAAAAACAATTATCTATTTGAAGACAGAAACATGGAAACCATTATCAATTACTTCAATAATAGTCATCCGAAGTCGTCGAGAAACTGTCAGAATTTGCAAAAGAATACAATATGAATTCATGAAAATCCTCGTGCAAAGTTCTCAACAAGTGTATACACTACACACAATATCTATTTTTCATTCGTTATCAAAAACGTGTGAACTGAAGAGCATGCAACAATGACGAACTGTGATTACATGCATATATCGCATTTTAGAGCACAGAATAGATTTTCATCGTTTTTAATGAGTATTTGCAAGAATTTGCATCCATGTTGATACTAAAGAATGAAACGGAAGCCATATATCATGACTGTCATCTATACCTATTGTTTGAGCGCAATGTTGGCTGTGATTTTATCTTTTATTTGTGATTAAACTGTTAAATTGATCCGACAGCTCTTGGATTCAAAAGAAGTTTATAAATAGTATCCCTCATGAACAATTCACATGCATACTATTACAATATGTATAAGTATACAAATACGAAAGCGAGCTGGAAATTCAGCAAGAACGTTATCATTCTACATACGGACCATCTTTGAAGAGGCTTATCGTGGTTTTGCTCTGTTGCCTGAGTGAATGCGGGATGGTTCCTACTTCCTTCAATATAGGCCACGACCGCTTCTTTCTCAGTTGCCCCTTAATAACCTTGAAAACATTATCTCATTATCCTATAATATGATTATATTCACTTCTCTGATGTCAATTTGACAATATACCTTGGATATCATTACAGTGCGTCTTAAGACATAATATAAGCCAGGCAAAGGCAACATGCCTAAGAGCGAGATAGGTAATAAGTTGAGCAAGATATTCATCTCGACCTGTATGAAAGAAACTTGATAACTCTGCACACCTTGACTTGGAAAATGTCAAGTCTAGAAAGTCGTGAATTAAGGGGGGACAACACTGAAAATATGTCCATTTGTTGGAATTCACCTTTTTTTTTTTTGATGATCAATTCATTTCATATCTCCTTCTTGGGCTACTGAAGAAATAACGTGAGTTGATTCAATAGTATATTTCATATTCGACTTTTAATCATAAAGTGTCGAACCAAATTAGCTTCAGAACGGAATACAGTCAAAATAATGTTTGATGGCTGTTTTCTCGTCATCTTTTTTCCGACGTTTTTGGAAGGGAGAAGTGAATTAAATCTATTGTACTTGATGGAATTGCACACTTTTTTCTTGTATATTTCAAAAACTAGATGATGAACAAAGTTGTGCATTATCAACAGTATATCTTGAGAATATCATGCCTGAAATATTTGTTGAAAGAGAGAAAAATTGAAAAACTTGTAAAAAAAAAGTGTGAAATAGAAAAATTTGTCATTCCTACAAAAAAATTTGAAGTGACACCAATGCATAACTTTGTCGTTTGCACTTTCGAAAAGACTACGGAATTTTTCAAAACTACTTTTCTCAAGCCGTTTTTCACCAAAAAATGTCTCCGTGACTATTGACAAAATATAGGTATTAATTGAAAAAAAAAGTTGAAGGAAAAATGTGATTTTAATTTTTGTATATTTTTTTGATAGTAGTAATGTAGGACCACAATGAAAAAAATCAACTCGCTCGAGTGTAAAATGTAGAATTTAGGATTTTCAGTGTTGTCCCCCCAAGGTGCCCTAGTTCTGAATAGCTATTATTTCGTCATTTATTCGATTATTATTCTTCCAAATAGCTCGTTCATTTCTGAGTTCGGATCAAATAGTTCCATTCCAAAAAAGAGCGTCACTGTCATGTCGTTTGCTTCTATCAGGTTCTCCATACTGCATGTCTCCTCCGATGCTGGACAAACCAGGAGATGAGGGTGGTCCTGCACAGAGCCACACTGACAAATTATAACCTCTCCCACTGGCAAGATCCCCCACTTCAATATGTTCGTCTTACACCTGGAGACTCCGGTTCTAAGACGGTTCAGGGCCTTCCAGGTGCCGTACGGGAGATGATGTCCCGGAGTCATCTCTTCCTTTAGCTCAGTATTGGTTTCACCCAGTTCTTTTCCTCATTTGGAGACTCTCGTAGCCTCAGGAGCACCTGCAAGTGGTGTAGTTCTCCCCAAGGAACTCTTTCTGGATCTTGGTCTCAGTTTCTCGGGTTGCTGATCTGAGAGAGGGTGGCGGAAATCTGCTTCTTGCTTCGCTTTTACAACATCTGCAGCTACATGTCTTCGGATATGAGGCGGCTCTACATCAAGCAGTGGATATATGCGTTGTGAGGTTAGGCGAACGCGGCATAGACCTATTCGTCTTAAGATGAGCGAGATATTTGTGAGCCTATTTGAAGTCTACTCGGAAAATCAATAAACTCCTTGACTAACATAAAATATACTCGAGAACTATACAAACCTTGGTGGAAAGTGTCAAGTCTACAAAGCCATGAATCAATGTACGCAAAAAAAACATACTAAATGAAAAATAACCACTATTTCTAGGTAATTGATGCACATTACTAGATTCACTTGATTTCAACAGTGGCCAGTAAAAAAGATGGATTCTCGTAGAAATACGATCAACAACAAAATGGCGGCTTCGATTTGAGCCAACTTTTTTAGCTCAGTGGATAATACCAAGGCAATCAATATAGGCCTACGTGAGAAAATATGTGAATTGGATTGGGAAAATTAGAAAGTGGGGGGCGCTGAAGAGCGCATACCGCGGAATACGGATACTACCAAGTGTGAACTTGGACTTGGCGTGTAATAATGCTATGAGAGCTACTATTTCGGGGTATTAATTATAGGGTTGTTTGGATTGGGTTTTGATCATTTTCTCGGATGAGTACGACCACTCTACCCACTTTCACATCTTCTTTTTGAGTAAACACGCCGAACCCACGTTCACTCTTGGCAGTATCCGTATTCCAATTTGCGCCCTTCAGGCGCCCCGAAAAATGTGGAATGAAGTTACAAGTGCGTGGTATATACCCATACGCAGTGATATCCATATCAGATACGTAAAGAATATAGACAGAAGATCGATATATTGATTAAATTCATTTAAACATTGCCAACAAACGACTGACATCAATTTCACGAGCATTAACTAAATTACTGACAGAAATCACAGTTGGATCAATTAGCCTATTGGGCCAATTGTGTATACCAACCTAACCTTCGAAAATAATGATAATATTAAATACACAATATGATATAAAATTGAATGTTGATGGTTAGTGACTAGTTCACCTCCAGTTGAAGTTTTAAATACTGGGTAGGTCTATATAGGTTCACTACATGAATAATCGGTGCGATGAGAAATTTCCTGATCAGCGGATCATCACTATATTTCAATCAATAACGAGATAAATTAATTGCTCAAATGCGTTCTGAAATTCTTTCTGTATGATGGAGAAAACCTTATGAACGGGATTCATGAGCTACATTAAGCAAATGATTCGTGCATTTTGAAATGATAGTTTCACTGTATGGATGTGAACAATAGATTTGGGAAATGCTTATTTATAGCATTTTCCCTCCAACCCTCCTTTCGGAACCATCACCGCATATACTGGGCACTACAGTTCGCTCCACAACAAAGCGCGGGGTGTGGGTGAAGAGGGGGCAACAGTTATGGCCGATCCATCACTGCCTATTAGATCCATTAATCTCACAGAATTCTAACAATGAGACTGGCACGGCCATATTACCACCTTGTATCAGAGCGCTTTATACTGTGAAGGGGCGCATCTTTGGATACAAACGATGCACTATTTTACAGCAATAATGCAATATCCGATGTCATTGTCTTGAATCCGTCGTTTTAATTCAATCAAAGCCATAAGTAATGCTATCGGAAGGGAATTGCTGATGGAACAATAGTATATATGCAACCGGGAAGTCAAAAGGAAGTCTATAGTTTAATAATGAGACATGGTGGTCTTTCTGAACTGAAGAAGAAGTAATCTAAGTTGATTACAGTTTTCTCAAATAATGTTTATACAAATCGTGAAACTATGAAAACCATAAAACTAAGTCTTTCTCAAATTGAGAGAAAAATCGTGAATCGTATAAGAGATGAAGATAGAGTACCACTGATGAGGAAGATAAGTTTGCTATTATACAATAATGAATTACCTAATGAATGAATTGGAAGAATACGTGAACAACGTCTTCAAAATCACAGTTAGTAGGGTGGCACTCGAGAAAATCAGGCGTCACGCGTAAGTCGACCTCGAAAGTCGATAGTCGACACGCTAGATAGTCGATACAATAGTCGAAACGATAGTCGATTTCGAGAGTCGATTCGCAGGCCTCATTGTTGCACAAATAACATGACGTAGTTGAGAGCAGGGGGGCTGAGGGTGTGGTGAGAGGGCAAGAGAGAGACACGGGCAATTAATTTCGTAGTTTCAATATGTACTAACAGCGACTCTTGGCAATGGATTTACGGCAATGAAACACTAATCTCGCACACAATATGAGACTCATATCGGAGAGGTGAGGTGCATGAGGCAGTGACGTAAGAGAGAGAGAGAGAGAGAGAGAGAGAGAGAGAGAGAGAGAGAGAGAGAGAGAGAGAGAGAGAGAGAGAGAGGGGAGAGAGAGAGAGAGAGAGAGAAATAGAGAGAGAGAAAGGGAGAGAGGGAGAGGGAGAGAGAGAGAGAGAGAGAGAGAGAGAGAGAGAGAGCATGGGCAGCCCAAGTTTGTTTTGATGATACACATCATTAGCGGCACTGATTGCTCAGTGCTAACGCGCTTGCTCGATATGACCGGAAGTTGAGGGTGGGTCAGGCATCGGTTGATCCCCGCCACCGTCCATCGATACAAAGATTTTCTGCGATTTCCTCATGTAGCCTAGGTAGATATAGGTCATGACTGCTTCCTTCCCACTATCCTTCCCATTACATAAACCTTCATCCCATCATCTTATTCATTCATCCGACGCCAGTAGATCTTAGTTTTGAATACAGTGCGTCGTTAAACTTTCAATTAATCAGATGAATTGAGGAATCAACCTGTACACGAATGAGTTTTTATTGGAACCCCGAAATCTTGGTTCCTCAAAAAAATGAGGCAACAATGCAAATTGAAGAAAGCCATAAAATCATCCGAAAGTGCAATTCGTAGATCAGTATAGCGCGACTCATGGTGCGTAGAATACGACCGGCACGTATTCGCCACAAGACTCTACCTGGCAGTGAATGAAGCCTCGGCGAAAGGACAGGACAGGAATTTCACGGGGCCCTCAAAACGATATTGTTCAGATATTTTTACAACCAGCAGTAGATCGGTGTCTGATTATTTCGGCGGCGAGGCGTCTGACTAGCGCTGGCAGGCAAGGGTAGAAACCCACGCCTGGCTTATTATTCTCACTTTTAAAACATTAAATAATAATAATAATTCTATAATAATAATATCTTTATTCAATGGAACACAGTGTCATACATGAATATAGCATAAATGTACAATTGTGTTATATAACTGTCACATATATAGTGAAACAATAATAGAATACTGATAATAATAAAATACTGCACAAGAAGAAAAATTAAGAAAATTCGGAGTACAATATTATGAAAAGAGGATAGTAAAAAAGTAAGAAATATTCAAATTACAATATGAGGAGACGATGATAATAATATTGAATATCGAAAGAGAGCTATGCACTAATCTAGTCAGAAATAATATGAGTCTACTAGTAATAATAGTATAGTAAGATGATGTATTTAAGGTTAGATTTGAATAAACTATATTATTCACTGTTTTTGATCTGATCTGGTAAATAGTTGTAAAGAAGTGCTCTCATATAGTCCATATGGTCACCCATATAAATGATGTGACTAAAATTTTATGGGTGAGGGAAATTTTGTGTTTATCCATCGATTTTGTTCAGCAACCGATTTCAGAATTATCCTTTATAACGAATCGCACAGGCCTGCTAATAGACACGGCCATACCCGCGATGGAGTTACGAAATTCCCATCTCGACCCGCTCGTCGTTTAACCTGTCAGATATAGTGAGACGTGTCGGAAAATAGACGCGACGACTTGATCGAGTATAGTGACGATGCAGAGTGCTGGCTGAGCGTCGCTGGTGTTGCCGATTGACGAATGAGATGGCGCTACTGCTGGACACGTCGCAAGTGATGAAGGCGTCTCCGTAGTGTCTTGATGATGTGGGTTGATGAGTGGACTGGACGGTACTCGGGTCGGACAAGATGTGATGCGGCTGCAGTTCGTCAATGAATACAATGAACGACTCACCGTTTCTGGGTAGCGTGTAGAATTTAGGGTTTCCCGACACGATCTCAAATTGGTTATTGTGAAGTTGCTGTAGTTATGTTCAGACAACGTCAAATATATTCATATATATATATATATATTTTTTTTTTTTTTCCTATATATGTATATATTTAAATATATATATATATATATATATATATATATATATATATATATATATATATATATATATATATATATATTAATATGTATATATATATATATATATATATATATATATATATATATATATATATATATATATATATATATATATATATATATATACAAATATATTCTACGAGTCGATGAAATTTTGTAATCCAAAAATAGTATAAGTTCTAATTACAGAAGTGTCGAGTGGGACGTTATCAACTGTTCTACAAACAAGCTCATCTACAGACACACTGTACTACAAAAACACTCATCCACGGAAAAACTGTACTACAAACAAACTGTACTGAGGTTTTAATTCTTGACCAACCTGTTCAGAGAAGAAAGTGGGGGACAAAGGCTCCTCCCCTTACGCATATACACTTCCCATCATAGAAAAATACGTGTCGTAGAGATGATTTTTGGATGAGTTTGTGTGTGGATGTGTTTTTCTGTAGTGCAGTTTGTTCGTAGATGAGTTTGTGTGAAGATGAGTTTTTCTGTAGGACAGTTTGTCTGTAGATGAGTCCGTGAGTAGATGAGTGTGTCTGTATTACAGTTTGTTCGTAGATGAGTTTGTGTGTAGGTGAGTTTTTCTGTAGTACAGTTTGTTTGAAGATGAGTTTGTGTGTAGATAAGTTTTTCTTTATAGTACACAGTTTGTTTGTGGATGAGTTTGTGTGTAGATGTGTTTTTCTGTAGTACAGTCGTGTTTGGTGACTTTTTCTGTAGTACAGACGTGTTTTAGATGAGATGGTGAAAATCAACGTATTTTTCCATGATGGAAGGTGTCTATGCGTAAGGGGAGGAGCCTCTGTCTCCCACTTTCTTCTCTGTACAGGCTGCTCAACAATCGAAACTCTAGAGCAGTTTGTTTGTAGTACAGTTTGTCCATAGATGAGCTTTTTTGTAGTACAGTTGACCCATCCTCATCCCCGTGTCGAGTTACAAGTGACGTTTTGAACAAAACGTCAGGAAGAAATTTGAATGTGAAAAAATATAATGTTATCATTTCTCGAGCCCACAAGCTATATATATGAATGTTCCCCAATAGAATTCCAATCCCACCGCAAGAGGACCATTGTTTGAAGATTTTCATAATTAAATTGTTTTTTAGCAATTGTTTTCATGATATCCAACAAGGGAGATCTCTGTCATATATCCACGCAGATCATTTATTCTACAACCCCTACACTTCAAGTAATTCACTCAATTACTAATCCTTTGGATGCGTACAACCTCCCCCTATTAATATTAGCTTATTGTGACAGATGTTGTCATCAACTCCAAGCGACCAGTCGTAGAACAACTTTCAATTGTGTTATATCGTATTATCACAATAATTTAAACCTTTGGGTTTTCATATGATTTATAATTGAAATAATTACGTGAGAGCAATTGGAATCTGCTCTGGGATCGAGTTGCGTTCGTTGCCCATAATTAATTGAATCACAGCACAGAATAACTTCAACAATATGGCACTTTTAGTCCGGATTGTATCTTTCCAATATATGTATAGAACTTATAGTTGGTGATGTTAATAAATAAACTCGTGACGAAAAATGTGATTTGGGAGGTTCAAGTTTCAATGAAGTGGAGTGGTTGAGTGAGAAACAAAAAATCGGCACAAAGTATCCATTAAAAGTATAGAAACTAGTTTTAAACTCCTTAATAATGAAATATCTTGTTTTAAAGTGTAAATAAAGAGAGATGGATAATTCATATCCATTCTCATACACAAATTAATTAACTCTAAGTACCAATTAGCATGTTACTAATAGTTAGAAAAGCACCATTTATCAATTTAGTCGACGTTAAGAAATGTAATTAATGAGAGAAAAGTATATTATTCGCTGTAAACCCTCGCCAAGCGTCGCTGATGGAATTAATTATACATTGCCAAATTATCCGACTGTACATACATCCCTTGCACTATCTGTATAGTATTAATTATTAGGAGTCGCGTGATAACCAGGGAGTTGAATATTGAAAGGTGCATGTATGCCTGTCCGCAACATATGTTGAAATCAATAACCAAATGCGTCTAATTTCAATTGGAATGGCGGATTGGCTACCATTTTGCGGAAAACCAATCGCGGCTTTGTGCTTCTAATTCATTTATTTTGACGCTCGTTGTGTGAGATAAGAATCGATTTCTTCTGATCAAACGGTTATCATAGAGTTAATGGAGACCAGTACATTTACATTTGAAATTTATCCAAGATAGCTTATATAGTTCAATTAACAGTAAGTGTCATGTGGAAAAAGTGTTATAACTTGGTTCAACGAGGTTCAGATCGAATAGCTCCTCTATTTGGAAGATCAATTGGCAAGTTACACTATGGATGATTATATATATATGAATATATATATATTTATATATATATATATATATATATATATATATATATATATATATATATTTATTTAAATATGTGAATGATGTGCCCATTTGAAAAGCCGAGTTGGCATGGCCGACAATCGTGACGGGGGTTGTTCATGATTTCTCTCGGTCGTTTGGCTCGATACTGTTATAGAGAAACATATATTGAAATAACCATTCATCTCAACATCCCATTATCTTATATATTATTCACTGGCGTCGATATATTGTGGTCAGCACTGTGTAGTGCGTCGTTGAACCCAATATGAATACATTCATATATATATACATATAAATATATATATATATATATATATATATATATATATATATATATATATATATATATATATATATATATATATATATATATATATATATATATATATATATATATATATATATATATATATATATATATATATATATATATATATATATATATATATATATGTATCCAGCGTTACTTCGATTGACTGATTTTGTTGTACAGTGGAGATATAAATAACATGCTTATAATAACATTACATGTTGGGATATTGTAAGCCGTGATTCTTACAAAGCGCAAACCATCAGTAAAGCACTTCTATAGCAAGCAGAAGCATTATTTGTTCCTTGTATCTTTCGTTCTCACTTCACTTAACAAATAAGAATATCACACCGACACAAGTTTCAGAAAAAATATCAACCGCCTCAAAAACCTCTTTAACGATAATGTGTTGACGGTAAAAGTTACAGTTTCGAAAATTGAAACACACCTGTTTGAGAGGCAGTGACGAGTAGCTTGCTTACCGAACATTTTTTATTGATAATTCTCTTATAAATTATAAGTACATTAGGTCAGCATTATTGAACATTCGGTTGCTGCATAAATTGTGGTGGTTATTTTCGATGTACTGGCTTTAAAATGATGATCAAATTAATTTTCATCATAATCATAAAATGTTGAATAGTGATGCCAGACCAGAGTCTATCATTGTTGAAACGTTGGTCATACACGTTGACAATACAATAGCAATTTGCTTCGTCTTGGATGAAGTGGTATCAACATTGGGTTTGTTGCGGTATCAAATAGAGCAGTGCATTTTACCATTACAGAATGGAGTGAACGGAACCGGACATTTCAGTGTCCCCAAACCACCCTCATGAGCAAAGCAACAGTAACATCAATATAATTGAAACTTCATTCTTTCCTCACTCCAGAAGGCAAAATGTAGGGTGATAGCGAACAAAAAAGATTAGAACATGATCAAATCAGTCAATACCGAAATGATCTGAAATTGGAATCATATTGAGCTAATTAACACATACAAAATTATATTGATAATCGCGAAAAAGTTTAATGAATATAAACGTCAGTCGAAGGATAATACCTTTTTTTCTAATTGAACAGAAGAATATAGAATATACATATAAATAAATTATGGTTGGTCTAATAGATGGCTCCTGAATAGTCGAATTAGATCCTTCGAGGCGGACATTCTGATTCTGATATTGTGTTTTGAAGATTCTCTCCAATTGACTTCGAAATATTATGAACAATGATTGTTTTCAAATTAAGACAGGCGATGTATGTGGATAAAACGCTTGAAATCGGTACCTTTCAGTTTTTTCAAGACTTCGAGGCCGTCAACTGTCACCAAATGAATCATCTAAAGAAAACGTTCACAAAAAAAAAAGAAAAAAATGGAATTATTCCTCGAACACCATCAAACAGGTCATCACCTCAAACGTTCTTATGCTGGCCTTCCATGAATGCGATTTGCGTTTCAGTTTCGCAAGGCGGTGGAATTGAGGCGAGCTCAACAATCAGAAATCGCGTAACTTTCGTCACTGATTGGTCGTTTTATCATCATGTTGGCTTAAAAAACCGCTTACCGAATTCGCAATCCGAATAACGCAGGTATGGAAGCCCAGCATTAGACTGTACTATTCGTTGCAGTGACAGTCGGTTCATAGATTTGTTCATTTCTTGATTTATCTTTTCTGGATGATCCACATCCTTCTCAAATTCAACAGTCGAATCAAGACACTTCCGAGTGATGGCTATGATAAATAACGGTAAGAAGGTATCAATTGTACTAAAAACCAACTGTCTTAAAAATAAACTGTACTAAACACCAACTTACCCAAACTTCTACTATTAGAGCAACCTGTACAGAAATAAAGATGGGAGGTTAGGCTCCTTTTCTTCTGAATTTGATCGGAAAAAACCTCATGCTGGCCTTCCATGAATGTGATTTGCGTTTTGCTTTCGCAAGGCGGTGGAATTGAGGCGAGCTCAACAATCAGAAATCGCGTAACTTTTGTCACTGATTGGTCGTTTTATCATCAAGGTGGCCTAAAAAACGCTTACCGAATTCGCAATCCGAATAATGCAGGTGTGGAAGCCCAGCATTAACCACCTAAACTCAACCATCACTAGAGCCTATAGAACATTCAATGGGTGGTTAATGATTTGTGAAGTAGAGGAGCTCTCAATCTCCAAATCTTTCAATTTCACTTGTGTCAGGTTGATCAAGAAATAGAAGTTAGGTAAGGTGGATTTCAGTTAAATTTAGTTTTAGAACAGTTGGTTTCAAGTGCAGTTGGTCATTTTTTTTGGTCGTTTGGTTTTTAGTATAGAGTTGATTTTCAGTACAGTGACCGATGCCCATATTGACACATCTGCGAGATTCAACCTGGCAGGTTTCTGTTGAAAAAGTCAAACACGCTATGTAATGTATATATATATATATATATATATATATATATATATATATATATATATATATATATATATATACATACGAAAGTTTGAAGAATCCTATATATATATATATATATATATATATATATATATATATATATATATATATATATATATATATATATATATATATACATACATACGAAAGTTTGAAGAATCCTATATATATATATATATATATATATATATATATATATATATATATATATATATATATATATATATATACATATATATATATATATATATATATATATATATATATATATATATATATATATATATATATATATATATATATATGTATATATATATATATATATATATATATATATATATATATATATATATATATATTTATATATATATATATATATATATATATATATATATATATATAAATATATATATATGAATATATATATATATATATATATATATATTCATATATATATATATATATATATATATATATATATATATATATATATATATATATATATATAATTTGATTACTTGAGAAAAATCACAACCCTGAAACCGAATTTTAATGGATAATGACGAAATTTATCTCCCTCATTTTGAGGAGAACTAGCAATCATCATCTCAATTTCGAAAATTAGGATGCATTTTTTTTTGTACTCCACAGAGATCACAAGTCGTCATGAAGCATTCACAATTCTGTATGCAAAAAATGAACACAATCGAGTAATGACTGCGTCACGACTCAGAAAAAGACCGGGTCCTGGAGTACAAATGAATGAATTCAAAATGAATGAATTCATGAAATTGAGATGTCATCAGTTTTTTCTGAAATTAGGAAAACGAATATCGTCATTCAGAATCTAGTTTCAGGCTTGTGATGTCCACAAATTACTTGAAATAGATTGATATCGTTCCGTTAATAGAATGTGAAATGTGAATCACCATGAGTGGTATGATATCGTATGGGCATAATACTTCCTCTCATTCAATACAAGTTCATTCTCAGAATGAACTAGATCTCTTGGAATATCAATCAACATTTAATTCATGTCAATGCAGATTAGAGAATACAAGACAGTGCTATCACCAATTGCGATAAGTGTTTCACTATTTGCGAGGTTTGATTTAATATATCAATTATATTCCCCTCGACCATGCATGTACGAGATGATAAATAGGGATTAGGGTTGGTGAGGGAAAGGAAGGACGGGGGAGGGAGCGCGAACAACCCTAAAGGCACGATTCAACTCAATGAACGAATAGCCATTCAGAGTTACTAAAGGATTAACATGATGATGATGAAATGAAAAGAGTTAATTTAGTGAACTGCACGATCTGCTCGAAAGGAATTGAAAGCATTTGTGTTCTTACTACAATAAAACACTTATAAACTTGTGTGCATCATAAACTGAAAAGATGAATTGAAGCTGTATATGGACTATTTTTTAGTAAAGTAGTTGATGTGAACATGTAGAAACATTTAGATATATATTTTATGTCTCTCAAACGTTATCGCCTATTACTATTATAATTGACTCTCAGTTCACATGTGTAACACATAATAAATCACCTTTAAAACATTCATATAGCAATGTATGCGATAAAACAAAAGATTAAAGAGCTTTGGTGGAGGTGCCGAGTAACGAGAAGTGTTCTATGTATAACAAACAGCTATGATAGCACAATGGAAATCAAACCCGCTGCTCGCATTTCTTGTTGGTGACACTACAAGTGATATTTTCAACAAGAATCACAAGAGTTAGGTGGTTGAATAGATAACGTGCATGATGAGGGGTGAACAACTAGTACATTGGGTGTACATCTGATTTCAGATTTCAAGGCATTTTGGGGAGATTTCACGGGATTCCAAGAAGATTTCAAGGGATTTCAGGAAGATTTCAAGGGATTTCAGGAAGATTTCATGACAGGTGTAGACCAGATTTCAGGAGTTGTCAACCCCTTGGTGCATGATATTGTAGCTGAAAGTTACCAGGTCGAATTGCGCTCTCGTCTGCCAATATTTTTTGTTTTTATATACCCGTGTTTTGATAAAATTTTGATACCTTATTATTTTCTGGAATGCATAATTATGAAATTATGAATATTCTGACAAGATCAGTTGTATGATTGGGCAGGTTGAGTGGGTTAACGTTGATTTTTTAATGTATAAGATTGGAGTGATAGGTTCAGATTGTTATTGGAATTTGATTTTTGTACTTTAAATTTTCATTTCACACGGCTTCACTACTTGACGCCAAAAAAAAGTCTAGATTTTCCAGGTTATATATACATTGACGTAATGATATAATTGGTGCGACACACAAGAAAAGTAGAAAAGATTGGAAAAAAAATTCAAATTGATAAGGTAAACATTTTCTTCTTCTATTATGTATAACGTTATACCGTTAAATTGGTGATTACATTCTCAGCATGAACTCTGCCCTCCTCACCCTCCTACCCTTCTTCCCACCATCCTTGTAACAACAACGTTCAATCTATAACGAACGATTAAAAGCACTAACAAGGTGTTAAAAGATAATGGTTACTACAACATCCTCTGGATGCACACAGTCTACTAGACGCTTTATAGTACACAGTCTAAACTACCTATTTAATAGAGTAGTACGAACAAACGGCAGAGCATCGGACAGACTTCTTTAATCAAGTCTTAGCGTGGACTAAAAACATAGCGTCGTGGATTAAAAGTTTATCACTATTACCTAAGTAAACCGACGTAAATAGTAAGTACATTTCGGTCATAACAAAGTAATAATCAGATAGAATAAAGAGTGTTATTTATCCCAAGAGTATACAACTTGTATGAATTTGATGAATTATGTAGACCAAAACGACACAGTTAATTAATAACAGATAAAGTGGTACACACAATGAGGAAACGTGCACTGAACACATTGGTCGTTATTTGAAGTTGGAATCTTTCAATTCTTGATCCTTCGATGTGTCAAAATATTCTCTATACGATTCAAATACCATAGATGAAGGTACGTTCTCTCATACTTATACCCAAGCTCATCTTCATGTATCTGCTTCAATACTGTCACGAAACAAGGAGGCGAACAGAATACATGCTCATACTATGCACAAATCATCTTGTTTCAAACCATAGTTTCCACACCAATAGCCACACACAATTTTGCAACCATGTGATGAAACTTATTTGAGAGTAATGTTCACGATTAACAATATCTCAATATATGAACTTTCTTCAATTTAATTGATAGGCCTATAACACGGGTATATATAAATGAATGTATATATATATATATATATATATATATATATATATATATATATATATACATATATATATATATATATATATATATATATATATATATATTTATTTCAGTGTGTGTGTGTGTGCATGTGTGTGTAGACATATACCCATGCAGAGAGAACCTTTATTAAACACCCTCCCGTCCGCCGACCCACCCACTTCGAACAATATCTCAGTTCCCCCTTACCCGTCATACATCCCCTTCCTACGTCATCCGACGTAAACTATCTTCTGATTTATTGTCGTCACGCATGAGGGTTGAATCTCTAACTTGGACAGCAAACCCCTGCCCACTTTTCACCCACTCCCTTACCTCTCGCTTTATTCACCCCCCAAAAGCTTTTGTGTTGTCGCCACCGCTGCCTGCCGTTGCAATAGCGCGGGCGCACACACACACATACATACAGACACAAGGGCAAGGGTGGGTGACAAAGATTCAACTTGCCACCCCCTACATGGTAAGGGTTGTCTGCTAATACCATACTAAAACAGCGTTTAATTTCCACCCTGACTGGAGATTGAGCAGGATCCGTAGAGTGGAGACGCAACTTAGTGAGTCGAAAGCGAATTACAACCAAAGCCAGAAGAAAAATGAACGACCAAGTTGAAATTAGAAAATGTAAACCTACTTGAGAAAAATTATATTGATAAGTAAAAGTTGAGGAAATTGAGTAGTTCTGATTTTATCAAATCACTTGTAATTGAGAAAATAGGTAGACCGTACAAACAGTAATCGTCGTGAATGTATTTGAGAAGTACTCCATGAACGTAACAACGGTGGGCTTGATGTAAATTATGTTCGCCTACATGTAATTACTGATTTTGTTAATTCAAATTTCATGATGATTAAAATAATTCGGAAAATTCATATTCTGAGATGAGCCCACATGCAGTGAGCATCTAAAAATAAATTATATATAATATATATATATATATATAAATATATATATATATATATATATATATATATATATATATATATATATATATATATATATATATATATATACACATATGATCAAGACATTATCATCAAATATTATCAATGTCATCTGATATTATCCGGTGAGGGTTTAAATTGAAAGAGTAGAGTATTTTTTTAATACTCGCCCCACTTGCTACATACTTCTTCTGTCAAACCATTGCATTTTCACGCGTAATAAGATTTTAGAATTCCCAAATCGATACTCGGTGTTCCAATTGACAATTTACATCGAAAGTGGTTGGTCTGTAGAGTTAATAACACAATCTACAGGTATGTAGGCAATAAATTAATTGCTGATTGCACCCTTACAATTGTAATAACTTTTTCGCTATTCACACAACAACAAAACTAAAAGGTGACCGAAAAAATGTGATCGAAATGCTATTGAATATGACGGATATTTGAGGGAGGTGATATATTGCCGGTGTGTATAGCATATTCATAATGTGAAGATACTTCAATTTGTATGTTCATCTATCGGTAAAACTCAATGAAACACGACGCTGAACATTAATTGAAACTGAAACAAAACTTTCCCCATAATGGGTAGCTATAACCTTACACAAACCACCGTAATTGGAAAAATATGATTAGGTTATAATTCCACATCACGTATCACGAAGAAGTTATAATAACATGTAAGAAACTTATCTTCGTCAAAAACAAATGAATCGCTTCAGGAGTCATCAGGTCACAGGTCACTAAACTCATTGATACACTTCGATATGATCATAGAGAATGAGTAGAGAACAGATTATGGCCTGGTGATCACTAAAAAAAGAGAAAAAAATGAGTGAAAAAAGTACTACACCAAGTATTACCCCGGCTACTCGTCTACTTCTACTTCACTCTCTAAAGTGACTCTGCGGTGACTGCTCAAACTTGCACATAGAGTATCTATACTGCCTCATACGCACGCAGTACGTTGTTCTTTTAATGAAGCAGTCACGTTTCTTTCTACATTTCACAATGGTTTACAGGAGAGCAAAACTAGTCCTTCCGATGATGATCTCATTCCTGTGACGCAATAGGATATTATTGCGGCTAGATGAATGAAGTGTTGAACCATTTACTGATTCGACCAAGAACCCAGGTGGTCCCGAACTCCCGACGATCTCATTTACACGCTGCACCATATCACTATGGTGAGTTTCAGGTGAGTGAAATCCAATATTTAAACTCCAAGATGACCCTATGACATTACGATTGGAATGACAGTAATTAGTCACAATGATTCGATCAGGATCAAATAAATGAAGCATTGTTGAACCACCATTTGATAAAGATGCTTGGCCTCAACAGGCAACCGGACTCTATGAAATAGGGAGACAACACTTGATAATTGTTCAATAATAAGATCAATTTTAATCTGATACATTAAGATGATAATGTATACATTTATGAAAGTAGGAATTCACATAAAACATTTATGATAAGTAGAGGTTTTCAGGTTATCACGTACCGGTACGTCACAAGGTACCTATATTCCATTCATTTATTGGGTACAACAACCATGATGCACTGAATAATGATACATATTTCATGTTGAACGTGTTGATCAATAGAAAACGAAGATATGCGTGTAGAAATGATATTCATTTCCGATTTTTTACTGAGACAAGTGGTCGAGTGGTTATCACACTGAACTGTCATTCAGTGGACCGGGGTTCGATTCCCGTCATGGTCAGGGGTTTTTCGTGGTTACTCTCTGCCGTTTAGGTCAATACTGGGATGGTTCCTTAACAATAGGCCACGACGACCGACTCCTCCCCACTATAAAAAAACACTTAATAAAATAACCTCTCATCTCATCATCCCATCATCTCATATACCATTCACCGACGCCAATAGATCGTAATCATCAGTACAGTGCGTCGTTAAACCAAATATAAATAAATACATCTCTGATTTGAAATCTAACTTCAATTCAACATAAGTTCAAGCTCAATTCACTTGATTATAAAATCTCGTATCGTGTATCATTAACACAATGTGAAAAAAAAAATCGAAAATCTTCAATGAGTCAGACAATTGGTTCATATGGTCGCGGCGCACTGAACTGTTGATCCTCATTTGTATAGTGTATGTCGCTCGACACTTTATACAGAATCGATGGAACACACGCAGTAGTCGAGTCGACGATGCTGAGATTTCATCGGCCGGTTGATTTAAGAATGGAACGGCGTCAAGGTGGGTTTTGCAGCCTGATTTCGAAAGTAATCAGGTCAATCTTCAATAAGAGAGGTTGCCTCATCTTTCATATGAGTATCTTCAGAATCTTGACAACTATAGTTCTGTTAAAAGATGTGTTGAAGAGTAGCTCATCTCTACCATTGATGAAATTTAATTTTTTTATAGGTATATGGCTGAAAAACAAATCTCTGATTTCAATTCAATTTGTTTACTTTTCAGTTTTTCAATTTTATGTCTTGTATTATCATTATGTTCTTTGTAACTTCAGTTTCAATATGGTTCATTATTCAGGTTAATTTTGTAGAAGCAAATAATTTTCAAAACATGTCTGTTCATTATCTCATTTACTTTTATGTGTATCTATCGCACAGTTGAACGCTTTTAGGGTTTTGAGGATTTATGTCCAGTGCAATTATATTGTGTTATCCAATAAAGAGCCTTGAAAAAAAAATCAAGATGGGAATTACAAATTACAAAACGATGGAATCTGCACACACATATATAGTGGTGTGGGCTCTATGACAGATGCGATATTTGGATTGTAATTGGTTCTCTTGAGCTGAGGGTACCATTAGAGAATAGCCATGTACTCGACGTCGTAGTTTATCATTCAGGTATTTTATTGTTATGAATTGTTTCTGCAAGGAGATGAGTTCAGCTATATTTATGGGTATGTCGGTGGTTTTAACCAACGACGGTCCGTCACGCAGCTGCCGGAGTGGTTTATTAAAGGCATTGGCACCGGTGAAGTCTACGGAGTCGATGCAGTCACGGCAGTTGGGGAAGTTTGGGCTGCAGTTGGAGGTGGTACCTCTTTAGTTTCCAAATTTAGGTTGGGGAAATGGTGGATTCCACAAGGCAATTCACTTTTCTGCATTAGTGTGTTGTTGACTGTACATAGGAAACAGTGAGCCCTCGTAGTTCTCATAGAGCTCGGAGAGCGCAAAGATGAAGCTATCATGCTTGGTGGCGCGGAGTCTAAGGAGTGGGAGTAAGTCACGTGTTTTGGTGGTACTAGCCTGACTGGAATATTTCGTCACAAGCGAGGGGTTAACAACTCCTGAAACCTGATGTACGTACACTTGTCATGAAATCTTCTTGAAATATCTTGAAATTTCCTTCAAACCTCTTGAAATTTTCTTAAAATGCCGTGAAATCTCCCTGAAATCTGAAATCAAGTGTACACCAAATTCACTAGTTGTTTACCCCTCGGTCACAACTCACACGTTACCCTCACGGCCGAGCTCCGAGTCAGACAAAATACATGACTTCATTCATTGATTGTTATAGCAGATGTGACAAATTCTACTGAAAAATATATTTAATAATAATCAGCATATATTTCTGCACCTTTTCATGCGACTTACACTCACGCTTTTTCATTCAGTATTATCTGAGGATGAGAATGAAACTTTGTTGTGCGGTGATCGCTGTGTCTAACTCGACTAGTCTGCTTGCCTCTCTCCGTGTCACGTGGTTTCTGCTTGATTCCTCCCCTGCGTGGACAAGCTATCACCGCTCCAAGCACTGTCAAGGCTGCCCGTGTTACGTCTTGCAGCTAGCCTAGTCTAGATATTAAAATGTCCACGATTGTTCTTATTGGTTTCATGGTTTGCATCATTGATCTGTTGCGCAATGATTTGTTCAGACGACTGACGAGGAAACACGTATGTGGTTTGAAGTTTGGGCAGAGACTGTAGGTTGACGTTTGATCGAATCGATTGTTTCCTTCGATTTCCATACAGTCCATCCATCAATCCGTAACTTGTGTAGTCGTTTAGTCTTTTGGCGTGAAGCACTTATTCCAGCCCTGGTGACGTAAGTTTTCTTACTTGTGATTGCAATAAATCCTTGTGATTTGTTTAAATGACCAAATATTAATCAATATATATATGTATACACTTTTGATCTCTGTCATACGAACTGTTGGGAAAACCCATCATCTTGATATTAGGTTACATTTCTGAAACTCGATTTGAAATGAAAGGGTAAACAAGTAAACTATACGCTTCTAGGCAGTAGCGCAATAGGCAGTAGAGGAATATTCAAGACATCACACGAGAGAAGAATGACAGCCAGGAAATTCTGAAATGAAAATGATTACCATTATAGTTATCATCAAGATATTGCCACCGCAATCGCCGTCATTGACATTGTCGTTGTCGTCGTCATCGACATCGTCTTCGTCATCATCTTTGTCATCGTTTTCGTCCTTGTCTATATACCGTGGCTGTATTTTAATTAAATGCTGAGTAAGTGTACCAGTTAACATTCATCTTGCGTCTCAAAATCTCTATTAGACACTTCTGCATTTATTAGAACGTATCGTTCAGCAACGTGGCGAGGCAAACACGGTTCAATCATTACAATCTTCTAGATGACAACTGACAATTAAACCTATCATCGAGGGTGATCGAGTAAAGATAGAGTCGGCGCTTTTTCTCTGTCTTTCTTTGTCTTTTGTTCAGCACAAAGTGAAATGACTCAATCTGATCGGCTGACATGAATTGCTTCTGGTTTATTCAGTGAAGACGGATTTCTACCTAATTCTTGAGATGTTTGGTACATGAATGATGAGTTATACATTTTCAGAGTTCAAGATGAAATACACCACTTAGTGATAAAATGAGATAGAATCTGTGTTCAGAAGTATTATCGACTATTCGAAGCTTTAATAACTGCCAAATTTACCACTAAGATTGATAACTATCCACTATCACTGAATCAAAAGGTCATATCAGACACTCAGTTGAAATTACGAAATAGATTATATATCACGCACATTATTTTTCAGGGTTTTGCATAAATCTCATCTTGAATAATTATTGTTCAGTCAACCTCGTACAAAATTTACACTGATTCAGATCCATAATAATCCATAATCCATACTCCATACTCAAAAGTTTGACATCATCATGATTCACTGTGTTATATATGAGTTTGAATATTTATTTTTCGATTGGAAAAGTCGAATTCGTTTGGAATATATAAAAAAAAAAAAAAATTGAATTTGCTTACTCAAATCATCTCTATAGTCTATAGGCCTATATTTTTCAGCACCAAGGAATCATCGCTCAGATTTGTTGAGCTGAAAAGTACGTAATTAGTTCTCAGCTCTAGTTATTGTTCCCATTCACATTTATAAAGTCCGTTTATGACCCATTTTGATAGCAGTAGTAATAATATAGGTCTATACCATGTATATAATTATTTGAAATCGAGTCAAGTGGATTTTCTTCTCGACAGTCGCAAATAAAAGTTGAGTGTCTTTTTGACTAGAAATAGCTCTGTGAGATTGCAATGCAGATGTTTCCTATTTACCAACGTCTATCTTTCGTTGTGCCTGTATATAAACTGATATGTCGAAGGAGTTACGCCGGGTATAGTATGCTATTGCGGTGTCTATGTGTAGATAGATGCTCTTGCTGTAGCAGGGAAGACATAATCTGTCCTCAGACTGTCATCGTCATCCGACACTCACCCATGTGGAAATCCGGGGTATATTCAAGCTAGAGAGCACACACATCCATCTACACACACAAAACACAACGACACGCTACACTGACAGCTGTAACTTAGCTTCCAAAGACACTACCTACGTGACACAATGGTACATTATTAGAATGAAAACAACAAATTAACAAAATTCGAATGTTTTATGTGTTATCCATAGTGAAAAGTAAAAGAGAAAAACGAGAGAGAAAAACAATCGTACCACAAGATAGCGTCATGGTACTTTGAGTATTTATCAAGTGATGCGTAACGCAATGGTATACGGACGAAGAGAAGGCATGTAGGCCTACAATCAAATAGTCGTGAACGACGTATCATTAGAGAAAAAGAGAGAGATAGAGCAACAGAACAAGATAATCAAATGGATTGATGATTTCAATATTTTACTTGGGTTTTATAAAATAATGATAGAAACACTGTTATATGTTCTCATGGGTTTACACTTCGTGCCGTTCCTGAGAGTTTGACATACCTTGAACCAGACAAGAAAAAAAAAATCAAACAATATAAAAAATGAGACTTCATTTTTCACTATACATAACAAGTTTTCAATGTGCATTATGTCATCATTCTAAGATATCAATCACCATAGAAGGTAAGCATTGTGTTCATGGTATTCATTGATATTTTGGAATATCACACATTCATACTGATTTATCTGATTAATTAATCGGAACTATGATGATTTAATGCCACTCTCATGATCCTCGTTCTCCGACGCACAGTTCGATCATCAAATTCCCACTCATACCATAGTTTATAAAAAAAAAACAGGGTCTAGTTCCATTTGAATATCAGCTTTACTTTTCGCACCACATGCACACACAATGTAGAAGTTCAATTAAATCAGTGATTTCTCGATTCAGTATACGTATCATTGCTTCAGGTTCGATCATCTCCTCAAATATAAAGCGAGGGTGAAATCAGATAATCTGACATGAAGCAGTCACAGTGTGGAAGTCAGCTGGGATCACTTCCAATGGCTCTATAGAGGCAGATCAAAGACGAGAAAAGGAGAGACACAATATTGACGAATTGAAATGGAGGAGCATATATATTCGTTACTGATTTGCTCCGCAAACAGCGGAAGAAAACTACTGTAGGACATATTCGTCAAATATCAATTAATACAAGTATTCACACAGGTGCAGACTTTCACTATGAATATTTATTTACATTGTTTACATATAAACATTCACACTTGTTTAGGTATAGGTCTAACACTTCAACCGAGGGGTTAACAACTCCTGGAATCTGGTGTACACTTGTAATGAAATCTTCCTGAAATCCCTTGAAATCTTCTTGAAATCCCTTCAAATCTTCCTGAAATCCCTTGAAATCTGAAGTCAGGTGTACACCAAATTTACTAGTTGTTTACCCCTCGACTTCAACGAACAAACGTGAACAAATTGGGGCCTATGAATTGAATAATGATACGAATGCACTGGAAGCTCAAACAAAGTTATATACATGTTAATGATTGGATGAGCGAAGCGAAGACTAAATTTCACTATACCCGAAAAAAGTGCCTTTTTTTTTTGTTCGCGCTCCACAGGTCAGACGAAAACTCAAAATCAGTTGAAACCTGGCATACACAAGTGTCCTCATCTAAATCGATACTGTATAGCTTTGAGGCGCAATCGGTTGTACCACTTCTGAGCAAACTCATTTCAAAATTTTCAAAAATCCCATAAGAATAACCCGAAGGAGAAAATTCGTCGAAAATATTTCCTTCGAGAGAATTCAATTTTTTCAGGCAATTTCAATTTGATGATCATACACCTTATTCCGGAGTTTCAGTCCAATCAGATCAGCCGTTTTGATGTAAAAAAATATATAATCCCCAATTTTTTTGAATCAGTCAAAGCTATTAAGAAACCATTCAAATCCAAGCAACAGGTGTGGGAACGATTAAAACAAAGCCTTCTTTATTATCATGGAAATTGATTAGAAAATGAAATGGCAGTGACATACTTGTTTGGATCTCAAGGTGTATACATATAATAACCAATTCAAAGATATAAGTTGATATGTTCTAGCTCATCCATCAACGCGGAAACACATAACGCGTTTGCCTCGTGTTATTACAATGGAAAGGTTTCACGTTTCCCTATTGCCCGCCATATTGGCCCGTCACCTGATTTGTGACGTGGGGAGTAGGATACTTTGCAAGTCGATAATTATTCAGTTACATCTGGTTGAATCGCGTACTACAACTATCTCCCAATTTCTGTAATGTCTGGACTCCGTCCCAACGCGCAATACGCTAGGGCAGGGCGGCTGCCACAGACGTAAGCAGTCATAATCATTACCATTTCAGACATAGTCCGGCGGTCTACTTGCGTTACGCTACTTCTAGTTACTGTCACGGATTGGATAAGATCAATTCCATGACGATGTACTGATTATGTTTTGGATAGTTATTAATGTTACGACAATTTAGAGATGTGAAATTAAGTCGACACATATCTTCAGTCTATGATTGGCAGTTCTTTGAATCCGTATTTTCATGAATATAATTGAACTGGTTTAATTATTTACGTTTATATACTTAATTAATGTCGTATGAATAGCTACACTAACTGGAGGGAGTACGGTCAGAGTTAATTACAGCTGTAACATGCAGGCATACATACATCAATTGAGTGACGGAGATACGTCTTATCATTAACCGTATAAACTCATTATTGAAGTGATATATGAATATATATATATAAATATATATATAGATATAAATGTTGTCGTTTCTTTCCGGATAGTGCCGCTCTTAATGAGACCGACAACATCACGTATCTCCGCGAAAACTCATTATATATATATATATATATATATATATATATATATATATATATATATATATATATATATATATATATATATATATATATATATATATATATTCCTAGAATGAACAGATTGAATTCTATCGATCTGATTGAGAGTACTAAATAACATTCCAATTGAATTATTTCAATTCGAATGATCGATTGTATTGAGGGGTCAGTGGTATTAGTTGGGCCCATCACATGATTATTGGGAGGTCAGTCGACCCCCCTGACCCCCCGGCTTCACCACCCATGTAATTTGAATTGATTATTCAATCCATTCATATCGGGTTCTCAATGACGCACTGTACTGATGATCAAGATCTATTGGCGTCGGTGAATGATATTTAAGAGGCCGCATGGTGGTTTATTTTACAATGGTAGGCGCTCGTATTACACGCCGCAAACTCTCACGGCCGTAACTTTTGAGATATCAATATGATTGTTTTCGCATTCTTTTGATAATTGAAAAACGGAGGTTATCGCATTCACAGAATTTTAAACAAAAAATTTGTAATTGTTCAAATTCCTCAAATGGAAAATGAAAAAATTTCGAAAATGCGAAAAGCCTAGATACATATTTTTGAATGCCGGAAAAAAATATAAGATGTGAAATATATTAAAAGTGTGAGCTAGGGAATTGACGGCGTTTACGTGAATATGAGTTCGGCGGGCTAGTCTACGGGTTGTGCCTAGCAGACGATGCATGTTAAAATCGAGACTGAAGCGAGCAAACTACGAGTCCGTGTGGAGCGCCTTCAAGATGATGTTATTCAAGGTTATTAACTTCTCATATCAGGTGTTATGAGGAGGAGGAGAAAACGGTGAAGAAAACCGAGAGACTACGCTTTTCACAGTGCTATAATTTTCGAACGCTCGATCAGATATAGTACAAGTTTGATATATCATGGCGTGCATGACACCTCAATGCATTACAACAAACTAGAGGAATCTGAGCTCTTTAATTTCAGAGATAGAGTATGCTCAAAACTATCTGGAAGCTCTTGGCGTAAACAGTTTAGCGTGTAACTGGCTTCGGGCGGGACTTTGCTCCTGTCAAGCTACCGCTAGACTAGATATATACCACTCAAAGAGGTGTATCAACAGCCTATATTGCGAAAAAATACTGAAACTTGGGTTTGGGTGAGTCTCTTGAAGAGAGGTTGTACATTTGGTGTGGGGGAGTGGCGGACAATTTGCCAGGGTACTTCCGAAACCTGTTCTACATTGTTCTAACCTAACCTACCTAACCTATACTGCCAATAAAAGCGTCGTCTGGAAAATGGTTGTCTGACATATTGTGTGTCTCGATGTGGGGGCATGTATCATGGGCAATTGATATAATATAATAATTGTGTTTGGTTATCTACTCACGAAACCCTACCCTATTTCAGGTATACTTGTTTTTTCATCAAAACCAGAAAATACTTATAATTATCGTAGCATATATCCCAATAATTGCACAGCAAATAGTTTGACCAATTCTGGTCTGCTTTTGTTCCTCCCTTTTTTGAGAAATAAGTAATGATGCTACGATATTACGCACAGCTTCAGCTTCATACAGATGGTTCAGTGTGACTATACCGTGTTCCGACAGTATCAAGAGGCTACTTTACATCTCACAACCCATGAGTAAAACCTGCAGGGAACGAACAAAACAGGGCAAAAAGCGTCAATACAGGCCTTTAGCTCCCAACACATGGTGGGTAAACGGTAGGACCAATCAGTCTAATTCTCTGTGCAATAAAACAACAGTGCGTATATCTGTGCCTCTACGTTCAGTAAAAGTCATAATTCTATAATATCACTCTGAACAAATCGTAAAAACAATGAAAAACAAGTAGTAACGTTGATTTTTGACAATTATTTTGATAGGATTGAAAATACCACAAACTAAAGCTCTTCGCACGAGCAAGTATTGAATACTATAGTGATCATCTAACCGAAAACTGTAAGTTAATACGATGATTGGTTTTCCGTTGCCAACTTGGGCCCCGAACGTCTGCAATCAAGCCGATAGGCAAGATGTAAAGAGTCCTCATAAGAGTCCACGGGAGTAGATTTATCGAAATATCAGTTGTTTGATTATAACTTTTGAATAGTATGAGATATCACAATTCTAATACGCGATAAACACAGATAATTGTAATAACTTCAAGATAATGTAAGCTATAACTATTCAAGTCATGTCGCATAACTGTCAAGAGTCGACAGCTAAAAAAACACATTTTTTAGCTGTCGACTCTTGACAGCTATGCGATGTGACTTAAATAGTCATAACTTATATAATCGTGAAGCTATCTTAATTATCTGTGTTTCTCGCGTATTAGAATTTTGATATCTCATACCTTTCAAAAGTTATCAACAAACAACTGATATTTCGATGAATCGACTCCCTTGGACTCTCAAGTTGTGCCAACTGTCATGATTGGTGATTCTCGCACGGTTTTCATTCCAGATAAGTTGTTGTTTATGTCGACTTCAAATTTCTATCGGCAATATATTTCGCGGAGACAACATGGTCGCTAATCACCGATTGACAGACGGACCCAATATTTCCAGTTTTCTTCAATTACTATATTCAAAAATCAATTGCCATTTCTATATGGTTCATGGGGGTAATTTATTTGGAAATATGTGATTTTTCTTGTTTCAACTATTATTTTGCGTGTTTTCCTACATATTTCCTCAACATGAAAGGCGAGTAGGTAAAAGTAAAACCTTATCATAGTAAAGTCCTATGGTGAAATTTTACTGCACCCAGACTACGGGTTTCAATTGAGTATCGATAATTCTCTCCCAAATGCAAAGTGGCTCTAGAGTGACAATAGTAGATCCATAACTATAGTATGTGCTCAAATATACGTCTAGTCTCAAGAGAGAATTCATATAGTTTCCGGGACACTTGTAACCCAGCTTTGAGGAAGTGCGTGGGAAAAGAGAAGACGAGGGAAAAGGCCCTCTCATTATTGTGTCTGACCTCCTCACTAGATGCCTAAATATCTTTACAATCACTTACTTCCGTCAGAAAACACGTTCAATTAGGTGGAATATGCTTCCATGATGATCAGGGGAAAATAAAAGGGCTCAAAATGTTGAGCCTCCAGCGGCTGGGACTCTGCAGCTCGTTTTTTTTTTAGATTAGATTAGATTTCTTTATTAATTCACAGGATTTTCCATTCAAAAAAATGAAAAATATATGGCAAGTCAATTTACATAATTGTAGTATGTTATATACTTATCTGTGACTCTGCCTCAGACCCCGTATATGGACGCGAGTCCCTATAGGTATATAATACCTTCCGATTCACAATCATGTCTTCTCCGCCTTCCACTCAAATCAAAGTTTCTACCCGTCTGCATGTGAGGCCCTCGAAGAACTGTAAAATGGATGAAATGGGCCTTCTGATAAAAAGGTTGTGCATCCTTGGTGTAGATAGTTTAAAAAATCGTCAGAGCCATTGTATGTGGTTTTAGGTGGTGACTCAAAGCATATCAATCATTTGTGTTCTATTCGTTCAATTTACCTCTATAACAATGTAATCAATACTATATTTCTATGCTCATATAGATAGATGAAATTAGAAGAACTGATTATTGACTCATCATTTATTTTAGGCTCAGATCGTGAGACAATCAATCAATCAATCAATTGATCGTGCAGATCAATGACAGCTCTAATTTCGTATTTTCCGTAGGTTTCGTAAAGCAGATTCTTTTACGAGTTTATTCCATTATCTATAGTAACTCATGACTCTGTATGATCATATTTCCTTATGTTTTTCATTATAGTTATCATTGCTTCAGGCATTCGGTGACAGACAATCGCATCGTTTTACATCACACTATTTTCAAAAGTATTTTACTTATAAAACTAGTAATATATTCAAAATAAACACGATTTGAAAAACTCATTTGGTGGATAACGAGGATTGTTGTTTGCTCAATAAAGCTGAGTTATTTTTGGGTATGAATGATTTTTGTGAAGATTCTATTGTGGATTGTGGGAATGAAAAACTATCAAAAATAGTCGGTGAAAATTGAATTTGTTGTTCATAAAAATGTGATTGGAAACAAAATGACGACTTCGATTCGGGCAAACTTTTTTTGAGTTCAGTTGATAATACCACGGCAATCAATGTTCACACAAAAAAATCTTACACTTTGTTAGAGGTTACGCCTATTTTGGGCTCGGGTTGACTGGAGCAGGCCGACATTGAATACCTTGATGAGCACAAGCAAAGACCCCCTGTCGGCAGATCATGTCGGGTATTTTAATAAAGGTATTTGTTTCTTTGGTTCTGTGAACACACACATTTTTATCACCGTGATCATTTGACGTAAAACTAACGAGTTTTGAAAACAATTCTTTGAAGAAGTTTTGATAAATTTGTGATTGAAATTTCAAAAATACTTATAAATGACCTCAATGAAGGTATAATAACACACGGTAACTATATAGCAACTCTGTTCCCATCAAGAGCCTAGGAGATAGGCAACTCTCTTTGCTGGGATGCTGTTAGTTTCACATACATTTCAGGAGTGGATACATTATACCATAGAATTACTATTCATTATATTTCAATTCAGTGCGTTGTTACCAGCTACACTGGTACATAAACTACAATAAGATAATTGAAGAAATCGAGTACTTTATAAGATTTGAATGCAGCAAGCTATTAGTGAAATGGATTTGAAAAGACTTTCTATAGTGTAGACAATCACAGTATAAATAATCGTATAGTATCTATTTTGAAGGATGAACTAGTCGAGATTTGGTCTTATTAAATTATTTGCTCATGGTTGCGTGTGAGGACTAGGCCTACTTAGCAAACGCGTTATGTGTTTCCGCGTTGATGGATGAGCTGGAACATATCAACTTATCTTTGGATTGGTTATTTTATATATATATATATATATATATATATATATATATACACCTTGAGATCCAAACCATTACATCACTGCCATCTTATTTTCCATTAATAATTTATATAATAATAAAGAAGGCTTTGTTTTAATCGTTTATAATCAAGTGGTGACACTTGTTGCTTTGATTCAATAGGTATCTTAATAGCTTTGAATAATTGACACAAATAACATTATATATTTTTTTACATCGAAACAGCTGATCCGATTTGAGTAAAAGTTCGGAATAATGTGTCACATTATCAGATTGAAATTCTCTGAGAATTTGAATCTTCTCAGATGAAATATTTTTCACGAATGTTTTCCTCTGGGTTATTCTAATGGGATTTTTGAAAACTTTGGAATGAGTTTTCTCAGAAGTTGTACAACTGATCGTGCCTCAAAACTATACAGCATCAAGTCAGATAGGGGTTCATGTGTGTGCTAAGTTTCAACTGATTTTGAATTTTTGTCTGACATGTGGAGCGCGAACAAAAAAAAAAAAAAAAAAAAAACAGGCACTTTTTTTTCGGTGTAGTGTAATTGAGTCTTCGCTTCGCTCATCCAATAATTCCTTACATTATAATGCTGTTTTACTTTCAGACCCTCTCCAATAATCCCGCACGCATATATTGTGAATACTTGAGATACATGATACTAAATGAGACTAGATCGGCATGACACTTTCTGATATTTCAACATTTCTCAATCCAATTGTACAAATATTCTTATTAGTAAAACTCATTTAAATTCATTCTGGTTCATCTATCGTCAACATAGTCATTGTTGTATTGAAACAGGTTTGGTCTAAGCATTTTATCATATGTAATGCGTGCAACACCTCTCAGTCTGACGCTAAGTAGACCTAACAGGGACCTACCTATACCTGGACGGGGATGAATTCTTTAAGATTCTTTTTCTAAGCGTTTCCGGTGAATCTCTTTCTTCTTTTCTCTCGCGTACGAGTTGTGAATGAAAGAGACCGGGGTGTGTTGAATGAAAGCCGAAGCCTCCGTCAAGGTGGCTTATGCACGTGATGCCTGTTTTGTCACCTTATTGTTAAAACTTGCCATAGTAAAGATGTTCAACAATTCGAGGTCACAACAAAACACGTCAAAAGAAATGCAATATGTATATATAAAGTGGCAAAAAGTCGGACTGATCCCAGTCATTTACCGGTAATATATCACAATAATTCATTCATGAAATAGTCTTCACAATCTTGAATTGGGTGGTATAAAATTAAAATGGGGTGGTAAGATCGCCCTTGTGGTGCCCCGTCCAGACGATTCTACCTTTTATTCTTAGCCTCAATTGGGGGAACAATGATTTTGTATCAAGTTTCAATGTTATTAAAAAAATAAAAACAATCTTGAGAAAATCATCACATATTCTCCACAATCATCTGTAATCAACTTGAAATCTGATTAAATCAATTATATTATTCTAATAATTCTATCATTACTCAATTATATCAAGTAGGCCCTATATTGTTTTTGATTTTACCACCCTAATTTTATAACTCTTCTTCACTTTCGGCAATTCAAATTCCAAATTTATAGTAAGCTGGACCTTCATGGTCAGTCATCGTGAAGATGAACAGCCGTCATAAATAAATGATTTTCTCTCTAATAATAATGTGAATTCTACATGTCTATGCTATCCACTGTGCTTGTACACCCACATGTAACTGGTGACAAGTATTTTAGGAAGATGAAATGTTGTGTCTGTTTTGATAACGATGTTTATTCATAATTCAATCATCATTTTCAATGAAACCTATAATACATCAAAATATATGCCATTTTTCCTCCCCTTATTTTACATCCCCTTCAGGACAGCCCCCCCCCTACAGCAGCCAAACATCCTATCGGCGATAACGAATCGCCGTCTCCTAAAACACTAGGGGAAGAAAACTCGCAAGTAAAACTCATCATTATTTTAAAAGCATTTTAAGTGTTCAATTTGTGTAACCTGATTATTTTACTAGCTTCTGAATAATTGTCATTTGGCGATAAAAAGACAAGTGACAATGGGAACAATAATGATTATATACGTACTCTTGAGACCGGAGATGTTATACTGTGACTGATACACTGTTATTCAAATAATGGCGATTAGTATTTGTATTTTAAAAATTGAAAAAAAAAAACACCTGGAGACTGAAGTATAGGACTGTCACAAAACGTATGATGGAGATAGAAACATATCGTCAGTAACAATTGTGATTTGTAGCAGTGGTATTTTGGAAATGATGT
>OZ023327.1:56915779-56918279 GCA_964007535.1 Brachyptera risi | reverse complement strand
AAGATCAATTTAGACCAATAAAGCATATTCTATTTCATTTTATCACTCGAATAATTGTTGGTGATAGTTTGTGCCGTTGCAACTTTAGTTTGAATCCTAAGCTCCCACTTGATTTTTAATAATCCAAAATGGGGTTCAAGCGGCAGCTTTTCAAATATACTGTCATTTTTTTATCTCAACCTAATTGAACCATAATTTGTGCTAGTTTGTGCAGTTGCTATTTGTGTCTCTCTATCAAATCTCATGGATCCATTCACGGCATCTAGTGGCTCTTACAGGATATTTTCATGAAATAAGATTGCCATGATTCAAGTTGGAATAATTGTGATCAATTAGACCTACACGAGCTCGAATTTTATTGCATCAATGGAATAGAGAAGGGCTGAGAATGAGAGAAAATATAGTTCAATTACACTCAATGAATGTTCATCATTCACAAGATGGATTTTTAAAAATCAGTGTAACGGGTGGTTAGCAAAACACATCTCAATTTTTTTTCATCTTTTCTAGATTGTGAATGGAAGAATCTGGATCAACCAGTCTAGAGTACCTCCACAATTGTTATTCTCCTCACTTGGTAAATAACTCGCATTGCGCCCGACTGTTGAATTAGTTATGTTTTACTTTGAACTTGAACAACGAAGACGAAACTTCACATCAATCAGAACTCTCTCTGATTAATTAAGTAATTCTGAGGGTGGATAAAAAACCTTGGGGACCCATTATTATAATAAACACTTACTAAACCATGAGCGCAAGGAAGTTCATCTAGCGAGACATCAGTTTGTTTGGTGATAAGTCTGGAACTATATAAGATATCAAAATTATATTACAACAGAAACAAATGAATTTTTATCACTTTCGAGGAGGTACAAGTGAAAATTATTCAACTCACATCACATAATTTTGCCATGCCATTTTTTTTTGCTCTGCTCGACGACCCACCAACAGCTAGGTTATACGGAGGTACGAATGAGCAGGTGATTATGGAACTATGGAGTGATGCTCAGTGAAAGGACGCTCACGAAAACCCAAGTACACAGTTTAGAAATACATTTTTCAGCTGTGTATAAATACTTGAGAAAGTGTTAGAATTCAAAGTTGACAATTTTATTTCCATCATGCTGAAGGTATTAGATGGATATGTTTTCTTTTTTCAGAATCTCGATATCTCTTCAATTTCGAAAGTTATCACATGCACATGTGACCGCCACAGATAGCTCAGTGCTTACGCAGTTGCTGATCCATATGTGAAAGGCAGGTGAGGGTTAATAGGGTCTAGGTTCGAACACGGCCGCCGTCCTTCTTTACAGAGGCTTTTCGTCGTTTTGACGGTCCCTTCTATATGGGCCACGACCGCTTCCTTCTCCGTATCCTTCATATCACCAGAGAAACCAGGGGTGGTGAGATTAAAACTTGCGCAAGCCAGATATCGCAATGCTCTCTTTTGGAAAATGAAAGTTTT
The DNA here is from genome assembly GCA_964007535.1 of Brachyptera risi. NCBI lineage: Eukaryota > Metazoa > Arthropoda > Insecta > Plecoptera > Taeniopterygidae > Brachyptera > Brachyptera risi. The sequence continues at coordinate 56,916,814 of OZ023327.1, read as the reverse complement.
TTTCGCTAGTGCCGAATGCCCCCACAATTCATATCCGTATTTCAATGTAGAGTGAATATAGGCCTAAGCATAATATACAAGTTTAGCAGCGTTAAAATTACAAATTGTCATAATGCGTTTTACCAAGTAGCAACTTCTCACATATCGTATTGATGTGTTTATCCCATTTGAGGTGTGAATCGATGGTAATGCCAAGAAAGTTGGTACACTCTTGAACCATGATACTTCGTCCATTCAAATATAACAGGGGATCAGAATTTTCTTTCCTTACGTTAAATTTTACATAGAGGATCAGAAGTATATTAATATACTTCTGACGCTGACAATATAGAATATATATTTGATCAATCTGTTGAAATGAAAATGAAAATTATTATTATTATTAACTTTTATCTTGTCATCCCATTATCTCATTAATCATTCATCCGAGGCTAATTATCATTAAAGTGCATCATTAGACCCAATATAAATGAATGAAACATAAATAATGATGTAATATTCCGTCGAATTGACTCCCATTCATTCCAATTGCTATACTTTTCCAGTACGAGTACCATATAGACCTATACTTACTCTATTGTAATGTATTTCATCTGAGCCATGCCCTATAATAAAATACACCCCCATTCCCAACACAGCACGGAAAGTGGAAACATGTTTGTGTTTCGTCTTGAACGATCTTGAAGTTATGTCGTGCTGAGTTTATAGGCCGATACGTTGTACGTAGTTTGGACGCTGACGCAGATTTACAGACCTCATCCGAATGACTGACGGTCGATGTAACTCGACTGCAATCTAACAAATTTGACTGTTTTATTGCTCGTCAAAAAAAAACTCTCCGTAAAATATATTTGTGCAATCAGGGTCGATTTAAAAGCCTGAGAGTAGTTGAGCTATCGCATCATTCAGACAGGAGAAGCGTTGTCGAAATGGCGAACGGATCCAGAGAGGTGTGTGGTAGGAGGAGAGGAAGGTAGGAGAAAGGGTAGTCTGAGAAAAGAGAGTGCCAAATAAATCATTGTCGAACGTCAGAGA
>OZ023327.1:56875857-56915579 GCA_964007535.1 Brachyptera risi | reverse complement strand
CCTCAATAATTCCCATCATTACACGGCACTTGTGGGACCTCAATTCCGTCTTTCATAAATTATAATGGATGATAATTATAATAATAATAATGATGATGATAATTTTTTTTAAAGATGTTATTTGTCAATTTGAGATTATACATTAAAGGTCACAATAATCCACAAAGCCTGTAAACAGGCTTATCTGTGGTTTGCATTATAATTACAACACATGAAAAACATAACTGATACAAAATAATTACATGTATGGTGATGGCGTATTTAGTTTTGTGAATTATACAAGTTCCAATGATAGTATAATGTGCCAATAATAAAATACATATATGATTTTTTCTTGTATTCTTCTTATTATTAAAATTTCAAATTATATACATTTTCATTCGACATAAGAAATTGAGAGAATATATATATGATGATTGTATTATGAAACAATAGCAAAATTTCTTGTTGCGAAAAATATGGACTTATTAGACATACGATTGATACTTATAACTACTAAATAATTCAGGATAATACTATGTGATTGATTGGAACCGAAACTTCCTGACATGTAATTGGAGTAATAACAATAATAATAATAATGTTGATAATAATTAGATGAGCGTGGCGAAGTTTCATCCCACTCTTACAGCAGGGCTTTGTCTGTGTCTTTTTTTTTGTGGGCACTGCACAGGTCGCAGGGTTAAACTGATCAACATGAAACTTTTTTTTTAGACGCAAACTTATCAAACTTGGAACTGTATAGTTTTTGGTATGAATCGGTTGAACCGATGTTTAGAAATATCATATCAAAGTTTCTAAAAACCTCATAAGATTGGGCGGAGCAAAAAAATTGGTAAAATAAATCTCTTCAAATGAGATGAAATTTTCTGTAGATTTGTAAACATGAATGATACACATTATCAGGATTTTGTATGCAATTCGGATCAGCCGTTTTGAAGAAAATAATTAAATTATCTGTTTTTATTCATCAAATAATATTATAGAAATTGAAGCAGATTCAGGTTGCCGAGATTCACTGCTTTCTAGATTCAATATTTGCCCAACAATGAAGTCTTCTTTATATGCATCAAGGTGTGTAGAATACCAGATTCGATAATATAGCAAGGGTAGAACTACTTTAACGACTATTATACCTTATTCAGATACCTCGCTCATCTTACAACGCATATTTCGCGTTTTCATAGTAATGATGATATATTGCTTATGATCTTTCATCAGATCGGCTTTCACATAAACACAACACTCTGTATTATAGTTATTCAATCTTTCGATATTAAGTAATTTACGGTGACTCAGTAAATGTAAGTTTATTCTCTCAAACGACAGATGTCGGAACGTTGATTGGAAGTTACTTGTGTACTGGTTGATTATCGATCCAAATCGAATAGAAATCAGTAATTAAAATAGTTAAACTCAGTAAAATAACAGTAGACAACTGATTAATGTATGCATATTATATTATTTTGCTCTCCTCGCAACTCAACCTACAATGAAGTTGGGTGAACCGTCCATCTCCCGAAGACTCCTAATGACTCTAAAATTCAGTTGGATGAGCAAAGCGGAGACTCAATTTCACCATACCCGAAAAAAATGCTTTTTTTTTCGAGCTCCACAGGCTAAACGAAGATTCCAAATCAATTCAAACTTGGCACACATAAGTGATCTCATCTAATTCGATACTGTATAGTTTTGAGACGCAATCGGTTGAGCTACTTACGAGAGAACTCATTCAAAGTTTTCAAAAATCCTGTGAGAATAACCCAGAGGAAAAAAATCGTGAAAAATATTTCCTTAGAAAAAATTCAAATTTTCAGAGAATTTCAATATAATGATTAAACACGTTATTTCAAACTCTCAGTTGAATCAGATCAGCCGTTTTGATGTAAGAAATTATATAATGTGATTTTTGTAAATCACTCAAATCTATTAAGATAGCTACTAGGCAAACGCGTTATGTGTTTCCGCGCTGATGGATGAGCTGGAACATATCAACTTATCTTTGGATTGGTTATTATATATATATATATATATATATATATATATATATATATACACCTTGAGATCCAAACCATTACATCACTGCCATCTTATTTTCCATTAATAATTGATATGATGATCAAGAAGGCTTTGTTTTAATCGTTTACAATCAAGTGGTGACACTTGTTGCTTTTATTTAATAGGTATCTTAATAGCTTTGAATAATTAACACAAATAACATTATATATTTTCTTACATCGAAACGGCTGATCCGATTTGAGTGAAAGTTCGGAATAATGTGTATCATTATCAGATTGAAATTCTCTGAGAATTTGAATCCTCTCAGATGAAATATTCTTCACGAATGTTTTCCTCTGGGTTATTCTAATGGGATTTTTGAAAACTTTGGAATGAGTTCTCTCAGAAGTGGTTCAACCGATTGCGCCTCAAAACTATACAGCATCAAGTCAGATAGGGAGCGCGAACAAAAAAAAAAAAAAAAACATTCGATTTTTCAAGTACAGTGAAATTGAGTCTTCGCTACGCTCATCCAATTGAATCTAATCAACATGTGTTAACAATTAACTGTGAACGATTAAAACAAAGCCTTCTTCATTATCGTGGGAATTGATTAGGAAATAAGATAGCAGTGACTTGATTGTTTGACTCTCAAGGTGTATATATATAAATAACCAATCCAAAGATATAAGTTGATTCAAGTAGCTCATCCATCAACGCGGAAACACATGACGCGTTTGCCTGGTTTAAAAAATGAAAATTTCATCATTCATTTTCTGTTTGCTCACAATGATTGATAACGCATCTTTTCAATATTGATTATTAATTCAACTTCCATATCGTGGCTGAAAATCTAAAATTTAATGAGGGTTATATCAGTTCACGCTTGATGCTGTTACATTGTTTTCAAATTAAATGACGATATTTTCTGTTTCATGCGAACAATTAAGTGATGATTTGTTACGATGAACGAGCAGATTTGAAATTTCATTTTTATAACGTAAAAACTAAAAAGTGGAGTGTTGGATCATTTTTAGTTTCCTATCGTTTTATTATAGATGCCTGTATCAATCATAGTTGGCCTATCCTCAACGTAAGAACGCGTCCTTATCGTATTTTGAAGTTAACTAACGGTTTTCCACAATTTCACCGATCTAAATGCCAACACTGGAGGGAATTATACTCTATAGGTCTACATAAGTAGGACATGCTACTTCTACATTTACTACACAAAACTATTTGAAACTTGAAGCGAAGGCAGCAAGGAAGGGACATGTTACGCCTAAAAGACGTCACTTTCAACTGATTTTGTATTCGCTCATGTATTCATATTTCATAGACCCTGACAATTTGGTTATATTTTCATTTTCCATGTAACGTGGCTTAATGAATAATACCCAAAGTTGATCAATTCCAGTTATTCCTGAATTCCATCCAACAATACTGATAAATGATAACCTAAACTATAAACTGTTGATTCCAAGTATTTCTAGCAATACCACCCTATGACGTTTCAACATTATTTGAAAAAGAAGACGAAAGAATACAAATCTTTTGGAATACAAAAATGATATGATTTACATTGTATTGTTCCATTATGTGAAAATAACAACATTCCACGAGAGATGAAAATGTAATAATCGACCTTTAATCTAACACATCGCGATTGCACGAGTGATTTGGGGCTTCATCCCTCGTGAATACGAGTGTATAATAACAATTGACTTTCCACGAAACTAAATCATTGAACAACGTGATGTATACGATAATATTATTTAATTGAAATTGATATTAATTATAATTGCTCATATTAAATATCACACCGAAACACACAGTCACACACAGTCACACACACACACACACACACACACACACATACATAGGAAAACACATACTTGGAACCCGATCAAAAAATCATTCTATATACTTTCAATTCCTAGATTCAAGATGTGAACTGCTGGTCGACAGTTATAACTATTGGTTACTTCATTGATTAATTTCAATAATTAAATCTGAGCCCGGGCCAATCTCTCTCTCTCTCTCTCTCTCTCTCTCTCTCTCTCTCTCTCTCTCTCTTTATCTCTCTCTCTCTCTTTCATACAACTTTAGTGGCCTATAGCTTGGCCCCTGATATAGGCATATCAACGTGAATGCACGACTAAAGATGCAGTTTACAATCTTGGACATTTCGAGAAGAAAAATTCTGGTGATCTTCGAAATGTCAATTCAATATGTGTCGTAAAAGGCTCACATGTTGTTAGTTCGAAATATTCTTCACAAATTACAAAAAAATAACAATTGAAGGTGCCGAAACTGTCTTCGCCCAGCTCGGACAGACGCTTTCAACCAATTTGAAACATATACAAGTGTGCTGTGATTTTCGTTTCCGTGGGGTGCGACAGACGTGCGTGGTCCTAGTGGCCGCTTCCTCTCGTATACCGCTGGGCTCGTGAAGATAAAATCGATTCCTCTCGAACCCAAGATGGACAAGCCGACAATCCTCACAGATATTGTGGTCCTGATGCTCGGCAGAGACGGTTCACGTGAAAACCAATGGACGGAAACTCCAGATACTTGGACAGCTATCCTTTGACGGCCAATCCAATGCCTTGACGCCGACGATGCGTGGCGCTTCGCTACGAACCGTCTCTAGTTGACCCGATATTTCTCCACCATGCAGGATCATGCAGGATCATGCAGGATCATGCAGGACCACGAAGTCGTGAAGATCCACACGTATACAGCTATTCAGACTGATTTGACCAACTTTCTCATAACGTTGGCCAAGAGCACAGTTAATCGTCGTGCGTCTATGTCATAATAATACATAATATACATAATATACATAATATACATAATATACATATATATACATAATAATACCGTAATAACGTCAGCGTCTACTCGACTCTCGACTTCTCCAGAAGAGGTGGTGTGTCGGGAAGGCTTTTTGTTTCTCGAGTTGACCAATGAGCTTATTTTCAACCTGACCCTCCTCACCAGCCAGGACTTATACGTGGTTTCTGTGTTTTCATTGAGGCCAATCAATTTCGTTCGAGTGGGTCTATATACTCTTCTGTTTCACACACCCAGCCTGCAGCAGATCACGTTTCACTTTTTTAAAAATTGGATGTCCAATCTTCATGTCACTCCACCCCTTGCCGGTCGTCCACTTCTTTTTCGAAAGTTTTGTTTTTTGTTCAATTTGTCCATGTTTGATTCATATTCTTGTTCTGTTTCGTCTTGATTCTCGTATTTTCACGGTTCAATTTTTCATTTGTTCGCTTTATGATGGTGAGAACATGTCCATCAAGCAACTATAGGTTCGTGAATCGTATTGTTAATATATATATATATATATATATATATATATATATATATATATATATATATATATATATATATATATATACATATACATATAATATACTACTGGCATATATATATACATATATTGATACTGGTATGGTTTCTTACAGGCCACGACCGACTCCTTCCCACTTGCCAGAAACAAAAAACACCCAATAAAAAAACTGTCACATCATCATCCCACCATCTCACATAAAATCCACCGACGCCAATAGATCGCAGTCATCAGTATAGTCCCTCGTTAAACCCAATATAAAAAATATGATGGTGGTGCCGTGCCTGCCAGAGCTGGCGCGACTGATACACTCAAGCTGATGCTAGCGCGACCACTGCTCTGCGCGTTGCGTTCATGTGCTCTAACTATATGGTTCATCGATTGTCCACGGTTTATTAGATGTAAATACCAGTTTTCATTCGAGAAGGCGAACAATTTATCAATAAATGATGAACGCACGCATGATTACAATGCAAGAAACATATTGTTCGAGGAGCTTAATATTTATGACTTGAATTGTAGTGGCTCATATTCTGTACGACCACTTCTGGGATAGGTAAACTACAGCTAAAATAGTTTAATATGGTAGTTGATAATGCAATATATATTTCTCATATCATCTGAATATATTTTATTCCCATACTTCACATCATCTATCACCCATATCTATTCCATATCCAGATATTCCATATCTATCACATCATTCTTCATAGGCTATATCTTCATCATTCTTCATTCTTCATCATTCTTTATTGATTGATTGAAGGGGATATATAGTTTACAATGAAAAATGGTCAAATGAGGTATATTCTTTCTACAGTTGCCCGCAAGAGTTATTCGTTCGTCCCGAATATAGCGTTAGTTCTACTACTCAAGTTATGTCCTATACGTATCGAATTGCGGATTTAGTATCGCATCTGATTCAGAATCGTGTGGGCTAACATAAATATGACGCACTCGATGGTAATCGTTTTAATCGAGTGGTATAGGCACAAAACGAGGGTCAGGCTGCATGGAGTGGAGCGACGACAAGGTTGCTTCAAACCTACTGATGCACGCGCGATCGCAAGCAAATGGTGCAATGCTGGCTAGCCGTACAAGTTCACTCGCTTGACCGGAGAAAAAAAAACGAGCACGAATCTATATAGCCACTAGAGTTCATTGTGGATGTAATATTGACGTGTTTCACCCTCTTCCATGAACGTGAAGAAGTGGTAATTCCCATAATCAACAAGTGGGTAACGCGTCTATTCACAGCCTATTTATAGGACGGAAACTTCTGCCACATTTATAAATGCACGCGTAGAGCAAACATAACAAAAATCGGATAATATGATTCAATACAGACGTATAGCACAGGGGAAATGTCATCTCCATGTAATATTCCGGTAGCCTCATGAAGTTTGGTCTGGTTAAACTATGAATTATCTCCAATAACACTGTAGACACACTAGGAATGATTGAATATTGACCTCACAACCTTGAAGACCTAATATATGCCACCTTGCTAGCGTCACTCGCAAGTTACAACACGGTATAGCGTGAGCAGATTTTCTTTCATCCGAAATGTTGACTATATTAATGTGAAAGCAAGACTAAATTCCATAGTACCACATGATCAAGTGCCACTTATTCATTCAATGATATGGCTGAACAAAATGATGATATGTGAAGCTTAGGTGTATCATTCATTTGTCATCTCTTATACTTGCAGTGTCACCTCAACTTGTCTCATCTCTCTCTCTCTCTCTCTCTCTTTCTCCATACGTAAATAAGCCTATATAAACATATATATATATATATATATATATATATATATATATATATATATATATATATATATATATATATGAATATATATATATATATATGTATATATATATATATATATCATATATATATATATATATATATATATATATATATATATATATATATATATATTTACATATATATATATATATATATATATATATATATATATCCATATATATATATATATATATATATATATATATATATATATATATATATATATATGTATATATATATATATATATATATATATATATATATATATATATATATATATATATATATATATAACCTATATCACTCAGTAACTCTGTCAGCAGAGGCACCGCTTCAGAAACTATAGAAACCCTTGGGCATGGTTTCGAGTCCCGCATAGGGCATATGATCTTGTGAGCGTCCTTTCGAATAGCATCACTCAATAGCTTCATAATCAATCGCCCATTTGTACCTCCATATAACCCAACTGTTGGTGGGGTAGTTAAGCAAACAATAATCTTTGAAAAAAATTTGTATATATATCCATATATATATATATATATATATATATATATATATATATATATTCATATTTATATGTATATATATATTGGGCATATATGCTTTCCTCTCCCAAGTTACCAACCACAAGACAAGCGTCGAAACCTTGCAACGTAGACGAATCGAGCAACATATATCACATCTGTACGTCGAGAACAATAACCATGATTGGACAATTAATTCTTGCTCTACAGGTTTAGCCCGGCTCTACTGTTCCCTGGATATCTAGCGCCAGTGTCACTTAAAATCGGGCATATGTTATATGACTGAAAGCATTTAATTGGTAATCACAGTCGTAACGTGTGATATGATCAAATGTAATTGGGCGGATATGCTCACTGCACATAAACAATGATTAATTATACAGTACACGATGTATAACAATATAGTATTGTAGTGTGAAACACTACAATCATGCAGACGTTTAATAAACGATGCGTTTATGCTTTTTCATGTCGGATTCATTTTGTAACACTATCATGAATCAAATCAGAAAGATATGGAACAATTTACTATCCAATTTACCAAATCACAAGGAGGCGTGAGATTTGAGCATGGATTCTATCGACAGAAAAATCAACATTTGAAGGGTATTGACAATACTTACATCATACTCTCCATTCAGCGGGATATAACGCTTCCTAACAGAACACACAATAAGAAGAGTTTCATTTCATACAATCGTAATAGTTTCGATTATCAGAATTGTATTGATCGTGGTTTTGATGTGTACAACATATTTATGTCCAAACATAAACATTCCATTAAATCATGAAGAGATTATGGTTGAATCATTCATCAATATCAAATTGCCAACCTACATGAGAAAAAACGCCCATATTATACGTGAGGAACAAAATAAAATAAGAATGTGAGTTTGCTCGTCGATGTTTCTTCGGATATATATAAAATAAATATACCGATATAGAAAGCAGAGTTCGCTCTCTGTCTGAATCCTAAAGCAAATATAAAACTGAGAGCGCTAGCAACGTTGGGTAACCAACGTGACGTCAAACGTCCCTCAAGAGTGGGTCTAGAACATTAAAGTGAGAGAAGGTATTATGTATAAGTGTTCTAGCATACCGAGCTAACGTCAAAAAAATAATCCCAGTGGATCTTAAAAGTTTCTCGCATACAGTTTCCACCACCTTAACAACGTGATAGCCAATGTAAAGTGTTATTTTATCACACACAAACTAATCCAACTTAGATTGCAGAATATGGACTTATTATATTAAATGATGATTGTTTCATGTCTTGAAGAGGTGTGATATAACATCATGAACTTTAAATAAGTGACGATCAAAGGGAAAATTACCTTCAAGGTAAAAGTGAACTTTGAAATAGAAAAAAGACGCCTATTCGAGATGAGTGAAAGTGAAGGGATTCGAAAAAAAAGCTATATGAAATGTATATTAGCTATATGTGGAGCCCAATACCGGAAGATGTCTTGAAGATTCAGGAGCACAGATTCATCAGATCATATACCAATGATTGAGAAATAAATCGTTCCGAGAATTATGAGTATACACTTTTAATCGAGAATACTAGTACCTGTGATTTAAATGAATTGATGAATCATTAATAAAATGAATAATGATAATGATTAATTAATAAATTAGTTGAAGACTCATAAGTGGTCTTGGAATGAGTTGTTCAGCACAAGTACCAATGAATGGGAATAATCTGACGGAACAATTTTCCGAAACTTTTTTATTTTCATTCATTGTCATCACTTTTTTCACAAACAAAATAAACACACTGAACAGTCGAATAGAATCCACAAATTGAGACGTATTAGGGTTATTGACGTTATCATCAGGGGTGACCCCATATGTATATATCATAGTTCACAGTATGTCATTTAATCCATGTTTTCCAATTGCAATTTGGAAATGATGATTTTTTTATCGTCAATCAAAATCTGTAAATGTCCTCATGAACTGAATTTCATTCACCAATGTGACAATGAACATATTGACAGGGTTACAAGAAATATGGTTCACAAAAGACTATATTGTAATCAATTTTAGGAGTTGAAATTTCGATAACATCGATTAGATATGAGATGTGTTTCAATTATGCGCTTCTTCCGAAAAAGAAACATCGTAGACATGAAATGAATCGGGGACGGACCAGAAATACATGCATGCAATTGAACATACATTGGCTGTTTCATGAAGGAAAAACAAGCTCCAGAATAATTGAGAATGAAGATGCAGCTGGTCACAATTTTTCAACGGTCATCCTGGATACAATTTCAATGTGTGGAAATATTTGAAGTCTAATAATTTCTAGATTATTGGAACAGTGAGAACATCTCATTTAATTACTTGGGCTCTCCAAATTTCGCTCGTATTCATATACTCGAATGACTCGGAAGATATTAAATTTCTCACTTTCTACAAAATATTCAGCTTTCCTTCATAATAATATGGCAATATTTCATCATGAGCATTATGCAATGAATAGTTAGTGAAGAAACGATACGTTCCCTACAGATTTCGGCGATTGGTAGTCTATATTTCAATACATGTGAGTAATGTGCGTACATAGTAATTTGTGCAATTATATCTCTACAATATTGTGCATTATTCAGAATCCGACATACCATAATATCAATCTTATGGGGATTATACTACAGAAACAAGTTATGTGAATATATATATATATATATATATATATATATATATATATATATATATATATATATGCATATATTCATTTTCATATATATATATATATATATATATATATATATATATATATATATATATATATATATATGTATATATATATATATATATATATATATATATATATATATATATATATATATATATATATATATATACATATATATATATATATATATATATATATATATATATATATATATATATATATATATGTGAGTGTGTGTGTGTGTGTGTGTGTGTGTGTGTGTGTGTGGTAATGTCACGAATCGCGGTTTTCCATTCTGTGAAAAGTTTCACAACAGTTTCACCGAGGGGCAATCCGCAAGTCAACCATCGGCCTTCAAAATATTCCCCATCACACACACACACACACACACACATATATATATATATATATATATATATATATATATATATATATATATATATATATATATATTCATATACACCATTTGTGAGAAAAATGGAAAATGTCATGATCAATATTAAAATGTTTGGTATCAACTAGCTCAGAAGACCACGCTGAAACGATCAACAGCTTTCTGTTAGGTATGTATTCATTGAAATATTCATGAATCAAATCACATATATCTCACTCCATACACATCATTCATCCTCGTGAGAGAAATTATCTCTAGATTCCATTGTAACAATGATTTCTCTACTCTTTGTACAACGTGAAGTACCTTTCCCAAATAAGACCATATAACAAAGTCATCTCTTCTAAACGCCATGCCGAATTGGGCCTTCAAACAAGATGAAAGAGAAATTCAATTCACGGATGTGAAACTATCAATTTATTCTCAGTTACATATTATTCATGGCTCAATCATTTTTCACATTTAACCCTTTCGCCAGAGATCTTTTTACTAGACTACCTTGTCTAGTTGATAGAAGTTCAGTGAATGAATGTTCACCTCTCTAGATAAGGATAGAGTATGATGACTGATACAAGCTACAGCTTCACCATGCCTCCATTGCTAAATAAGGAACAGAAGTGCTCTACCTATCCGTTATACCCTCCCGTTTACTCCTGTTCACTTCAGGCAGCTGCCTGCCTGCTAAAACAGTAAGCAGTAGGTTACCACCGTTCCTAAATTGAATTCCCAATGATTAAAAGGCAATCGTAGCACACTACTCCTTAGACATAGCTATTTATTTATCACTCACATAAACAGCGAGCGAGGCAAAACAGCCAACAGCCAATTTATCAAGTCGACAGACAGTCATTCGCGTGAGTGTTTGCGGCGCATGTGCAATAGCTTTACCAGCTAGTCATCTACAAGACGGTCGTGTTCCAATACTCCACCACATACTCCATACAGTAAACTCTGAAAATACTTTCAACCACAACCTCTCTCTCAGAGAGGGTTACGACAGTTGGTCATATTTCAAATCCTCGAGACAATAGCCAGATAACCACAGTAAATAGGCCTAGCACTGTAGAAACGTACCCACAGTTTGCTGTCTATCAATCACTTGCAGGCCAGCCATATTGCCTTAACTAGAGTAAACTGAAATGTTGTTCAATTAACACCCGACTGATGCAGCAATGAATGATGGTTCTTAGCACAGGAACAATGTTTTAGTGAGTTGTAGGATTGCACGATACAGATGGTACGTGGCCGGGTTGAAGGTTAGTATAGAAGCTGTGTAAGGAGATGTTGTATATACGGTTACAAAGACGAAACAAGGTAGAGGTGAGACGAGAAATCGAAATGTTTGTTTCGTGCAGAGATGGACCATGAGTACCTGAGAAACCGATCATGATTGAAATGAGAAAGTAAAATGAAGTTGAGAAAAATCAAATACTTGAGTATGAATATTCTTCCCTGACATTACACGTATTATAAGTGTGAAGCCATTAGCTATATGCAAGATGCAGTTTAAAAAACATTTTCTAAACAGTATATTCAATTCTGTCCGCTTGAGGATAACACAGAATGATTCCATTTCTCACCCATGAGAGAGTGAACAAGTTACGAAACATTCACGACGGACGCCAAAAAAACTATCAGATTTTTTGTATACAGAAATTTAGGAAACGAAAATTCAATCAAATAAGAACTTGGTTGTTTGAGAAAAATCAACAATATATCCAATATATATATATATATATATATATATATATATATATATATATATATATATATAAATATATAAATATATTTATTCATAGTTTTATCTATATGTGCTCATTAATAATGATAATAATGATGATAATAATATATTCATTCGGCCTCACCCTCGCTGGCCTACTGCTACACGATGTCGAATACCAAATTTTGGCGGCAAATTTTCCGATATTTTGTACTACAAAATAGTTCTAATCATATCATATGTAAGTTATAGTATGCATTCGTCGTGTTTGTTATTTATTCAATCTCAATATGACATTCGTCATGATTTTTCATTAAATCCCATTCATCATTCATGCTATACAGGATATTATATATTTTACCAACGTTACTTCTTTACGCAAGTATTCATTATAGTAGGCGTATGATAATTATCATGCACAATTTCATACGTGTTGTATGGCTATTGTATAGTGCTGCGTGATGTAAGTGTAGGTGGTGAGAGACGTCAGGGAGAGATATGAGGGTTGATGGGCCGAAATTAGTGAGTAGGCCCATAGTATATAATGGGGTAAGAAGCGGTGGTTTTTGAATACTCATTACACATATATTGCCCACTCCAAGTCACCTCCCATTATAATTCTGCTGATGGTTACATTTCTTCGAAGTAAATGAATCCTGGCCTTCAAATCAGGAATGAAAATGTATCGGTACGAACACTTCTCATGATCAAACTCAAATGACATTATGACTCGCGTGTGCTCTCGCGCTTGAATATGAGTGTAAGTGTGTGGGTAGGTGGGTGTGTGTGTGTGTGTGTGTGTGTGTGTGCACGTTCGGTGATTGTCGATTTCGACGTATAATGAGACATAGAACGACCGAGGCACAAGATGAATGTCGACCAAGTGACGTTAACGAATCAGAGAACCACAAGCGGCAGTCGGAACCTTGTCTTCAAGAGATAAATGGCTTCCATTTATCAGGGTAGAGCCTGCCGGGATAGTGAACATAGCACCCACCAACTCTCTCTAAACCTACCTTATTGCTCGCCGAATCATTGCCATTTGATATCAAGATCGAGTCTGAGTCTGAAGTATTCATCTATTATTTGAAATTGTTTAGTGAATATCTCCCGATATTTCATATTTCGTGTCACTTTCCCCGAAACTTTCCATATATTTTAGTGTTTTCTTATGCATACTAATTTTCTGTAAAAAAAAATGGAATTAAGCTGATTTTGAACACTCAATCAGTAATAATATGTATTTTTCACTTAGCCAGTATAGGTCAATGTCCATTATAGCCAGTTTCGATTATCACTCAATTGGTTAAACCAAACTAACGATAAGAATATATTTTGAGTTACCGATAAATTAAAATAATCGTAATTTATATAAGACAGCAACTCGGTGATCGGTCAGAAGATTCTTATTTCGTGAGAACATTTTCCACAAATTCCCAGGTCCGACTCTATGTGTGATATGATGCGATGAACAGTTTAATAAAACATTCATCACTGCATATTGTTCAATACTTATGTTTGGTGGTATTTTCTGGCAATATACTTGATAGTATGTAGTTCACTCATTTTTTGACGTCTCTTGGAAATAAAACATACAATTGGATGAAAAATAGGTAAAATGAAGGACTCAAGTTGATAATATGACGTCATTCAAGATAACAGCCCGTTTATAGTTACAGCAGGTTACATACTCAGTTATTTTTCCAGTGTTTTTTTCTCAACCAGATTTGATTGTTGATATGCCATCCTTCAATTCGAACATTGGTTTATGTGAGTAACATTTAGAAACAATAAGCTGAACAGGTGATCACCTTGGTGAAGCAACTATATCTTATTATTTGATTAATAATGATTTTCACCACGAAAAAAATATCTCCAGAATCAGTTCTGATTTGGGTCAAGTCTTACGACTTTGTCTACATATTTTCACTCATTTCTCAGCACGAGTGACGAGGCACGGCCTGTAATATGCCTGCATGGACATCAGAATGATTAAGATCATAGATTGCCATTAGAAAGGGCGTAGGCCAAAATATATCTGACACCGACAGGAATGGCAATGGTGCAAAAATAATTACATTTTTCTGGTAGACGTGAATAATTCCATCAGTGGAATCAAATATTAGTGAGACAGATAGAGAGAAAGAGAAAGAGAGAGAGAGAGAGAGAGAGAGAGAGAGAGAGAGAGAGAGAGAGAGAGAGAGAGAGGAGAGAGAGAGAGACCGAGAAGCACTAGGCATTTATACTGATGGGTGTTTTTTTTGTTATACGACGCTGCAATTCTGAGGTTCACAGAAATAAGAACAAATGTTGATTGAAGACGGCATTGCAATCCATTATAAGAAAATATGGGATGTTGGTTGCGGAAAGGAGAGTGGTGGGAGTAAGAGAGAAACGAGGGAATGGAGACGGGTAAAGAGGAGCGGCCAAAAATGGATTATGACAAATGGTCGGTGGTAAGGGGGAAGTGTTTATACAGAAACTTGTGAAAACTTTTCATCTTCTCTAAAACTTTATACAGGGTTGTCGTAGAGGTAGAAAGTGTGTGTATAGTTTGGGGGTTGGAGGGAGGCGAGGAGGGGGGGAGTACGTTGCGCACGAAGTTTTCATAGCGGAAGGAATTGATATTATATTCTATAAAACTCTCCCCATTCTAACGAACACAAACATAAAATAAAATTCAATCAGAATTATAGTAAACTTACTTATTTGAAAAATATAATATCGGTCAGGTTGGATGAGCTGTAGCAATTTCCATTATATCCAATATGAACTGATATCAATTCAGCTTCCTTCAATTACGATCGTTTATTTCTCCAGATAGAATCAGATACTACTTTATATTCATATTCTAGGTGATTGCTGTGCATTCGCACATTGCTGTACACCAGTGAAAACTATACGACTTCACCTTATTTTACAAATGGTTTGACTGCCACAAAACACTATTTCCTCTTTATGAGCTACAAACAGATTTTTCGAATCATCGGCCACCATTTACTAATTGATTGCACACTACCCATTCATTCATTCATCCATATATATATATATATATATATATATATATATATATATATATATATATATATATATATATATATATATAAATATATATATATATATATATATATATATATATATATATATATATATATATATATATATATATATATATATATATATATATATATATATATATTCATATATACATATATATATATATATATATATATATATATATATATATATATATATATATATATACATATATATATATATATATATATATATATATATATATATATATATATATATATATATATATATATATATATATATATATATATTGGTATTATTAGATTCTATGACAGGTTACCAAACATGAACCATCCAAAGGTGACTACAAAATAACTGAGCTGTAACACTTCTCATTTACATCTGGTCAAGTCTGCCCACCTATAGGCCTACAGAAGTTCCAGCGTATACGGGCTATATCTATAACATGGCAATATTTAATCATTTTCTAATGGAATTATTACCTCTCACACAATTTATAGAAGCGAAAAAAGAAAAATGACAAATCGTATGACCGACTATTAATCTCAATTTTCCATTCTTCGGTTTCATTTTTTATCCCTCATATATATAGTGCACGAGAGAAACGTCTGCGTCATCCCTCACATGGTGTATGGCTAGTTTCGACCACTCCACACACACACACACACCAACACATACACACACACACACATTCACACAAACAAACAAACAGGAAGTGGCGTTGACTCAGTGTTGGACCACCATCGTTACGTCATAAAGTATGAGTATATATGTAATTTATAACCTGATGTGGTATAGACAGCAATCTCCATCATCATATTATTAGATAGTGAGAATTGCAAGGTGTTGTGTTCTGCGACAGCGTAACATCAATATGTGGTTTTCAAGTGTATTGTACACTGTCATCTAATGTTTAGAACATATTATTATTCACAATGTAGGCTGATCCAATCCTAATAATTTATCGATTGTACTGCTGGAAACGAGAGTCGTTAAAGTATTCAGTTGCAGCACTACTAATTGATTTCAAGAATTGAACATCCATTATTGGATGTCAGAAACAATCATTTTGTCACTTGTTGGTTCATAGTATAATACTGGTAATTGATTCTCAATAATCTTTCCTACTTGCTAATTCCCAATGTCTCTCCATTCATTTCATACAAAATTGAATACCTCTCATAAAAATACATCGACATAATCCAATAGAGTTAACGATAGTATAGTTGAACTATAGTGATCGTAGCTACCGACTACAACCAACTGCAAACTGGGCAATTATTGTTTAAATTGAAAAAAAAGAACTGTAGTTATATGCACTTGAGCCCGCAGAGAATAGTATGGAAACTATCGGTTAACATACATTCAGTGAATAAGTACACTGCTGCAAATCTAGTGATTGGAATTTACATGTGATTGGAATATGGTTTGGCGGACATGGCTCCTCCACGCGTGTTATAACTTGAGGTCGTGAACATGGCTCCTCCACCAATGTTATACTATGGGAACAGTGGAAAATATGGTTCCTCCAACTGTGATATAGCATGGGGTAGTAGGCATGGCTCCTCCACCTATTTTCTACAATAGAGAACAGTGAAAAGCATGGCCCTGCGCTATATGTGATTGGAATGTAAAATATTAGAGTGAAACCATACTCACAAATGACAAGTGGAAGTAAGGACTGGGAAACAGTTATAGTAATGTGAATTATATTGATGAAAATACAATCAATATGAGAATAAAGGCTATCCTTGATCTCCGAGCAGTAAGTAGCACCCTAGCCTCTCGTGCGAACTAGTTTAGTTTGAATAATGCTAATAAACGTCCAGCGTAACGGAGCGCCTATCCCACTTCCATTCCGTATTTTGTTTTGTCATATGATTAGGGTCAGACTGCACAAGGAAAGTAGCCGAGTCTCCACTCTCCACTTCACAGCTAGAAGCCTACGAGCGACTAAGATTAATCAACAAGAACTTTGTCTCCCGGGTCACATCCACCACACTCCACCACGGGGATGGATTTATTCCACAACTTCCTTCTGCCACAACCCAACTCCCCCCTCCCCCCTATCTCCCCCCGAGAACAATCTCGTTCTCACCTTCTCTTACACACAACGCCATCACCCCACACTACTATACATAACTTGAAAAACGCAAAACTTTAACCCCGCTTCAGATCCTTCATTTGATATTAAATGGCCTTCGCAAAAATTGGCGTTCAACTTCGTCCGAAATGTTAAACTGACGAGCCTTCCCCTCACCCCTGAACATCTCACTACCGCTGAGCTGAGTACCGAAATACTCTGCACATTTCAAGGAGGTCGAGAAGCAAAGAAATAATTCATTAGGTTGGAATCAAATGTGTTGTAAGTGATCCCAGAAGATATCAATCCCTAAGCACACCTGGTCTACTCACGAACCACAAATCTAGTGTTTGCACAAACGAAAGAGACATATACATAGGATCATGCATACAAATATATATATATATATATATATATATATATATATATATATATATATATATATGTATATATATATATATATATATATATATATATATATATATATATATATATATATATATATATATGTATATATATATATATATATATATATATTCAATTCAATTCAATATATTATTCGTCCGTAAAAAAATCACGATATATAAGTGACATATAAGATACATATATACACTTAACAGGATGTTGGACTCGTCTGATAAAGTTGACAATGAAATTATTAATGTCAGTTAGAGACATAATTAGATGTAATAATAATAATGGTTAAATTAGTTAGAGTCAGTTACAAGTACTCAGTACCCAGTAGTTTAGAAAACAATAGGTGAGTTGGAGAACTCCTCTTCTGTGTACATTGCTTTTTTTAATATATATCTTTTGATCAATCTTTTAAAGACATTGATACTATTCGTTTTGAATATTTCCTGTGGCAGATGATTATACAGTTTAATACCCAGATAAAATATGCTCTTCTCATAGGCTCTTAGGTTGTGGGCTGGTATCACCAGCTTGTTGCGATGTCTTGTTAAGTGTTGGTGATTGTCTGCATTCATAGTGAGTTGAGACTTATGCTCGAAAATAGATAACAACGTCTCTAGGATGAATACTCTTGGGATTGTTGATATTTCTTCTTCAATAAATAATTGCCTGCAATGTTCAGTTCTGCGAGATCGGACTAGAGTTCTTATTGCGTATTTTTGAAGAATAAATATCCTACTCATCCCTCTCTCAGAGTGACCCCAGACTGACACTCCGTAAGTAGCAATTGAGTGGAAGTACGCGTAATATACTAGTTTAAGTTTATTCTTACTGACTATGCCACGGAGTTTAAAAAGTGCATTTATAGCTGTCCGTAACATGGTGGCTACCATGTTCACGTGGATATCCCATCGTAGATTTTCGTCAATTACAATACCCAAGAATTTTGCGTCAGTGACAGTATTGATTATTGAATTCGAAGAGCGGTCATGAAGAATGAGTGCTTCGTTGTTTGGCTTCGACTTTATTTGTAGGACGTTTGTTTTGTCAGTATTTAAAAGCAGATTGTTCGAAGAAAACCAGTGATTCAGCTTGCATAGGACTTCTTCCGCTCCAATCTCGAGCT
Source organism: Brachyptera risi (assembly GCA_964007535.1). Taxonomy (NCBI): domain Eukaryota; kingdom Metazoa; phylum Arthropoda; class Insecta; order Plecoptera; family Taeniopterygidae; genus Brachyptera; species Brachyptera risi. The sequence goes on along the minus strand of OZ023327.1, from coordinate 56,896,386 downwards.
CTTGTACGTTCTTTCCATGAACAAGAGCGTTAGTGTCGTCCGCGTATGTGATCAAGGTGGTTCCTCTCATATAAGTACACAGGTCGTTGACATAAATCAAAAATAGTAAGTGTCCCAATATTGAACCTTGAGGTACTCCAGCGCTTATGGGTGCCCACTGTGATTTGATAACACCTTCATTATTCGCCAATTCCACCAGCTGTGAGGGCTCGGAAATATAGGAATTCGTCCAGGAATTTGCAAGTCCTCTTATCCCACACTTGTTAAGCTTATAAACTAGTAGAGGATGGTCAACACAGTCGAATGCCTTGGAAATATCACATGAAAGTCCCACGACTAATTGTCCTCCATCGCGTGCATTGAGGATCTCACGAATTGGGTGATTTACTACCTCAATTGTTGACCGACCCTTGCGAAACCCAGACTGAGATTCTGAGAAGAAGTTATTGTTCGATAAAAACTCAGTAACACGGTTCAACATTACACGTTCCAGTATTTTTGAGAACGCTGGGAGTATGGAGATGGGCCTGTAGTTTGAGACCTCGTTTTTATTTCCTTTCTTATACGCTGGAGTAACTTTAGCTTTCTTGAACATATCAGGAAAAACACCTGTTTGCATTGATGCATTACAGATTGCTTTCACTGGTGAGAGAATGGCTTTACTCGTGCTTTTATATATATATATATATATATATATATATATATATATATATATATATATATATATATATATATATATATATATATATATATATAAATATATATATATCTATATATATATATATATATATATATATATATATATATATATATATATATATATATATATATATATGAATATATATTTCATATTTATATATATATATATATATATATATATATATATATATATATATATATATATATATATATATATGATATATATATATATAATATATATATATATATGTATGTATATGTTCATATATATATATATATATATATATATATATATATATATATATATATATATATGAATATATATATATATATATATATATATATATATATATATATATATATATATATATTTCTATTTTGGGTTCTGACGCCGCACTATACTGATGGCTACGATCTATTGGCGTCGGTGGATGATGAATGAGATTATGGGTTCATGAGATGAAGTGTTATTTTTTATCAGGTGTTTTGGATAGTGAGAAGGAGTCGGTCGTGGCCTGTTGTTAAGGAACCATCCCAGTATCAACCTGAACGACAGAGGAAAACCACGAAAAACCCTTGTGTGGATGGTCGACCATGGCTTGAATCGTACCCCGGTCTCCCGAATTACGGTTCAGTGTGTTATCACTCGGTCACGCGTCTCGGTATATATATATATATATATATATATATATAATATATATATATATATATATATATATATATATATATACATATATAATAAATATATATATATATTATATATATATATATATATATATATATATATATATATATATATATAAATATATATATACATATATCATATACATATATATGAATATATATATATATATATATATATATATATATATATATATATATAATATATATATATATATATATATATATATATATATATATATATATATATATATATATAACATATATCATATATATATATACATATATCATATTATATATATATAATATAATATATATATATATATAATATATATATATATATATATAATATATATATATATAGTATATAGATATATAGGATACATATATCATATATAATATACATATATCATATTTATATATATATATATATATATATATATATATATATATATATTATATATATATATAATACATATATATATATATATATAATTTTTAAAACTGTTTGAAAATTGCGACAATTCGAAAATAAAAATACGCAATTTTTTAAACAGTTTTAAAAATCATACAATTATAATAACCCCCTGGTGGTCAACCAGGAAGCTGTTGAAATCATATATATATATATATATATTATATATATATATATATATATATATATATATATATAATATATATGTGTGTGTGTGTTTATATCCATATATATATATTTTAATATGATATATGTATATATATATATATATATATATATATATATATATTTATATATATATATATATATATTCATCATATATGTATTCATATATATATAATATATATATATATATATATATATATATATATATTATATATAATATATTATATATATATATATATACTCATATATATATATATATATATATATATATATATATATATATATATATATATATATATTTATATATATATATATATATATATATATATATATATATATATATATATATATATATATATATATATATATATATATATATATATATATTATACAATTTAGATCCTACATCTATAGACCGAGCACAATCGGGCATATTCGTATGAAAAGTCATAAGGGAATCAGTTTAAGTGCTTGTAGGGTTTCAATTGGGGTGAGTCGAATTCACTATATCTTACAATTACGAATCAATTCGATATTATACATTGTTGAATAGATGTTCGTATAGTACGCATCAAGATTGCTGGATGTGAAATGGCCATCAGGCTAAATCTCGCCAAATAAAGTCTTTGATGATGGGTACGGTAGCAATGGGGTCGTATGAAGTGGTTGATCAGTCCAGGCTATATTAATATGAATCCTGAAGAAAATATATACTGATATTATACGCTCTAGAGCTGGAAGACAACATATATATGCACTCCACGAATAGTCCGTGAAAAAAAAAACATTTGTTGAATGTGGGTGAATTTTATTCAAATTTCAATCTCAATTTCGGATTGAATCATTTTGTGTGACTGCAAGTGTCTGTACGTACACTCGCGGTCACATATAATGTCTTGTTCCTGAAATTCAATTCATAATTGGGATAATATTTACGCATATTCAGCCGCAAATTCTTTTGTTTGCTATGTGTGGAGTGTCGATCCTCACATTGTCATCTAGTTTTAGTAAGTATATTATCAGTATATTTTCTTCACGATGCATTTTAATGTAGTGTGATCAACCACTCGGTGACTACAACCCACACAAAGATGAGCACCCAGACTATACCTTATGCTCGAGTAAATATGATGAATAAATGGTAATTGTGATCTTTTCCTTTCTTATTGTTGTTGTCAATATCTCCATATACTTCTGAACACTTTTTTCAATGAACTAGGATACAGAAGAAAACGCTGAGAACGTGTAGGGATACTATATTAAAACAGGGCATTACACTGCATTTCAAGAAAATGTCATAGTCGAAGTGAAATATCAGAAGAATATCTGTCGTTACATTATTATTCATCCAGGCGGTAATTTTAACATCATGTTCATAGTGCAGGAAAGATATCTCACATTTTAGGACAACAATACGCGTAATTACCTTCTAAACTTGTTCAAAATTGAATATCTTTGGAAACACTACATACCTGTGTACCAATACGACGATGTAAAATGATGGTTACTTATTAATGAAGTCGGATGACCGATCACACGACCCTCGACAGTGGTCGTTTCGAGAACGATTTTTTCGGGCATATCTTCAAATAATACAAAATATTGAATAATAGCTGCCTATTGTCATGCATTCTGGAAACTTTCAGATTTCATGGAGATATATACCAGCAAACCATCACATATACAATACTATAGATGTGATAATCAACCTAATGTTCAAATGCATTCTTCCATCAGATGGAGCCTGGAGTGTTGTTGCTTAATCAAAAACCGATCGCCATGAGACAAACGCCAGATGTTGGTCGGCGCGGAAAGGACAAATCCAACCAGAGGTCTGAAGAAAACGGCACTCTTTGTGCATCGGAGTGGGGGTCTCAGGACGTGCTAATGGCAGTATAGGTATGACAGAGTGCGTGCATGTACAATGGCCTACAATTTAATCGAGATTATTGCAAAAACAACTCTATATGCATATATAGGAACACTTTAATTCACACGGCAATGTGCCGGTAACCTCCCAACTCTAATATCATGGGAAATATATTTTGAAAATCATAAGTGATCACATTGTAACCGGCCTCCGGTCACATGACGATCATGTCTGTAAATAAAGGTCACGACCGTGATCAAAAATCCAGTACACAAGTAGAAATGAGGTTGAATGTTGGAAATGACTCCATATTATATATTGATGTGTACTTAGTGCAGATAAATTTAAGATAACTGCAAAACATAATACGAAGCTATGAGTGCAGGCACAGTGGACAGTAGACAATAGACCTACAAACACACTGAACAAACTCCTGCCAACGTTTCTTTTCAGTATAGCGTATATGATATGCATGTCTCGACAACGCTCATCCATATAAAAAGTCGAACGAATGAGAAAAGCCGCAATGGATGAATAGGAATTATACACAAATACGATCAATAAATATTCAAAATATTCAAAATATTGATCAATTATTCAATAGATTCATTATTTCACAGAATCGTTCCTTCACTCACTTGATCACTCATTCATTCATATACGTGTAGGCCTAATAACTGTACCTGATGTATATTGTATCCACTCGTCCATTCAAGTATACACCGAATCAATTATACACTCGGATTGAATTTTGCCATGCATTCAGCAGGTCAATACAAGTAACATAAACATACAAATAGACACAAAACTAACAGATTTGACACCGATATATCGTTCAACGACTTCCAACCCTTCTACCCCAGCCGGTCACGAAGCTTCGAAAACCTCTTTTCACACCCCTAAAACCTCAGAGACAATTGGCAAATTCCGCGCAGAAACCCATCTTCGTCCGACATCACCAACATGCACACTTCTCATATCTCACCTATCTCATCACATGTTCTACTCGCACACAACATTTGCCCAGCAATAAACAAAACAACAATACAAGTTTGTGTTGTAAAAAAAATCGCCATTGGAATGTGAGAACAAGTAATACAATATCAATGAACATCCCATAAATATGTGAAGACAAAAAAGATCACTGAGAGCACCTACACATTGTAGCTGTGAATAATTCAAACATTATTATTGTTTACGAGGTAATAATATTTTCACGAGCTTCTACGATAAGATTTGAAACTATGATTTCTCACTCATTGTAATAAAGATGCATCAAAACTGGGACGAACAATACAAAAGTAGCATACTATGATACAAGATATATCCAATTATGATATAACAATATGGAAGCCGTCCTCGGTAGCTCAGTCAGCTGAGGCACCGTTTCAGACTCTGAAGTCACTACTGGGCGTGGGTTCGAATTCCGCATAAGGCATGGGTTTTTGTGTACGTCCCTGCACTCATCATCAATTCATATAATATCGTAATCACCTGGGCCCGGATTCACAAAGAGTCCTATCTCTGGGACGTCCCAAGTTAGGACCATTTCACTGAGTTAGGACCAATATTGGTCTCAAGTTGGGACTATTTCACAGTGTTAGGACCAATATGGGCCTCAACTCAGTAAAATGGTCCTAACTTGGGATGTCCTGAAGATGGGACGCTTTGAGGATCTGGGCCCTGCTCATTCGCTTGTATAACCCAGCTGTTGGTGAGATCGTAGAGCAAACAATAATAATCGTCAATACAGTATGTTCAAGACTGGAGAAAGTGTAACTATGAGTATCGTATTGCTTGATAACTGTTATTTATTTATTCATTTATTGTTCCAGAGAATCTCACCCAAAACGGATGAAGGATATATCAAAACTTGAAACCAGAAATGAAAATGAGTGAACAGAATGAGAAAAATGAGAAGGACAGATAATATATGTATGATGATGCATTGCTTGTCTAGTGTGGCTTCCGAATGTTGACCATGTAACTTGCTCTGTCTCATCAAATGCATCAGCTTCAGTTTAATAGTGTCCACAAATATTTCAAGGAACTACTAGGAGGAACATGTATGGATAACAAATGACAACGAGATAGAATAATAAACAGTAACCTATTGTCCCTCGTTTAGTTTTGAAATACAGATTGGAAGAGTTATGGTACAATATACATGAAAATCAGTTACACACACCAACACATACACACGGGAATATATAAATAAATATATATATATATATATATATATATATATATTTATATATATATATATATATATATATATATATATATATATATATATATATATATATATAAATATATATATATATATATATATATATATATATATATATATATATATATATATATATATGAATATATATAGCCGCCCTCGGTAGCTCAGTCAGCTTCGGCAACACTTCAGAAACTGAAGTCACCGTTGGGTGTGAGTTCGAGTCCCGTATAATGCATGAGATTTGTGAACGTCCTTTCACTCATCATCACTCCATAGAGTTTAATCATTTGAACCTCCGTATAATCTAGCGATTTGTGGGGTGAATATATAAATATATATAATATATATATATATATATATATATATATATATATATATATATATATATATATATATATATATATATAAATATATATATTTATATATATATATATATATATATATATATATATATATATATATATATATATATATATATATATATGAATTTATATATATATATATATGTATATATATAAATATATATATATATATATATGAATATTTATATATTTATATATATATATATATATATATATATATATATATATATATATCTATATCTATATATATATATATATCAATATATATATATATATATATATATATATATATATATATAAATATATATATATATATGTATATATATATATATATATATATATATATATATATATATATATACATATATATATATATATCTATATATATATATAAATATATATATATATATGTATATATATATATATAAATATATATATATATATATATATATATATATATAAATATATATATATATATATATATATATATATATATATATATATATATATATATATATGCGAACTTTGATCTATTTTTAATTCTCTATTTCACTCTTCTGGCTAAATTCATTCTCCTTTTTTGCTTTCTTCGCGTTCGGTAATGGATGTTCCGACGTCGTTTCAGCTAGCGTCGAATCGGGGGGCCGGACAATGATAAATGGCACAGTGTGGCACGCGTTTTGGAGAGGGGTTACACCCCTACCCCGACCACCTACAACCCTACCCACTCCCGACCCCACCACACTCACACACTTACGCACACACACACATACACACACACACACGTACGAAGCTCCATTCACGATACTGACGGTGATTAGTATCTTCAGTAGATGAACACAATTAGAATGAGTAACCAACCACGCAGGCAAAATGCACAGCGGCAGGATCGGGCCCGTAACATACCCATTAGGTGCCCATCGCTCCATCCGACCCTTTACTCTTCCCAAATCCCCACACATGTAAATTAGAACTAGTTTTGGCGTAGAGTGACAGTTCTCATGCTAATTACTGTACTGTATTGTAGTCGTGTAGAAAATACGTGTAGGTCTAATCATGCATGAAGAGATATACGTCGTGTAGCACTGCATTGTTTGATACCACAGCTAGACCGCTAGACCAAAACGTGGAGATGAGAAGTGATACATATAGATGGTGAATGCCTGCCGACAAAAAAGGAAGAAGGTACATGTAATAATACACACACACAAATATATATATATATATATATATATATATATATATATATATATATATATATATATATATATATATATATATATATATATATATATATATATATATATGTATATATATATATATATATATGTAAATAGATATATACATATATATATATATATATATATATATATATATATATATATATATATATATATATATATATATATATATATATATATATATTCATATTTATTTATATATATATATATATATATATATATATATATATATATATATATATATTTATATATATATATATACATATATGAATGAATATTTATATATATATATATATATATATATATATATATATATATATATATATATATATATATACATATTCATATATATATATATATATATATATATATATATATATATATATATATATATATATATATATATACATATATATATATTTATATATATATATATATATATATATATATATATATATATATATATATATATATATATATATATATATATAATATATATATATATATCTATATATATATATATATATATATATATATATATATATATATATATATATATATATATATAAATATATATATATTCATGTATATATACAGATTCTTCCTTTTATATACATATTACTTATAGTTCTTTCTTATGCGGGCTTCTATACATTATTTATTTCATTTTCATTTTTCATTCATCTTTGATACTCAACTCTAAACACAGTTACATTATATGAATCGAATGTATTATTTATTGATTAGATTTGGATATTACCATAATTCAAGGAACACTATCTTTATTTACTTAATTTTCAACTTTTTCTCTTCCAGGGTTTAATCTACCGATATCAAAGGTGTGTGAATAATGGTAGCTATGTGAAAGATGAATACTGCACATTTCTCATTGTAATTCCTGATGTATCATATTGTATAGAATAAAATGATTTTTGAATTGAATTGAATTGAATTGTATATGTATATATATATATTGGATATATATATATATATATATATATATATATATATATATATATATATATATATATATATATATATATATATGCATAAATTGGGTGAAACTGGGCTGTTTTTTCGATCGTGATATTATTCATCCATTTATTTTAATAAATTATATCACGATTGAAAAAACAGCCCAGTTTCACTTAATTTATGCAAATATGAATCGTGAGAGTTTGAGTCAAGTTATATCTATATATATATATATATATATATATATATATATATATATATATATATATATATATATATATATATATATATATATATATGAATATATATAATATATATATATATATCAATATATATATATATATATATATATATATATATATATATATATCCATATATATATATATTTAAATATATATATATATATATATATATATATATATATATATATATATATATATATATATATATATATATATATAAATATATATATATATATATATATATATATATATATATATATTTATATATATATATATATATATACATATGAATATTTATTCATGTTTTATACAAACATTTTGCACCCATAAGCTCGATTTTTCCGCCCTTTCCGCCCCCACAACAATTATAGTAATTGATTTCGAACAGCACACTACGGTATCTTGGAAATATGACGAGCACTATAGGTTCTTATTCAGAAGCACATTTATCATCATTGTGTTGGGCTATCACTATGACCTATCGATGAGAAGTATATTTCTATGAACTTTGACCGTCACTGATTAGGTGCTAATATATATATATATATATATATATATATATATATATATATATATATATATATATATATATATATATATATATATATATATATATACATATATATAGATTTACTCAAATACTGTTATTCAAAGTTTGTTAAAACTTGTCGAATTCAACAAGCGACCACCGAACAGTTCGCAAACAGTACTATTTGAATATTTGGATGACGAGATAATCATTCTAATCTTCACGTTGATAGACAGTCCAAATATCGTTGTGGTCAGATTATTGTTTCACTGATTCTATTCAGGATATTGTTACCCTATTTTTGAAAATTGAATTACAAATTCCGGTAGATAACATTGATTGACAAATGCTTCTGCGTACTATCATTCACAATTCACTCTGCATGATCGTCACTGACACTTGAGAAGCACTGCTGAATCTGATTACTTTCTTGAAGATTAGACCTCCACTTACGCCATCACATGGACTTGCTGCAGCTTAACTACCAACTGGATCCAAGCTGCAGCATAGTTCAACTGTGGTAACGTCTGACTTGACCTGATGAACCAGTGAATGATTCGTCATTTACATCTTCTGTGAAACTATTATTTGGAGTAGGCACAGGTACAACAATGAGATAATCTATGTTTTTCAATCTTCATGAGAATGTATTGAGTTTGGAATCTTTTCGAGTAGTTTCTCATTCTGATCAATTTCATACTCAGCACCTTTCTCATACTCGAATCCACTTGATTTTATGATCATACCCGACATATATATATATATATATATATATATATATATATATATATATATATATATATATATATATATATATATATATACATATATATATATATATACATATATATATATATATACATATATATATATATATATATATATATATATATATATATATATATATATATATATATATATATATATATATATTGAAACGTATTTAATTAACGTATTCATTTATTCTTTCTAGTTTCTTTATTTACAAACTCTATCAGTACAAAAACTCTTATCTTTAACATCAACAATCAAAAACATACAACTCTTTCCACAGCCCCTGGATCATCTATCCCAGTCAGCTTATCAATCACCACCTCTTGGATCTATATTATCCAGGACCTCTAGACTCGTCACATTATCCCCCTCTTGATAATTGTCAGGCTCGTCCCGAGCTTCGTAGTGCTTAAGTCGATCAAAATGAACAACTTGTCTGTCTCGACGTCGCCCATCTCTTCCAGCTGACTTGACCCGTTGTATCCTATACGTCACGTCAGATAAACAATTTTTAATATAATATGGTCCTACCCAAGGACAATGTAGCTTGGGAGATTGACCTCTCTTTACTGTTGTCTTCAATAACCACACTAGGTCACCTTCCGCATAAGCATTACCAGCACACCTACGGTCATACGTTGTCTTCTGGCTTTTTTGAGCGACACTAAGTTTGTCTCGAGCAGTTCGATGTGCAGCCTCAAGATTACTACGGAGTTGTTGTACGTATGATGTTTCCGATTCCGATGTATTTTCTGGTGTCCCATATATTACATCTAATGGCAGACGTAGCTCTCTTCCGAACATTAAAAAATGAGGACTAAATGTAGTAGATTCTTGTGGGCTTGACCTGTAAGCCATCATTACTTGAGGAATTATTGTATTCCAATTTGAGTGATTTGAATTCACACTCTTGCTGATCATATCCAAGAGCGTTCTATTGAATCTTTCCACTAATCCGTCTGATTGCGGATGATAAGGCGACGTTCTTGTTTTTGTCATCCCTAAAAGTAGACACATTTCCTGAAATAGTTGGGATTCAAACTGCCGCCCCTGATCACTGTGAATCTCCATCGGAACTCCAAAAAGACAAATGAATTCTCCTACTGATTTGTCTGCAACCGTGCAGGCCTCCTGATTTTTCATTGGATAAGCTTCTATCCACTTCGTGAAATTATCAGCTACTACTAATATATATTTGTTCCCGTTTGTAGTTGTAGGTAACGGTCCCATGATATCCAGGGAAATTCTTTGCATTGGAAAACCTGACCGATAACACATCATAGGAGCTCTTGATCCGGGAATTGGTGCCTTTCGACTTCCACACGTCGGGCACTGACGGCACCAAAGTTCTATGTCTTCCCTCACTCCTGGCCAGTAAAATCGATATCGTGCTTTTCCCACAGTTTTAGTCACACCTAAATGCCCTCCTGTTGTTGAAGTATGTAGTGACCATAAACTTGGAGTAATTAGCTTCTTCGGAAGTAGGAGCTGCAATCGCTCTGGTCGATTGTCTCCTTCATATCTACGGTATAGAACACCATTTTGGACGATTAAACGATTCCACTGGCTCCACAGACTCATGACATTTCTACCCAGAGGAGACACCTCGTTATGTGATGGACGAACTCCAGTTATCATCCACTGGTGAACATGCATTAAATCTGGATCTTCCTTCTGCATAGTCTCCAACTGCTCGTACGTATATTCGGGTGCCCACGTATTGACGTTGATATGCATGTCTCTCCCTTGACTATTCGAAATATCCTCTTCATATTCGGTCTGTCGAGACAACCCATCCGCGTTACCGTGTTTGCTGCCAGCACGATGCTCGACCACAAAGTCAAACTCCGCCAATTGTTCTAACCAGCGTGCAACTTGTCCTTCTGGTTCTCGAAATGATCTGAGCCAACGTGACGCATTGTGATCTGTTCGTGCCAGGAACTGTTTCCCGTAAAGATAATGTCGAAACTTCCGTGCCGAGTACACCATAGCTAACATTTTTCGGCGTGTCACACAATACCGACGTTCAGCTTTTGTGAGGGAACGACTCACATATGCAATGACATGTTCTTCACCGTCCTGCACTTGACTAAGTACACCACCTATTCCAGTGCCACTTGCATCAGTATCAAGTATAAAAGGCAATTGCAGCTGTGGATATGCTAAAATTGGACTCGAAACCAATTTAGCTTTAAGAGCACAAAAAGCGTTTTCGCATGATTCGTTCCAGGCGTATCTTGCACCTTTCTCTGTAAGTTTATGTAGTGGATCAGCAATAGTAGCATATCCTTTCACAAACTTCCTATAATACGAGGCTGTGCCTAAGAATGATCTCAATTCTACTACATTAGTTGGCACTCTCCATTCGCTTATAGCTCGCACCTTTTCCAAGTCCGTGGATACCCCATGACGGCTTATCGTATGCCCCAGATATTTCACTTCTTGTCTCATAAGCTGACACTTACTTGGTTTTACTTTTAGGCCCGCTTCCCTGAATCGCTGCAGCACTTCCTTCAATCTTGTTAAATGCTCTTCAAAGTTTCTATCGTACACAATAACATCGTCCAAATAAACCATACTGGTCTGCCATTGCAGTCCCGACAAAACCAGATCCATGAGTCTTTGAAAAGTACTTGGCCCATTGGAAACCCCGGATGGAAGAACATTGAACTCGAAAAGTCCATCTCCCGTCGCAAAAGCTGTTTTCTCTCGATCTTCTTTTGCCACTTCCACTTGCCAGTATCCCGATGCCAAGTCGAGAGTTGAAAACAAACAAGCGCCGGACATTGAGTCGAGCATATCTTCAATACGAGGGAGGGGATATGCATCTTTTCGAGTTACGTCATTTAAACGCCGGTAGTCCAAACAAAATCTAGTTGACCCATCTTTCTTCTTTACTAATACTACTGGTGAACTCCATGGTGATGCAGAAGGTTTGATCACTCCCTATTTCAACATCTCGCCAACAACCTTGCGGACCTCATCACGTTGATGTATTGGAGTTCTTCGAAGTGGCTGCCGTATTGGCATAGCATTACCCGTATCAATGTGATGATACACCATTGAAGTTCTTCCTAAATCTCCCGACGTGAGTGAACACACGTCCGCGAATGAGTCGAGCAGATTGGTTAATTTAACAACTTCAATACTCGAGAGGTGTTCAAGTTCCAAACTGAACATCTCCGATACTGACCGACCCGCACTTCCCAAGGCTGCCACTGTGCAGTGATTGATTTCCGTCCTGTATCCTATTTCTCCAGGTTGTATCCATTCACAGAACTCCCCTATTTTTGTTCCTGCTCGCAGTGTGATGGCATCGTCTCCTGGATTCATTAACCGAAGTGGTATTGTCTCTTGATCCCCATATGCTAGAACACGAGCTGCTAAAAGTCCTGATTTTCCAATAAATTTTACAGAAGGTTCCAAAAATCCCATTTTATAACGTGACATCACTCCAGGTAATATCATTTCGTGTCCTCCCGGAATAACAACAGTTTCACTAACAATAACGTGACAAAGCTCACTGCCTCCTCGAATAATTAATGGAAGTGATGTCCCGCATAGCTTTAAAAGCTTGGATGAAAGCATAATATCTGCTTTATGACAACAAAGAAAATCTGTCCCAAGTATACACTGTTGTGTGATATCATCAGCCACCAACATGGTATGTATGAAATGTTTTTCTCCCAACGTGAGCTCTATTTCGGTTTCACCACGTATTTTGATAACGTGACCACTAGCATTCACCACCTTTGAATTCACCGCACGAAGTATTCCTGATCTAGATGAACAGCTTGAATTCTCATCCCAAATATCACTTCGTACTAACGACACAGCCGCTCCAGTATCCACTAACATAAGTGACTCCAATGACCCAATGAAACCACGTACATAGGCAGCTCCATCACTTGTTACACCACCAATTCCAGACAATTTGCTCTCATTCGAGGCCAGCGCACCAGAGCTTAATGGTGCATTGGCCCTCGATCGTTTCCCGGAATCTGCGAAGCGTAATATGAATTTTTCTGTCGAGGGTTTATCATCATTTGTTGTTGAACTGAACTCGATGACCTATTTGAACAGGAATGCTGTACATGACCCAGTTCTCCACATGACCAGCATCTTGGTGCAGTTCTGGGCCTGCTTGAAACTGATTTCCCGTCTATCATCTTTAAATTGGTTAACGTCTTCATCGTCTCCAGCATTGCCTTCATCGCCTCTGTGTTCTGTCGCAAGACCTCCTGCATATGCCCTATATTGGAAACCCCGGCAATTTCTGATGCTGTATTAGTCTTACCTTCGCAGGCTATGTTAACTTCTTGTTCCAAGGCAACCTTTGCAGCTGTATCAAGTGACCGAGGGCATGCTTGACGTACTAACTGACGTAATGTCCCTGGTCCCAGTGCCTCGACAAACTGATCCTTGGCTAATTCACATTGTATTGAGGAGTCAGTATTAGGATAAGCCTTTTGTACCATTTTTTTAATGACTCGTACAAATCGTCTATACTTTCTTCCTTACCTCGTAATCTCGATCGAAACTTAGCTTTATGTAGCTCAATTTCCTCGCTGGGTTCCAGGAGATTCTTCAAAGTTTGGCACAGACTCACCCAGTTCTCCTTGACTTCATTTGAGAGGGACTCGTATTTTTCCTCTGCTCGACCATCCAAACTAACAGCTAGATGAATGCATTTCGAATCATCGTTCCACTTATTTATAGCAGCAATCTTTGTAAAGTGTCGTAACCATTTATCGAAACAACCAGTACCATTATATTCTTTAGGAACTTTCAAAGCTGTTTTTGAAGCCATTTTTCACCGCTGTCACCAATGAAACGTATTTAATTAACGTATTTATTTATTCTTTCTAGTTTCTTTATTCACAAACTCTATCAGTACAAAAACTCTTATCTTTAACATCAACAATCAAAAACATACAACTCTTTCCACAGCCCCTGGATCATCTATCCCAGTCAGCTTATCAATCACCACCTCTTGGATCTATATTATCCAGGACCTCTAGACTCGTCACAATATATATATATGTATATTTACATACATATATATATATATATATATTTGTATATGTATATGTTCATATATATATATATATATATATATATATATATATATATATATATATATATATATATATATGTATATATATATATATATATATATATATATATATATATATATATATATATATATACATATAGTATATATATATATATATATATATATATATATATATATATATATATATATATATATATACATGTATATATATATATATATATATATATATATATATATATATATATATATATATATATATATATATATATATATATATAAATATAAATATATATATATATATTTATATAAATATATATTCACATTTCAAAATATAGATACATATGAAGGTATGTGAATGCTCTTTATCGCATTTGTGTATGTGTGTGTGTGTGTTAGGTATTCGAAAAATCTCCGTGTTGTATTTTGTATTCTCTGTATTCTCACCATATGAGAATTAGATAATCATTTTTCACAAATCATATCTTAACAAAGAAATGAAGGTCGATAAAAAAAATGATTGAATTCAATTCGATTCCATGAGAATTACAGCGAAACTTGATAATACTTGAATAAGGATCGGTGAAAGGTACCGCGCACATTATGTTGGACGCATAAACATATAGCACGAAGGTGCCAAACTTGAATCAATATAGTAAACAACTTCTATTCACGTGTCGTAAAGGGTATTCTGTGAGTATATAGGGTGGAATAGACACCCTCGGTAGCTCGGTCAGCTAAGGCAACGCTTCAAAAACTGAAGTCACCGCTGAGCGTGGGTTCGAGTCCTTAATAAAGCAAGGAGTTTTGTGAATGTCGTCTCATAAATCTCTACTTCATAATTGCATAATCAACTGTTCATTCGTATCATTGTATAACTCAGCTGTTGGTGTGGTCTTAACAAAACATTATCACTATACATCATCAAGCATGAGTTGGAATATTCATTTATTTAATTTTTTTTAGGTTTACTGATGCACTGTACTGACGACTACGATCCATCGGCTTCGATGAATGATGTATGTGATGATGGGATGATGAGATGTATTATTTTATTAGGTGTTCAGATAATTTTTTTAGATGATGAGGAGTAGTCGGTCGCGGCCTTTTGTTGAGGAACCATCTCAGTATTGACCTTAACGAGGAAGGAAAACCACGATTAACCCCTGCCAGGTTGGTGGGAATCGAACCCCGGACTCCTAAATGGTGGTTCAGTGTATCAATCACTCGGCCACTCGCCTCGGTATGGGATGGAATGAACATGCGTTAATTTGTTCATATTAATTTATGCATTGAAGATCAATGTTCAATGTTCATTTATTGACAACTTAGGAAATACCCGTGTTGAGCAGGCTATCATTTCCGGTGGTTGAATGGTATTTACATATATATTTATGAATTAGCTAATGTATAGAGAAGATGAGATGAAATAGCATCTCTAAAATAGTTTTAAGAGAAGAAAATAAGATTAGATTAGACTAGGAGAGTAGAGAGTAAGAGGTAAGAGAGTAGAGAGTAAGAGGTATATTTTAATTGGAATAATTATTTTTGGTTAATTGTTTCAGAATAATTGACATTCATGCTATTGCCAAGTGAGAATATTCGTGAAATATTGATATGGTTCCGTTCATTCCTGCATTCTTCACCGTTTCAACCGTTCACTGTTCGCCGTTCGCCATTCGCCGCTCATGGAACAAGGAACTCGCACTCCCCCGAGCATACTATGACCGCTATAGATACCGTCTCTGTGAGCCACAAACACTGATTGTTGGTATGCATGTCACTCGTCTCTTTAATAGAAATATCTATCAGAGTTCATGGTTAGACGGACGAAATTTAATCTAGATTTTTGTTCATATATTTCTAGAAAACAAACCACTTTCAGAAGAGAGATGGTATTTTAAAACCACCACATATTATATTATATTAAATAGAACACTTGTATGGGAAAAACACAGTCACGTGTTTTCTCTATAAATACTACTATATAAAAATGCAAAGGTTTTGATACCAAAGATACTCTTTCAATTGGAAGAAACTGGAATTCGAGTTTGAACAAGAAAGTATCATACATAAGAATTATACATCGGTGAAGTATAATTGGTAATTTATTTTCACCTTGAGAACCAATCATAAATATATATTTGACGGCCTATATATATATATATATATATATATATATATATATATATATATATATATATATATTTATAATATATATTTATATGTATATATATATATATATATATATATATATATATATATTTATATATAAATATATATATATATATATACATATATATATATATGATGACATGCAGTTTGACTTGTCTCAAACAAAATATTTGTCCAGTTCAGATGTATGGGTATATTATCATCATTACCTCTTGATGACGTTTAATACAACAGATTTTCGTCAACATCGAATATTAATTGCTCTACTCAACTTGGGTTTGGTGATACAAACATGAAAACAAAGCGAGAGAGAGAGCGAGAGAGAGAGATAGAGAGAGAGAGAGAGAGAGAGAGAGAGAGAGTGAGAGAGAGAGAGAGAGTGAGAGAGAAAGAGAGAAAAAGAAAGAGAAGAAGAGAGGTCCGTATTTTTTTACTATTCCAGGGTGAAAGAGTAAAAAAGACAGAGAGGAGAGAGAAATGATTGGTAGGCACTTAGAAATCAAGATGGCGGCTCACGCTATTTCCTACACATGTTACCCCTATGGCTAGGCAAACTTTGCTACTACTATCTAATCTAATGTGTTAAACTCAGAAAACAGTTACAACTCCAACGAGAGTTTTCAACTCTTGTTCATTCATCACGTACGGGAATGGAAGTCATCACGCGCAAATTATTAAAGCAAATATTCTGTTCCCGAACTAAACCGAACTGAACCGAACTAAACCCTCTCTCTACTTATGGCCATTTGAGTATTATATTATACTAATCTTCCTTCGTGGTTGGAATAGCAGTATAAGTGCTTGGTATCAAGCACCAGTTTTTATCCAAACCCCAACCGTTGCATTTGATATTCCCGATCAGGCGACCCTTGCACGATGCCTCTAAACCAAACGAGAGATAAGTCTATCATCAAGATGAACATCGGCATAATCAAATTCAATTTTGAGCCAAGTCGAAGAATTGTTTGGGGGAGGGGGAGTAGACCACTCAACCTGACACCGCTAAGCTAGTTATTAACTTCACGAACTTCGAATGTCTCCATGTTATTTATTTCAATAGTGCAATCAGTTAATGTCTCATACGATGTAGAATATCTTTCTTATCTCCATTCACCTTCACTTTTCTGTGTTCGTGAATAGGCTCATATGAGAGTGATATTATAGAAATACCTTGAACTCGTTTTGATTTCACTGCGAGTCATTTCAAACATAAGATGATCACTAAATGATCACAAGCACATACAGCGCAGTGGTTAACGCGCTCGCTACTTGTGATCCGGTGGGTGAGGGCAATATCGGACCTGGTTCGATCCTCGCCACTGTCCATCTTCATATATATATATATATATATATATATATATATATATATATATATATATATACATACATATATATATATATATATATATATATATATATATATATATATATATATATATATATATATATATATATATATATATATATATGAGGTTTTTACAACTTATGCTTTCACGACCCGAAATATTTATAAATGGCATTATTTTAGGGTTATTTTCGTCGTGTACGAATTAAATTATGATATAGGTTGAATGAAAAACCTTGGATTATCTAACCTTTCGGTTTTAATGTTTAAACCTTTCTCAAAGAATATTCTTTGAGAAAGGTTTAAACATTAAAACCGAAACGTTAGATCATCCACGGTTGTTCATTCAACCTATATCATAATTTAATTCGTACACGACGAAAATAACCCTAAAATAATGCCATTTATAAATATATATATATATATATATATATATATATATATATATATATATATATTTATATAAATATGTATATATATATATATATATATATATATATATATATATATATATATATATATATATATATATATATATATATTGAACTCTTTTCTCGGATCTTTTCAGATCCAACAACTGCATCCAAAAGAGCAAACGCGCGGTTGTCCCGAGAAAAGAGTTCAACATCTACATTCGACCGCGAGAACATCCGAAACAACATATATATATATATATATGTGTGTGTGTGTGTGTGTGTTATTTGAAATTACAAATAACCAGGTTAACTGACGATTTTCATATCATTTGGATGAAGAAAGACAGTTTTTATTCAATAACAGTTGAAACCCCAAAGTTGATCCTTCATGGGGCTATGTGAAAATGACAAGTGAACGTTAAGTATGTGTGATTTATGTGTAATTATTGAAGAAATAATGATAATGAAAAAAAAAATCATCACAGAAAAATCAGATGTGAAAATGGGCTGAGTGAACACATTAACTTATTAAAACATGAAGTATAGAAAAATGCTATGAGGCCCGAAACATATTCACATCGAAATTAAAGTCATGGCGCTGTATAAGTAGGCAGCCACGTATGCGATCCTTATGTGTATATGAAAGATGAACTGATGAAACGATAACAAGCATTTCAACTTCTGAAACTCTTAATGGAAAATAGACGGAACCCCCCACCCACTCTTCCCCCCACCCACCTCTCATTCCAGCCCTCCCAATCATACCACTTGCAATCGCTAGTCACGCGTTGTAGTCCTGTACAGCCTACACGAGCAAATCCAAGTAACATTATTTTCACGAACCAATGAACACACGTTATACGTGTCAGGTGTGAAACGACTCAGAAGTGAGCACAATGGTAGAAGCATTCATAATCGAATTAAAAAACAAGTTGAACGAGCTACATGATTATTTATGGATTGGTAGAAATAAATGTTTTCAATATATAAAAGAGCGTCAATAAGTGCTTGATGAATAGGATGAACATTATGAGTAGAACACAATGGTAGCTGTTGTTACCAATTTTCTATTCATTGTATCATTTGTTATACATTTTGTTGTAAGAGAGGAATCTAAATTTAATCTGGCCCTATTGTCATTCTGGCAATACAATGCTGTTTAGGAATACAGATATCTTCATAATTGAAAAATACGGCCACACTATCATGGCCTACATTAAATACTTGAATATTGCAACTGAACAGAAAAAATTCGATAACGAATTCCAAGGGGGAA
>OZ023327.1:56843357-56870857 GCA_964007535.1 Brachyptera risi | reverse complement strand
GAGACACATTTCACTGAAAACCGTGAGAAAAATGAAATAAATTCATAGCTTTCCTATCGGAAATGTGCTGAAACATGGGAACATGATGTGAACATACGTGGTGATGAAACACCTCAAAGAAAGCAATATACAACGGTATATATCGATTTGAACAAAAACCCATTTAATAACCATAACTGAAATGTACGAAACAAAGGAAAAGAACAGAAAAATCTACCTCTGCGTTTTACATCTGCTGCAAACCAATCGTGTTTCGTCCGGTGAACGAGAACCAAAGAAAAGCTGTGATTTTATACAAGAAAGACAGAAGTCATATGTTTTTGCCCCATTTCACGCTCAGCCCTTGGTGGATTTCAGTTGAGCCACTGAAAAGATGATGGATGTCAATGATTTGCACACCTTGAGTGAGGGTAACGCAACGCGTATAATATGAAAGGCTTCCACAGGCACAGCCATCGGTGTTTACAGAATGCCGTATCAAATACATCATGGCCGAGGCTTGACTCAAGGGCTATTCACATGGATAGCGCATAGTAGCGAACTGCCCTTAAGGAGTGGAGTCACGAGGAAACCTATGCCCCCATTAAAACTAACCAAAGTGAAGCTAGCCCGTCGGCCATCTTGCAACTGTAGCCAACCTGCGGTTATTACGCCACCCGTAAACCAACCAATGAGCAGACATTTTTTCAAGCTACTTCAGTCGGAACGGGAAATAATCAACCGATATTTTTCACTGAAGCTATAAATAATTACTAGAATACTAGAAATACTCAAGCGAAATCATATACTCCCCATAGTAGATTTGTCTGTGGAAATTAAACAGCAATCCGACATATGACAGACTTGCGCGCTGATGTTTATGCCCAAAGTCATTCATAATCTCTTCGATTGAAGCTCATAACTACTGTGACTGTAGCCAAGATGGCGTTCAAGAGTATTGTCAGAGATCGCATTCGCATAGATCTCGGGCCACGCTACTTCCACGGCCAAGTGCAGACATCTTCGGCAGACATATTAGGCCTCTTCTACCGCTGACTTTATTCTCCTCTTACCGCATATACTCTATGCATGTGATAGAGATCAGATGGCTACCACCCGTGGTAGGAACACACCTATACGAACTAGGCCTATACTGTTATACCAAATCAATTCTAGCTACTCTCTGTGTAACCATTGACATAAGTCCGTGAAGCTGGCCCCTGACTTATGTGTGATCAGATCAGATAATTCTGATCAGTATTCGTCAGTTCTTCGTGAGTGCGTGTAAGACGACAAAATATTTCCATTGATAACTTGTTGCATTCTTCTGGGGAATCGTGTTTTCTGTGTCATGCTGACTTCATCACATATATCCAATCAGACAAATTTGACTTCATCTGCAGTCAATTCCTCGTTATAGTATGCCCAAATGCACCGGAAATATCTTCGTTGTACAGTTCCCATCTGTTTTATCGAGATAGTGTTTCTGATTTCCGATTAGAATTTACGGATGTCCATCCATACTTGAGAAAAATTCGGATCGGTATTTAACTTTAAATCATTCTTTCTGCGGATCTTGTAATTTAAAGCTTGGAATTTCATACGATATATACGTTAGCTTATGATAACAAAAAAGCTTGTATAGTCACTTGGTATGTTTCGGAATGGTTGAAAATATTAATTGATAATTCTCGTAACGAACATTTTCCGAAAATTGAAAATTTGAGATATCGACTACAGGTATGGGATTTTTAAAAATCTAATAAATATTTGAGTACGACAGTGAAGGATATATATTACAATAAATACATTAGTAGACAAACATCTTCATGTAGTCACGGACATAGATATAAAGCAACATACAGATAACACTTGACCAAGCGTGCCTACTCTTAGGCAGCTGTTATGATATTTTACAATAGCAACCCTTTCCAAAATATAACAATAAAGTAACAAGATATGGATCGATAAACATACCGTTATTGCATACCCTATTACACAGAATGAGATATATGCATACCATTTCCAAACAGTAAATGCCAAAAAGTCATGAAAATGAAATAGTATTATAGAATTCAGTATGGCACATAAAAATCTAATTCGTAATCGAACGTCATTCAAGAATCGCCGATGCGCTCTTCACACAATACCAAGAATCCATAGAGTTTACAAGGAAAGTGGTGAAGAAAGAATATGTAGAGATAAATTGGCCTATTAGAGAATGAAGGAAGATTTTCCAACGCAACTAACGAAATGTAACGCTGATTCCTTTCTATGCTGGTTAGGGACTTGTTATACACGGCAATTGCGGAGCCTCCCCTTGCAACTCATACATCTTATAAAGGAAGAGAATATCATAGCGTTGCGGATGGAACTTCGTCTTACACACGCTAGCTTTTCAGAACATCGACACAGATTATCGAACAGAAAACGAATTCCCTGCTGATTTTCTGAATACAGACTTTGTCTATATATAAGAAAACCGGAAAGTACATAAAGATAGAAAAATGGAACGGGGAGAAAGAGAGAGAGAGAGAGAGAGAGAGAGAGAGAGAGAGAGAGAGAGAGAGAGAGAGAGAGAGAGAGAGAGAGAGAGAGAGAGAGAGAGAGAGAGAGAGAGAGAGAGAGAGAGAGACAGAGATGAGAGAGAGATAGAGTGACAAGAGAAAAAGTATGACGATCAAAATAAATATTATAGGAATAAAAATATTGGTTGAGAGAAAATGAGATATCTCATCAAACTCTTGCACAAATATTCCACATCTCTTTTAACATTCTAATCTCTTTTAATGTGAACACCTCAATGAACAATGTGTTCGATATACGTTCGTATATATATAAATATATATATATATATATATATATATATATATATATATATATATATATATATATGTATGTATATATATATATATATATATATATATATATATATATATATATATATATATATATATATATATATATATATATATATATATATATATATATGAATCTGTCTTTAATGTGGCTTCAAGGTATCAACATTCACGATAGACCCATTCATGGACACATATCTTCACCTAGACAAATTTCAAAACTTTGAGAAGAATCTATCCAATCCAGGCTATTCAAATTTCTTGACGACCATCATTTTTTCTCCAAATCGATTCAGTACTAATGACGTCATCTTCGGATAACTAGTGAAATATAAAAAACTGAGAATATTTGAGAAAAATCACCAACTATGTACTTGGACTTCGCAAAGGCTTTTGATACTGTACATCATTCGATAATGATTCCAAAATGAGAGAACATCGACATCCGTGAAATTATTTGAAACTTATTTACAGGATGTGAATCAAGAACTTGAAATAAATAGCTAATTTAGTGAACAATAAAAAATTGTTTGTGGTGTCTCACAAGGTACGGTTATGGGACCAATAATATTTAATATTCATAATAACAACTTATGTAACATCAACCTGAATGGAAATATTATTCCTTTTGCTGAAGATATAACCCTGATATTAACTGGTGATAGTTGCGCCAGGAGTATATGAAAAAGTAAATGAATCATTTCAGTATGTCTATTGTTGGTGAGATAATATAATATTGTAACGCTGAATGAGTATAAAACGATCTATTTAGCTCACTCAATTGATATTTCAAATTGCAATATACCTGCCTAATGGACCTACGCAGCTGTTATTGACTTCAATGTAGAGAATATACTGAATATTCCGATGCTATTATTGACACACATTTGAAATGAATCGAACATAGACTATATCTTCTACCACGAAAAATATTAAAATGTACTCTTCATAGTCGACAGATTAGGATGCGATATTGAATGAATCGATGCTTCGATCGTATTCCATGCCCTAGCAATGCCAATTATCCAGTACGAAATTATTAGGAGAGGTCGGTGAATATAATTCAAATATTGATCGACTTGTTGAAATACAAAAATTGATCTATGAAATAAACCTATGTGAATCCACCCAATTTCTCGTCAAACATCACCGTCTTATGAATTAACCGAAGTCCTTGATATCAGAAAAATTTATATCAGAACCATATTGATCTATTTTTAAACTCATTTTGATGGTTACGAAATGATTCGGGTAAGTGATAACACATTCAATTATATCCGAGAAATTCGAAAGCCGTATTTATATCTGAAAGAGACATCAACTACAGGCTGAGATGTTTGAGTGAAAATTCCATTATCAAATATTCACGTGATGCGTATTGAACGCCATTGATTAAAGTAAATATTCAAATTCAACTTTTCTTTTTTTACAGTCGTTTTTCTTCCATTTATACTAAACTTATACCTATGTTCCATTCTTGGAGTTCATGTATAATATATTATATGTCATTAATATAATCGCATGACATAAATATGAATATAAATTGTTCCATTTGACCTTCTACTCACCAATATTCTCTGTATTGAATGATTCGTTTACCTTTTTTCAACTGCATCCATTTATACTTTGTGTAACAAATATTAGTCAGCCTGCATACAAAAACTTCTGTTCTTAGGCGTGTTTCACAATATTATTTTTCATTTCTCACGCCACAATATTTTGTCGCATAGCCTAAATTACATTTTACCGATTGATCATCAAGTTGAAATTCCTTTCATTTTTCAGTGTAGGCATACATCAATGAGCGTTCACAAAAATCCACGAAGCCTGATTTAGGCTTATCCGTGGTATAAGTACAGAAAAATACAATGTACAAGAGGTATGAATGAATTACGGTGAAAAAGCAATTACGTCGTAAGCAATAAACCAAGACTATACATAAATGCAAATACAAATATATATAAGTAACCGAATGAGATGTGAATTCATACAATACATAGCATTACCAGACCCTTGCGTATAAAATCAAAATATGGCAATAAATTAGCGAAATATATCTAGAGCATTATTACCTAACGTTTCCAGAAGCCAACACTTAATTTGTCTTTTAACCATGTTGAAGGTATTCAAGTTTATTAGATGATTAGGTATATTGTTGAAGATTACAGGAACAGCGTACTGGAGGTCCCTCTTACCATGTTTATTATTATAAGGTGGAACCACATAAGTTACATTCCTAGAAGACCTTGTGTTACTAGGATTTGTATACACATTTTTAAATTGGCCTGAATAATAGAACTTTAATATAAATTTGTACAAGAAGAGTCTGTAAACTGGCAGTAAATTTGAATGTAAATTCAAAATGAATTGAATTCAATTATCCCAATATCAAGTGTGAATGTGAATATATGTGTGAATATACTCGCTCAGAAAATTGTCAACATTTTTTCTCATTTCTATATTTGATTGGGCACGTTTTCAAGGCTCAATTGAATTCTCAATCGATGGGCACTGTCTATATAGAATGAAGATGTAAGTTGAAATATGAAATGATGAATTGAATGAATCGAAATTGAAATTGCATTGACTGCCTTTGTTCATTTGTTTCAGCTAACGGTATAGTAAAATAAGTGAAGATGAAAGTAAAGACGAGTGAGTGAAAGAACGGAAAAGGAAAGGGTGTTAAGGTAACGAGTGCTTGTTTGCAACTAGGAGGGAGTTGACATTAATTATCAGGCGGGCAATGTGAAGTGGCGCGTTTTGTCAAGAGCATGCACGCTCTCACGTGCCCAATGTAGGAGTTGAGAGTTGGGTGGTAGGTGGGTGATCAATGAATGGTATGATGGTAATTGCTACCGACAATGGTCAACTAGTTTCACGACCATTAACTTCTGACCGAATGGCAACCCCTTGCACCACCCCCTCAGTCCTCCTCGCTGCCCCTTCTTCCTTTCGGTTCTTCCGTCCTGACTACCCCACAAGTACGAACGACACGGTGATAATTATCGGACGCTCGAACCGACTAACGAGAAAATAACAAAGAGTTGGATTATAATCAAGTTGAGGAAATAGTTCAAGTAATTGTAATTATTAAAGGACCTCATTTACAATAAATTATTATTCACTGGTGTTATGTTGAATCACATTCAATAAAGTTACTGTTTCACTTATATATAAAATATATGAGCAATTAAAATGTGAGCCTCATGAAAGAGTATTCAAGCTATATTATCACTGCACGAAACAATTACTGTGATCAATATTTCTGATATGAAATACTCAGGATCAGCTTTTTACATTTGACTGCTCTAAGCTTTGTTGAATGAGAAAAGAATCTGATACATTTCGGACGTTTTAATCCAGAATTGCTACATATAGGGCAAAATATTAATTTCGTGTTGGGAGGCTCGGTTTTATAACCTTCCATTAAATTCAAAGTGTACCCAGTTAGGTTTCATTCGGTGTCTAATGGCGTTTCAAACCATTGAAGTGGCCGTTTAATATCGTTGAGAGAAGGATTTAGAGGACACTTTTACAAGCTGGTTCAAGTATCATTCGAAATTCGGGTGGCGGTAAAAAGTCCAACAAAACCTATAATTCTATTCAATCTGAGTTTGACATTGCCAATAGATTGCACTAGTTTTGGTTTCATTGTTGACACAATACTCATCAGTAACTAATAGTCAGCTTTCTATTCACAGTTTATGAAAAATGGTATGCTATTCGTGGCATTGTCATGATAAGCCAGGCATACCTTGGATAAGGTTTTGAATGCTCGTTGCTGTCAGAGACAGAAAAACCGAAGAATGTAAGAGATATAATAGATAATTCAGAGAAATGAGATGCTGGAAAAAAATCGAAAGATTCCGTCTAATAAGGTCAATGTGTTGTTCCCTCTCGAGCTTATTCAGGATGATTCAAAGAGGAAAACAGAATGGACACGTCTCTCTATATTAACATTTCTAGCTTTTGTGCACATACATGCACACAGAGTTTGCTTCTACATTGCGTTGCATGCATTGTGGGTTCCATTATATCAAATTGCTGTACTGTGTATTTTCATAACATGCTGTGAGTAATTGGCAGACAAAAGTATACTTTTCAGTATTGACAGTATTTCAAGTATTCTTCACTACTCATGGGGATCATTCTCATTTGGTCCTATACGTGACTGACTGACAGGTATACGCCTATATAAAACAGCTTTCTATTGAAGGTTTTCCCGCCAAGAACACATTTCACTAAACTTGCCAATTAATCAGTTTGGTGGTGGATCATCGCTATCAATTCTAGCGGGAAGCTACTGGGCATGCCGACATTAGAGTCATTAATTAATTGCTAGCATATCCGTCAATATTTCATTGGGTATATTCCCTTGGATGCTACTGGTGGATTGAAAAGCCTGATGATTATTGTTCGCTCAAGAAGCCCAACCAACAGCTATTAAATTATACATGAATATTATTTCACAGAAATTCTTGCCTCATACGGGACTCGAATACATTCACCCTCGACTCGATTTTGATGTCCTAGGCAGAGCCTTGACTGTTGAGAGAGACGGGTGACCTCTCATATGATAACTGATCTGTTTCTCTGACGTCACTATTTCTCTGTTGACGAGCAATCAAAGTTTGGAATTTATTTTCAAAGAGTTTCGTCCGGCGGTGCTGTATTGACAAGCAATTAAATTCGTTTGCGACCTTCTTCTCAAAGATTGTTCTCCAAGTCCTCAAGATTGAGGATGGTTCTTCGAAATCATTCTCTCAAACGTTCATTTTTTTCTAATAACATCGAAACTTGATACAGAATCATTGTTCCCCAATTGAGGCTATGGATGGAAGATGGGATCGTTTGGACGGGGCACCACAAGGGCGATCTTATCAGGATGATCTTACAATAAGCAGTAAGAAATTAATGTTGACGTTATAATCTATAGGCTCTATTATATGTTCTATAGTTTATGATTCTTGATTATTATTCAAAATTCGAAAGTATATTGAACTAAATGGATGTAAGTATTGAGATGCGGGTATAGATAGCTTAGAAGGACTGTGTATACTTGCGGTCACATAAAGTGGTCGATCCTGTCAAACTAAAATGCATCATGAAGAAATATAACTGTCGTTATACTCACATCAAGCAAAAATTGATTCACGATGTATACGTCGGCTTACTCCACACACAGTTCAAGAAAAGAAATAGCGGTGGAATATGACTAGTACACACATTTATATTCAAATTAAATTTAGGGAAAGCATTCCATGTGACCGCAAGTGTACCAACCTTACTACCTATTCACTTACTGCAACTCTTTTTGAAGTTGTTTGTCCTGTATTGCCCACAACATCACTCTACTTCCCTCACTTTTCTCTAAAAAAGTAGCTAGTATTGCCTACCCTGTACATCACCTCATTCCCACCTCACTTTCAGTGTGAGATACTGAGTAGGGGCCACCCTCGGTAGCTCGATCAGCCGAGGCACCGCTTCAGAAACTGAAGTCACCGCTGGGCGTGGGTTCGAATTCCGCATGAGGCATGGGTTTTTGTAATTGTCCTATCACTAATCATCACTTCATAGTTTCATAATTACCTGCTCATTCGTACCCCCGTATAATCTAGCTGTTGGTGGGGTCGTTAAGCAAACAATAATAATAATTATCATCACTGAGTAGGGTAGTGCGGCATGTATTGTTGTATTTGCAGAACTTCGCTAACGCAGCACGCATGCGTTATTTAGCATTATATCACGATTTATCTATTATATGAGCGATGAGCAAATACCTTCATTGTTACTCATATGGAGCTCTCATGGTTGTTTTTTATGCACGTGGCACCACACAGGTTACATATGATTTGACTGATCAACATATAAGTTTTTCCAATATCACATGTCATCCAACTTATGATTGTCCCGTTATTGGGCAATTTTAAAAGATGTAAAAAAAAAATGACAAGCGGTTTGGCCCCATTACTATACAGTTCCAATTTGGATAAGCCAAACTGCCAGAGTGACCAGAAAAAGTGAAAATCATCGATCGAAAATCAAATTAGAAACCATTGAAAGTCATTTAAGTCAAGGTGTATAGAGTTTTTAATTTTTAAGTATACTTAAACAAATATCTCGCTAATTCAATAACGCATATGCTTTGTTGGCCTGATATGAAATATATACTCAAGAACTCTATACACACCTTGGTGGAAACTGTCAAGTGTATGTATGAGCAAACAATTTGTAATAATGTGTATCATATTTGCATTCACGCTCAGTGGAGTTTGAATTTTTTTCAGCAGATTTTGTTTCAATATTTTTGCCTGTCTTGATTTTTTTTTAAATTTCGATACG
Organism: Brachyptera risi; assembly: GCA_964007535.1. NCBI lineage: Eukaryota > Metazoa > Arthropoda > Insecta > Plecoptera > Taeniopterygidae > Brachyptera > Brachyptera risi. Next base: position 56,861,678 of record OZ023327.1, on the reverse strand, counting down.
ATTTCTCAGAAGACCTTGCATGATGATATCAAAGGTCTATACAGTGGCGTAACAAGGCACGACGAGACAGGAGTGCAAAATGTTTAAATGGGACCTCCCCCTTTTTCCATATTTGACCAAGTCCCGAAAAGTAGGCCCACTCGTGTGCTTCCAGTTCATTCTATCATAAATGTGATTCAAATTTTCCTCGAATTTTTATACCATTTATTGCACATAAATTATTTCACTCACTTATTGATTGCTATTAAAATTCCTTCGCCTTGCTTTTTGCTTTGCAAATATGTCTATAACATCACTGAAATGAATCCGTCTTGTTCTCTCAGGTTCAATTGATAAAATTGAACCTGCACTGAGTCTCGATCATGGAAAAAACAATATATGAACATATGAATTGGAAACAATAAATTATAAATTATCATCTCAGCAAATTATACCAGTCTCAGTGGGCCCCCCAAAGTAAATTTAGTAGTGGGCCCCTGTGCCACTGCACCGCTTGCACCGTCGATATTTACGCCACTGGGTCCATAGTTCCAAACGATTCGGGCCTAAAACTTGATAATTCAGAGTTGGACAAGTCTGCGTGTCCAGAAAAAGTTCCATATTGATCAGTCGAACAGGAACAGTGTGACCTGTGCAGTGAGTAGCATACACAATTACGAACCTGAAAACAACGCACACATAGAAAGCTCCACAAGAGTGGGATCGAAGTCTTCGCTATCACTCATATAATAAAGAGTAATAAGCTTGTGTTTCCTCGTACTCTCATTATTTTTCTGCTCCAATATATGTACTGAGCATATCTTTTTACTGAATCTACGAGTATACGTGCATCGTTCAGGAATAGTTTAGTTCCCGCTCACGTTCTGCCACCATTTGCAATGATAATAACTACACCCAAAGACCGCAAAGCCAGCGATGATAACTAAGAGCAAAAATATATCGTGATTTTTCGAAGTTAATGCCAATCGTTTGCAATAAGGTGAAAACATATTAAATTTGTTCGAATACCGGTAACTAAACGGATCTAACCTCCGAGTATTCGTTCGTTTATGAATTCACACTACCTCCCCCCTAACTTCATCTGATAATCCACTATTATCGGCTCAAATCATAGATAGGTTAAAAGACAGTGCCTTTAATCAATGAAAGCATATGAAACCAAAGATACCTACGGTGAGAAAAACACACACATGTTATACAAAATTAATTTGATATTTGGAATAATTATAGTTGTAAACAAAAATGGATGAAATCATGCACTATGAACGAAAAAATCATTATGATACCATACAACTACTGTGTACTCATCAATTTGCCGTACTGTATATATAGCTTCGAAGCCTTTGATAACCTTTGTGATTTGGATTTTAAAATAACCATAGATAGAGTTTCAACTATTCACAATGTTTTCCAAATATTATTCATATTCACATTATCATGTATTACCATTTATACATCATTATATTTAGTATTCATTTGTATCATAATTCATTAATAATGAGAATTGATGTAATGCATGAGCACGTGCCGTAAAATGATCCAAGTTTTTTCAGAAAAGTCCATGATCAATAACAAATGGGATTGTGTAAATACAGTTTAAGTGAAGCATAATTTGAAATATCTCTCCACTGGCTTAAGTCCTTATTTGTTGACACCATAAATGACTGCACTTGCACGACTGCTCATCAAGAGAGAAGAATCAGGCGGAAGGAAGTAGGCTATGGCATAAAGCAAGCGGCAGCAAGTCGACTGGGCTTTACCTTGTTAACAGTTAACACGTTGCCAGACGTGCGAACGCATAATAAACATGTATTTAATCACAAAATACGAGCTAGTCTTCCACGTCGTACCATGCAGTATAGGCAGGCGTAGGCAGCAAGTCTCTCTCTCTATATATACCACGGCATTTCTCCCAACCAGTCCCACTACGACAACATAATTTCGACTTATATATTCAGTTGGTATAACACTTCACAAATTGCTGAACATGAATTCATTTTCGCGAGGGCTTTTATATCCAATCAAAATGTCAAGAAGAAAATCTACCCCTTTCCTTATTCCCCGCCCAACGATCATATTCTACACTCTCATCAAATAGGAAAAATCCATTTCAAACATAATTATGCCTTGCTTGCCTATGTGGCATAATAACTATATGCACATGTGACGGGTTCAAAGGTCATCACTTTTCAAGTCACGGGTTTCCTCAATTTATGCTCTCACTATCCATCGAATAATATTTCTAATTAGGCTTCACCTTTCATTTTGAAATGATTCAATATTATGTATAGCACGTTACTTAATGTGACTATTTGGTGTTTTTCTTTTATGGTAACCATTTGGACGTACACAAGACTTTCCATTCCCTATTAACACTTCATAAACTCCGAAGAAGCCCCGTCAAAAAACTAGTTTGATCATGCATACCATGTCCACGGCTACATAACATGGGTGTGGAGCTGTGTCGCGCTGATTTGCTAGTTTCTCATTATGCTGAGTGAGGAATAATGTTCGGAATGTTGGTATCGTATGATGATGATTATTGTTAGCTTACCAGCCCCACCAACAGCTGGGTCACATGGGGGTGCAAATGGGTAGGTAATAATGCAACTATGAAGTGATAGCGAGAATGAGTACGTTTACGAAAACCCATGCCTTATGAGGGACTTGAACTCACGCCCACCGGTGACTCAGGTTTCTAAAGCGGTGCCTTAGAATCTGGAGCTTAGATCTGCTCAAGAAGAAAGAGCTTAGAAGCTTCTTCTCAGATCGCCTCGTTGCTGTGCGTTGTGACTAGTGATGTAAATTTTCATGACATTTTTTTTTAAATTTTCATGAAAATTTGCAAAAGCTTGAAAATTTACAATTTTTCTCAAAATTTATTTTTAGATGGCATATGGGTTGTCACAGAAGAAATTGAAGATTAAATTCACTCTTATTGATACTGAAAGAATTTGTTGAACCACCACATTGCTGTAAAGGTCTGAACGGTTCAGATCTGAGGCTCTGGTAACACACATGTATGAAAAGTTGCATAACTGTCAGGCATCAAGCAGAATGGAAAACATCATGACGAGTTGAGTATGTCATAACCCGAACACTATTATGTCATCAATCCTGGCTGGATGTATGAGTTTTTTTCACGAATATTGGATCATTTCATATCATATAGATTGAAGCTCGGAACGTATTTGTCATATGATATATATATATATATATATATATATATATATATATATATATATATATATATATATATATATATATATATATATATATATATATGTATATATATATATATATATATATATATATATATATATATATATATATATGAATATATTTTATATACATATATATATATATATATATATATATATATATATATATATATATATATATATATATATATATATATATATCCATATTGTATCGTGATGACATTCATTTCAATTAAGCGACGGTCCAGGGAGAATGGAATGGCCCTGTCCTCTCAGGGTGCAAATTCTTGGTGAATCTATCGAAAATGTATGATCTTGGGAGATGGAAACTCCCAAGATGTGAAAAACCACTGTGAATTCGATTCAATACCCGAGACAAACTTGATAACTCGACTGAAATAAAATTCAAGGGACTGTGAATCAATCAGGATAGAGTAGACAACTTTACAGCTAAAAAAAAAGGCTTGGAGAATTAATGAAAATATCAGATTCAAAATCGATGAACGGAAACGTAAGGTTGAAATCTTCTGATAAGGAGGGAAAAACTTGGAATGCTTTTTCACAATCATTTCTAAGAACCATTCTCTCGGATGGCAGCGCTGAGCGTTTCTTCTCAGGATCCGCTCGCTTCCTTCGTCTGCCCTCCCTCCATGCTGATTGCGATCCTTTACCTGTGAATGGATTCCTCTGTGGGATCTGCTGGACGAGTTTCCTTCTGTCCAGAATGGTTTCCATCCTACGGATAGTCCTTTGCTATTGTTCCTCATATTAATTGCGAAACAAATACTTGACGTTTTATTCAATGAATACGTTCACATAGTGAAACGATGATCAATTAGAATGAATAATATTCCACTAAAATGTACGAAGATCTTTCACAACAGGATCTTGTAAATCTCATGGCAATTGACAGTAATCATACGAAAGTAAATACAATACATAGGATCGAATTAATCTAGTAATGATAGCTCGCAAATGAGATCTTAATTACGACCTTGAAATTAATGAGAGAAAAGTGTTTCAAATCATACAAAGAATCACCAGTTTCAAGATTTTTCTGATTGTGGATAGCATACTTTTGAATCATATATAACAGAATTTTTCAAGAGGGTGTAGTTCCAATATGCTCCTCTGGCTCTTGAACTTCTCTTAATTACTCTACAAGAAAGTCAAATACTTGAAAATACGTGGCCCAAATAGAAGCAAATATGAACGTATAAGAACAACATTTCAAACACCCATGCTCGCTGTTAAACCAACTCTATCAAGTCTTCACGAGATCTTATGCTAGTGAAACGGCAAGCAGTTCGACGGATATATACACACTATAGCGTATTGCCCCAGGGATCACATCCCAGTGGCGAGCTAAACCTTATATCGTACGATATACCGCGCGTACTTTAATCCCAGGAGCATATTGAGCTAAATAAACATTATTCTGCTAGAGGAAAAGGAAAATGTTTTTCATCGTGTTCTTTTATTGTTTTATGACCGAGTGGTATAGTATTGCATTTAGTAGTATGGTTCTTCACAACTCAACAGATTTGTTACGGATATAAAACAGTTGAGTGAAATAGCTCCAGTCACGTGAAAACAATATTCTGTGTCCACAGAGACAAGTCAGAAGAATGTTTATTGAGAAAGAACAGTTATAATGAATGGGTGATAATTCACCCCCGCCACCTCTCCCCGCAAGAAAAAAAACGGATACTGAATATCATGATATTATGCACATACGTTGTAGATACGTGGACTAATTTGCATCCGAACTTTTGAAAATAACCAACTTGTCTTACTATGAGAGAGTATAGAAATGCATTCTGCACAATATCGATAATTTTTTCAATAACTTTCGAACACTTATGAGATATCGTGATTCTATCATTTATGAGAAACACACACATGAATTCATCAATCCCGTCAAACGATATACCCATACAAATTATCACACTAATGGATATGTAATATTCACAAATATACATATTTCACGTGAATCACAGGTGGAAAAAAAGGAACATTTCAGTTTCAAAACAAGATCACGACATTGGTGTACTGGTTTTCATGCCTTGTCAAGTCATGTTGTATGTGTGTGGTAGTTTGTCTGACACTTGGTCGACAGACACATGCACGATAAAACGGTTCAAATCAAAACTGATCAGACATATGGTCGACAGAATGTATAACATGCTGAAGGAAACCATTTTCTCATGTATACCGATGTTGGAAGTTATGTTTCTGATTCGTTGATCAATTTTCATCTACTGATGAGAAGAGTTCAGCCCATCTTTGATTTATATGAAGCAGTTTATGTTGATTTCTTTCGAAATTTCAATGCCATTATTATATTCTTGACCGTATGGTAAGAAATGAGTACAACATGTACTACGTTGTGAAGATTACATATTGGATTGTTTTATATTGCTCTCGTCAGGCTGTCGTAAACACACATATAACTAGTGGAACTAGTAAATCGCTATGAAGGAAGCACACAGCGAAATGAATGTACACAAATAAAACCAGCTTAACCAAAGAATATCTAACACGTCGTGTATCCAAAGCTCCAACTCATTTCTTCTCTCTCGGCCTAACAGTATAGACGTAGCGAAAGAAATGGTTGAAGACGAGACATGTAGCGCTCGATTACTCTAGTGTGTAGTCTATATATAGTAACGTTGCTTACTTTGCACTTAGCTCGATCAGTCGGACACAAACACAATAACAGCAGAGGCAGCACAAAAAAAGTAATTTCGTGAACCAAAATTTAGGAAGTGTGTTCTGCTCTACGTAAACAAAATAGCTGCCATCTATATACACACCAGCCCATCATTACCTACAATCGGCCTATATCTTCGATATTCTCAAAAATATATATAATGAAATGGTTTCATACTACGAACTAGTGTTGAAAATGATATAATTCAACCACGTGTTGGGTGTGCTCACTCGGAATGCACGTATCAGTGATCTTCTCAAAACATCTCAAAACTTTTCCGATGGTAACAATCGTCCACCTTCTCTCGCCAGGTTATCTGTTTCGGTACTTTCGAAATTTCAATCATCAGGTTATCAAAATCCACCTGAACGATCGGTACCAAAAACTTGAAAAATCGATGCAGAAGATAAGTGTACATGCTTAGAAAAAGTTCCACGTAGATCTGTTTTTTCTTGCGATCTGTATAGAGCGCGACACTCTTTCTCCCCTTCCTCTCGAAATAAAATGCAGAGAAAAACTAGATGTGGATCGAATAGGAGTCGCCGCTCTCGCTCATCTAGTGCATATTCAACATTCACATAATATCAAGGAATCAAGGATCATCAAGAAATATCAAGAATATTTTTTGTGTAGATACAAATTCAAATTTTTCAAATTTAAATTATTGTCTTATTTCTGTATAGAATCAAAAACAAGAGTATCACAGAATTGTCAAGTCGTATTATGTCTATATAAATACTAAATATGTGAAAAATGTGTATAGAAATAGTTATAACAGAGTGCATCACATTATAAATCACAAGTTTTGCAACAAGTTCACAAGTTTGTTCGAACATTGACAATAGACTCAAATGGGGCGACCATATCATAGAGCTTGAAAACTAATAGAGAGCGCAGAGACGATGCTAGGAGGCGCGGGGTCTGCGGGGTGGGAGAAAGTCACGTGATGCGGTGTTACTAGTCTGACTGGGAATATTCTGTTACATGTTATCTTCATGGCGGAGCTCCGAGTCGGACCGAATACATGACTTCATTCATTGATCGTTATGGCAGATGTGGCAATTCTACTGAGAAATATACTCAATATTATTCAGCAAATATTTCTGCGTCTTTTCATGCGACTTACACCCACGTTTTTGTTTACAGTATTCTCTGACGATAGAAATGAAACGATGTTGTGCGGTGATTGCAGTGTGTATAACACGACTATAAAACAACCTACATCTGCAAAAACATAATTTATCTCTAGTAACAAACAGCCCTCATTATGCAGTATCAAAATGATATGATCACTTGTCTACGTCTTCGAAAAAATCATCTGGCGCAGTATTTAAATGTAAATCAGAAGAATTGTTGACTTGATATATATATATATATATATATATATATATATATATATATATATATATATATATATATATATATATATAAATATATATATATATATATATATATATATATATATATATATATATATATATATATATATATATACCTATATATATATATATATATATACATTCGAATTTTATTATAGGCCACTATAAACACCTATCTAACAGAAGCTAGAAATTGTTCCACAATTGTTAAAATTGTTTCGGCATTATTTTTCAATCAAGTATGTATTAAATTTCAAGTATGTTGAATTTCGTAACTCATTAAATTCAGAACATTCCAATATGAATTAATTTTGATCATCCTTGGTACCGTTGCCCATCATATTATATTGACTCGTCAAATATTTTACAAAAAATTGACAATCGACCATACTATTAGTCTGCTTGACTCTCTCCGTGTCACGTGGTTTCTAGGCTGATTTCTCCTCCGTGCACGCAAGTTATGGCGGCCTCAGGCACTCTCAGAGCTGCCCGTGCTACGTTTAGCAGCTGAAGTATAGTCCATATACTGAAATGTCCATGGACGATTCAAACAATCTTGCCTCTGAAAACTCACGACAGGTTGCTATGCAGTCAGAAATATGGGAAAATTGAACTGACTGATTAATGTCTGAGTAATCATATACCACGCATATTTTCATGAAGTGACGAGTTACGGTATTGAATTCTAGGAAAATACCACTCGAACGTATGGCTCTTTTTCAAAACTGAATCTGTTATCCTGACCGAACGAAAATGTTGATTCTATTGATCAATACCTATTTTGGATATAGCACTGAAATAAATATTGCCACCGCGGAGAATCGTTGGACGGTTCCATTTGATATATAACCGGGCCTCATCATAATTCGTCCATTTTATATATTCGTGACATTGACCAAAATCGCAAGCAATATCGCGAAACATTTTTTCCTCGGAACTACAAAGATTTGTAACACCCCAAGCTGTTCTACTGTAACTAATATTACAATTCTTGTAAAGTATCTCAGATTCATACATCACCTATACATTACTTTGTAAATTCAGCACTCGTATTTTGACGTTCACATTTTTGACGTTTTCGTTTCCACAGCTTCACGGATCCTCATCCACTGAATTCACCATATGAGAATGCCTTCGGAACGCAGTTGTGAAAAATGAATAAAACTGATTTTCAAAATATCAATGGAATGGAATATGGTAAATAAGATAAAATGAAATGAAATTATAAAAAACAGGTTGAGATTGTTACTTCCAGTTGAAAATGATTGATTCTCAATCTTTCACACCCAATCACACAAACATATTTATACAGGTAGGCATGCATCCTGAAATTTTCAGCAGAATGAGTTGAAAAATAATTCAAAAATAATAAAATCGTTAAAAATAAGTGTAAAATGAAAAGCGCTGCAGTCGATACCATTTTTTCACCAATTACAGATTTTTTATATTGGGTTTTAACGACCCACTGTAATTATGACCAAGATCTATTGGCGTCGGATGAATGATTAATGAGATGATGGGTAATGGGAATGATAGTGGGAAGGCAGCGCGGTCGTGGCCTATATTGTGGGAACCATCCCGGCATTAGCCTAGAGTACAGAGGGAAACCACGAAAAAACCCTGTAACGATGAACGGTAGCGGGGATCGAACCGGGTCCGACATGCCCACTACCTCCCGGGCATGGGCGTCAGCAGGAAGAAATTTAAGGGGGGGGGGGAGGGACGGGCCTCAACCCTAGGCTCCGCGTGGAAATTCTTGAAATTTCATCATTTTATGGTGTTTTGGGAGGTTCTGTGACTGTTTAATCAGCTCTTGATTTTTATAGATGAAGAAGACAGAGAATGTTGAAATGGTTGAATTCTATGCAAGTAGTTAATCCTATTCATCTTTTAAAATGTTTTATAATACAAAATAGCCAAAATGAGTCAATATAATCTGATTGGTCTGTATGATAACCAATATCAAAATTTCTGTGGTCAAATTTTTGCTGGAAATGCGATGATATTGATTAATGCTTATCGTGTACCTTGAAAATTTTTTTAAAAATGAATAAATAAAGAAACAATTTCAATTTTTCAAATAAATTTCTGCCTGGTCCCAGGGGGGGGGGGGGGGCAAGTGCACCCCCTTTCCCCCCCTGCCGACGCCCATGCTCCCGGGTCACATGAAGCAAGTGCGTTAATCACTCAGCTACCTGTGCCGGTCAATTACAGATGAATTCCATTCTATTTCAGGTGAATAATCTAGACCTTGACATAAACACGCATGGAAAATGTCGTCTTGATCGGGTCTACCGTCTCATCTACGTAGCAGCAGGACGGGATCAACCCCCCTCCCCCTAGAAAAAAAATCGAAAATAAGCCAATTGAGTCGCTAACTCGATAACATATTAGACATAAGTGTTTACTTTCATATCATGCTAAGAGTTACGTGAAGGAACGCTGATTCTGCACATTTACTTGAACTTGACTGCATACCACTGCCTATCATATATCAGGATTAAAACAAATTCAAAATGATAAAACAGGAACTAGTGATAGATAGCTCATTCGAACAAGACGATAAAAGCATCTAAAACTGAAAAAAGTCACATTTTCAAAAAGAACCAATCTGAATTGAATATAAAAGTTCAATTCAAGAACTCCACCACTCTTACTTTTGAATCAATGTTATACTTGGCCTTATCTGATGCGAGCACGTTCATACTGTAGATACTAGCCAAACGCAACATAAGCGTTGTAAGATGAGCGAGATATCTGATCAGGTATAATAGTCGTTAAAGTAGTTTTACCCTTGCTACTTTATCAACTCTGGTTTTCTACACACCTTGATGCATATAAAGAAGACTTCATTGTTGGGCAAATATTGAATCTAGAAAGCAGTGAATCTCGGCAACCTGAATGTGCTTTAATTTCCAAGATAATATTTGATGAATAAAAACAGATTCAATTATTTTCTTCAAAACGGCTGGTGTGAATTGAAAACAAAATCTTGATAATGTGTATCATTCATGTATACACATTCACAGAAAATTTCATTCCATTTGAAGAGATTTTATTTTTTATATTTTCTTGCCCAGCCTAATCTCATGGGGGTTTTTAAAATTTTGAGATGATATTTCTCAAAATCAGTCTGACCGATTCATACCAAAACCTATACAGTTCTAAGTTGGATAAGTTTGCGTGTACAAAAAAAGTTTAATGTCGATCAGTCAACCCCTGTGACTTGTGCAGTGCCCACAAACAAACAACAACAAAAAAACCACACAGACAAAGCCCTACAAGAGTGAGATGGAATCTTCGCTCACGCTCATCTAACAAGTAACAGTTTTGAGGTAAGCCCTTTAGTTTTCTATCATGGAGCAAATGACAACGGCAAGCCATTAAAATTAATTCATTTCAATAATAAATCATAACAAGCCTATAGTGAAGTTGAAAGAGGAGACGATAGCTATCGGAATGTCTTTGAATTGAACGTATTTCTGGCTGTATGCACTGTGTTGCTGGGTGGACGTATAACGGAACGGCACATAAGTGGTGAGCGTACACATGATGCGACTACATCGCACTTGAGAGGAAGAATGGCGAAAGTCCACTCACTATACAGCGTAGTAAATCTTAATCAACGTAAACTTCGTTATTTACAAAAGCTAGGAGGTAGCAACAGCAGCCGGCCACCCGTCATAGCCACCGGCCACCCAACCTACAGCCCACCCAGATGAAAACCAAGTCAAGTAAATACAAGCTAGTTTGTCATGGCCATGTTACTGCTGCAGAATTGTCATTGTTTTCGCCGTCAGGATTTACGGTATAGGTTTTTGTTTACACACTGGACACACCTCAATGTATAGAACTTGAATATCGGTTATACATTCGAATTTGGCAACTATAGGCCTACGTCATTTTTTTAATAATTATGAAAACGCAGCATATGCCGCGTTGTAAGATGAGCGAGATGTCTGAATAAGGTATGATCAGAGTCGTTGAAGTACTTCTACCTTTGCTACTTTATCGACTCTGGTATAATCGAAAACTCGACACACCTTGACGCATATAAAATATACTTCATTGCTAGGCAAATATCGAATCTTGAAAGCGGTGTATCTTGACAATATAATTCTGCTATTATTTCTATATTTTTCATGAATAAAAACAGTCAATTGAATTATTTTCTTTGAACAGGTGATACAAATTGCATGCACAATAATTGTAATAATGTGTATCGTTCATGCATCTTTACACAATCAGAAATTTCTCAATTTTTTTGGGAGAGATTTTAATTTTCAAATTTTCTTGCCCATCCTAATCTTACGGTTTTTTTTCAACATTGAGATGGTATTTCTCAAAACTGGTTCAACCGATTCGACCCAAAAACTAAACAGTTTTAAGTAGGATGAGTTTGTGTGTCCAAAAAAAGTTTCATGACGATCAGTCAAACCCTGTAACCTGTGCAGTGCCTACAAACAAACAGAAAATAACAGACAGAGCTCCATAAGAGTTGGATGGAAGTCTTCGCATACGCTCATCTAATCACTTGTGAACTTTCACAAGCGATATGTATACATATTAAAATTCCCTCACGGACTCTATATTGTGTAAGTTTCGTAAACATTCATCTGAATAGTCGATGAAAACTGTACAGTTTTTCCCGCACATTTCAACGAAACAATTCCTAATATCCAAGCTGTTGAAAGGGTAATCACGAAAACGCATGCCGATCACTTTTCTAGCGAAATTCAACCTACGTTATAGGCCTATTTGCACCTCTTGATGAAATCATTGGAAGCGAGTCGATTTTAATGAGAATAGTTAAACTACTTAACCCCCTCGACAGATCCAGACACCTTGGCGTGGTGTAGGGGCTTACGTGACCCCGTGATTTCCAAAGCTGTCATCAGGAGCAATTTATTTGCTCTCAAAATGGTCACCCATGACGATTAGGTCTGGAATTATGAGTGAGCGTCCAAACCAAATTAGGACCGTCTCGGTCAAGTGGAAGTCTTTTGATAACAGGAGTGTATGCCTATGGATGGAGTAGTGAGCGTTGCTTTTTTTAAATTTCATTTCATTCTCTTGTCACTCCCTTTTTTCTTATCTTCCCTCACTTGAATCTTTCTTGCCCGCTCCCTCCATATGGTTGAAAGATCCACAAACGTTGACAGCCATGGCAAAGTACATGGACATGAGCATGGGCGCGAACTGACCTCGCTGTCGACGATCCTCCAAACCCTACCATTTATTAATTAATTCTCACAATACTTGAGATTCATGTATTCATTAATAATTGGTTTCAAACTATTACAGATGTGAACAATCGAAATATCAAATTTCTAAGAAATTTTATGACTTAAATGACAAATATTCCATTCCCATTATTCATATCAGGTTACACGACGCACGTAAATTGTAATAATTTTCCATTTATTCATTCATTTTTTTTCAATACCATCGAAAATTGATACAAAATAATTGTTTCCCAATTAAGGCTATTATCAATTATTTTGATAATTATTATTCCATGTATTATTTTATATTACTTAAGTAATAGAGATTAATCAATACTTTATTATCTGAGGACTCTCTTTCAACAACAATCTCCCACAACAATATCAGAGTATACAGACAACCAACCATCCATTGTCTGTCTTTCCACTGCCTACTTGAAACATGTTACTAATATATTACATCCTTCCACATTAGATCGGAGATTCATAATTATCTTACAGAACAAAATATAATGTAATTATAATTAGGATATATTGGCGTCGGGCGATGATGATTGATAATGATCGGTAAATAAGATGATAGGAAATTGTATTGGGTGTATTGGACCGTGAGACGGAAACAGTCTTGGAATACTCTAAAGAGCGGGCAGACGTTCGTGACGACTCAAATGTTTCATGATCAATCGGTGGTCGGGGTAAATCTTTGTACTGAGTTGATCCTGGAATTTTTGTTCAGTATCATAATGGAATTGAATAACAATTCGATATTTAAGAAAAATATGGTCGAGAGTGTGCAGCTCGTGTGAGTTTGTATTTGTGCGTGGGATTCTAGTGTTGAAGCGAGCAGATGAATGGCAAAAAAAAAATTATGTATATTGGGTTTTAATGACGCACTATACTGATGACTACGATCTATTGGCGTCGGTGGATGATGAATGAGATGGAGAGATGGTGGGATGATGAAATGAAAGGTCATTTTATCAGGTGTTTTGGATGGTGGGAAGGAGTCGGTCGTGGCGTGTTGTTAATGAACCATCCCAGTATCAACCTGAACGACAGAGAGAAACCACTAAAAACCCCTGTCAGGATGGTCGACCATGGCGGGAATCGAACACCGGTCTCCCGAATGACGGTTCAGTGTGTTACCACTCGGCCACGCGTCTCGGTTAACCAATTATTCATTTAATCTATCGCGCTTCTGTTCAGTGTTCAGTGCGTGTATTTCCACACAATTCTGTATCAAGGTGAGCCTATAAAGTTATTTTTGTTCATAACAAATTGAAATATGAATCAATATGATATTTTAAAAAAGTACGGTTGTGAGAGTTCATACCGAAAACGCTTACACGCTTCTACGAACTATCCCAGTATTCACTCGCATGACAGAGAGAAACCACGACAAACATCTGTCAGGATGGTGGCGGTGGAAATCAAACCCTGGTCTCCTGTATGACGGTATTTATGGATCCAATTGAGTAGGAATGCAATTTACATTGTCTATTTCCAACTTCGTCATCTTATAGGCAATATATTTGAAACTACTTATATTCCTTCTCAATCCTTGGTATCAATAACAGTATAGGGATAGCATGGGGGATTGTGGTGCAGGAACAAGATGGCGGACGTGACGTCAAAGTCTAACTGAATCAATTATACTTTAACCTAAGCACATTCAATCAAATTTGAGTAGTTTCAATTTTCGGGGTCTTAATTCAAGTCGTATCAGTTTTTGGGGCGTCCTACATATTTAAGGGGCCCAGAATTTTTGTTGTCGTGTTTAAAAGTTTCCCGCACTTTTTACTCCATATTTCACGGAATCTCATTGTGCTATTAATTAACATCGATCTAGAGTAACACGTCTGATTATCTTCCGAATTTCAATTGAAATTGATTGAGAGTATCACGTTTGATTATCTTCCGATCAACCATGCATTTCTCGGTTACTCAATTACTTCAATTTTAATGAGCAATATCGCGAGTTTTATGACACCATCAGATGTGCACTGAAACACATAACGTCTACTGACTCATTACATATAATTATAAAAAAATTAGCATAGTGATGCAATTGGGCGCCTTTCGTATAGGCCTGGAGTGACGTTTTCGAATATGTGTAGTCTTCTAAATGTATAGAAGTATGTAAACACATGGTAAAAATCTTACCCATCCACCTCAAAATATTGCAAAGTTACGACCTACATGTGCCTGCAAATAACACATTGTTTCCGCCTATAAAATTTTGAACGTCAGATTACACGAGATTATATATAAACTAACTATGTAAGTCAGGGATGTGTATACATCGTGTATATATATTCACAGCCCAAGGTTTACCATTGCGCATCGGGTCACGGATTATCTATCGTACCACTGTGACGTGGAATCATTCTCGGTTCACCGTTCAGTATATAACAAACTATATGACGTCACGTCACCTAGTTCAGAAGCGCCAACCAAAATCATTTTCGTATATGGACACGCCATTCCTTACGAAGTTCTATCAAGTACCGTGGTCACAACCATCCAGCCGCATGCATCCGAATCACGTGAAACAATGTCTCTCTGCTATATTAGATGAATATCACCGGTGTTTTATGACGCTTGAACTTTACATCGATGTTTCATTTATTGAGCTTCAAGAAATCATAAAACGTTACGGTTCATCTATGAATGCTTTCATTCATTCCGTTTATTTGTATGTAAATATTGGAATTATAATATAATGTGAACAATGGAAAAAATTGAATAGCATTATACACCTGTACACGCCACTGATGAACTTGAACATTAATTCGAAGATGATAGAGTAGTTTGACAGTCAGCATCACCACCTACGTTCTATGGTTTAGAATCATGGAAAGTGCGATATATGTGAGAGATGAAGTGTGATCGTTCGAATGATTATCTGACTGAAAATTATTGTTCGCTAAAGAAAGTATATAAATGTATATATGTATATATATATATATATATATATATATATATATATATATATATATATATATATATATATATATATATATATATATATATATATATATATATATATATATATATATATATATATATATATATATATATATATATATATATTATATATATATATATATATATATATATATATATATATATATATATATATATATATATATATATATATATACATATACATATACATATATATATATATATATATATATATATATATATATATATATATATATATATATATATAATATATATTCATAAGGCTGCATAGTTTAGCCGCCGTGCAAACGGACGCCTTGCTATGCCCAGCTAAGCAATACTTCTGAAGCTGTGTTCCCATGATCGCGAAAACACTCTCGCAATGCGGATTTCTTGTCGTCTTGTCTATCATCGCGAACATTCTATCAATCAGTGAGAAGTGCGCCATTGGAGACGGAAGTTAAACAAACCACGATGTATTCCGCCTTCCTAACGCGGAAGCGGCAGTAGTTAGTTTGTTTTCAAATATAACAGATAGACTCGTATTATAGGCTATCGGGTGAGCTATCGACTTGAATCGATTATTCTTCCGCCAAATCGCTGAAATTTCACAAATTGCAGGGCTAGAGTAGTGTTGAGGTAGTAGTGATTCAATACGCTCATGGTGGATTCAAATTACAGTACAAAGATTCCGCATTTAGTAAGTTTCGCGTCTACGGAAACAGCATTATACCCCCATACCCGGCAGTGCTGTGTATAGCGTGAAGCCGTGAGCGACGCGATACCGGACACTCAACCCCAAAGTATTATTCATATAATGATGGGCAACATGGGGTCGTAGTGAAGGGTTCGATGGTAGTAATCGATTTGTCCTTGTTGACCTTTCACTTCTGGAGTATTCGTCGCAATATATACGTGTGACCGTGAGCTATTGAAGGAAGGCCAAGTTAAGGATAGTTCGCCCCCGACAGTGAAAACATAGACTAGGCTCATCACAATTCACCACGCAACAGCCGAAGCGCTCGAGTTGAAATTCTGTGACTCCCCCACTTTCTCTTGGAGCCTTTTCATCCACCTCCCCGATACAATCGTCTCACCGCCCCGCAACCTGGGTATACATGAACTCACGTTCCTTCCTTCCTTCATTCTCCTTTTTTTCATTGTAAAGTAGTATAGTTTTTTTTTTAATCCATCTGTATTTGTTTGTGTGACCTGACCGAATCTCGAGAACCCCTGGGCTGATCGCCGTAAGGCAATCGCAAAGTAAGGCAAATCCAAAGTAAAAAAGTAGAAAAAAAGGAAAAGTAAAAGTATCAAAGTGAGGCAAAGTAAGGTAATCGTAAGGCAAAGTGATCGGCGCAAGTTGAAGGTGGTAAGTGGGGGGTATCCCAAAATCGTTGACAAGTAGGTGAACGTTTCGTCCGAATTTGGGTAATCTGGAAGATAGGCGCATGTCTCAATACGGAGAAAGTCGAAACCATGCCAACTGGTGATGTAAACAATTTGACGTACTGCTCATAAACCTATCTGCACAGGCGTGTCGAGGGCCACTGATTTGGGTGAATTGTTGATGCTGAAGAAGGAAAAGGTAAAACACCTCTTACCTGATGATAACACACCCTGCAACGTTCTGGGATATGCTGCGGTCTATACTGTAGTGCCAATGATCCAAAAGCCTAAATGATATGAATGACATGCACTCGCTTCATTATGAAATGTTTGCAAATCTCTTCTTGGAACTTTGTCCTTTTTACCCTCAAACCCCGTTCACACTATGCTCACTAACTGCTGTTAAACCACTAACTGACATCAGCAAAGCAATGTGAATGAAACGCAGTTAGTACTAACCGACATCAAGGCCTAACTACGTTCTGTAAACGAGATCATGGCTTGAAGTCGATCAAAATTCACCGCCTTCCCAAAAAATAACAAGATTCACGCCGTCATCGTTTTGTCATGCCGGCCTTTTGCGTTTCGCTTTTGCAAGGCGGTGGAATTGAGACGAGCTCAACAATTAGAAATCGCGTAACTTTCGTCACTGATTGGTCGTTTTATCATCAAGGTGGCTTGAAAAACCGATTAGCGAATTCGCAATCCAGATAGCGCAGGTTTGGAAGCCCAGCATTAGACGTCACTAACAACCATTTCATGGCTATCAGTGTGAACACCTTACCTCAGTTAGAACGGTGTCACCCATGATGCTTTGCACCCAGCTAACCTCTGTTAGCTTAACAGCAGTTAGTGATCATAGTGTGAACGGGTTATTGCCGTGTACGGTGTATCTTCTTGCAGCTATCAGTGATCTTTGTTAGGCAAAACTATGGACTATTCGAAAAATACAATCAAGAGCTTCACCAGCATAACACCAGATGGCGTAACAACTTTCGTATGGAGCAACACAGACTGACGATGTTTACGGAAGGTCAATTACTCAATGATTCAGTTATACAATCACTCATCAGCTGAGTGTGAAGAAATGAAAAGTGTAACTAATTTTAAATCAATTTAAAAAAAAGTTCCTGCTTGAGAAATCGTTTTATCCTATCAACGAACACTTATGTACTAATTGATCATTCATTTTCATACATTTTTTGCTAATGTTCACCTTATGTTATTGACGATTATCATTCTGAAACGTTACAGTCTTCTGGTGATAAATAAATATTATTATCATTATTATCATCATTATTATCATCTGAACGACGATATTCCGGTGAGGGTTGGACGGATCGTCATGAGCAAATGCCAAATTGCTTGACGTGAGGCGACAAACCCCTCAGATGGTTCTGAAAACTAAACCACCCGCACAAAAAAAA
>OZ023327.1:56814244-56843157 GCA_964007535.1 Brachyptera risi | reverse complement strand
CTTCACAAGATAATGGAATTTTACGAGGATCCCATTAGTTAAAGTATAGAGAAAATCTTCCACCACTCACCACCTAGCCACGTTACGTACGTCTATTTTAAGACCTTTAGGCGTTCATGTCTCAAGCAATTAAACACTTTTTCTAAACATTTATCGCACGCAAAGAAATACGTTTTGGAAACAAAAATGGCAGATTCATATTGACACTTTCCAGATACAATATGGAGATGTTCAAATTTTCAAGACAATGAGAACTAGATTGGATTACTTCTTTCAAACTTGGTACTGACTCAATATTTTTTCACGTATATTGAGCTCAGTAACGCACTGTAATGATTCCTAGGACTTTAAGACGTCGTGCGAATGATTGGGATCAACGAGAAAATGGGATGGTGAGAAGGTGAGTGGGAGGGAAGCGGCATGGTTCATATTACAGGAACCATCCCGGCTTTGACCTAGTTTACAAAACGAAACACATGAACCTCTGTAAAGATGTCCGGTGACGGGAATCGAACCGAAGCCCAATCTACCCTCTTCTCCTGATCACATGGAGCAAGTGCGATAACCACTGAGCCACCAGTGCCGGTGCCTAAAAAAAATATATATTTCATTACGTTCACTTGAGTTCCGTTACTTTTTGACGGAGTGGAACAATTAGGAGAGAGAGAGAGAGAGGGAGAGACAGAGAGAAAGAGAGAGAGTGAGAGATAAACAGGAGGCGAGAGATACGTATATATATATATATATGCGCATGTACAATGGAATTATCGCGAACTCATTACTTTCCGGTTCAATGTAGGCATGTTTGTTTGAAATAGAAGATTATTAAAACAGAAATATCATACTTTCCTTTTCCTGTCCCTCTGTAGTTGGTTTTATACCATAATATACGCAACCTTCTTTTTATCTGGCAGATTAGAGAAGAACACAAAGTTTCCCGATTAGTACAGGCGCGTATATGCGGCTCATTCACAACAATATGAGTGAGAGCACGCCAAATAAGAGGAATGTATAACGAATAGTGCACGCCATAGTGGGGGTGACTCCAAAATTGGATGCAAATGGTATCGATTATGAATGGGTGGCGAAGAAAGTTTAACTGGGATATTTTAATTTGGGAAACCGAAATGTGACGATAAGTTAGAGTGTATACCAAGTAAGAAGAGTTTATTTGACATTAGGATGGTACCCAGAATAAGTGTGCCTCAAGAATGAAGAATAAAGTACCGGCTATGGTACCGGTTGGACAGAAATATGATTTGATACTCAAAATTAATAACAAAAAAAATATCAGGAATCTCTATAAAAAAATAAATTAATAAACATAGTACTTGGAATACATTACCATACGAAAGTTTGAATTCTAGTTACACATATTGAACATATTATTCTACCTACATTGTGTCGATTTTTCTACTTATAGGCTTATGTTTTGAATAGTGGGCTCAGTTATCATGCAGATGAGCTTCAACTATAATATTAACCAACCTAAACATGACCAACTTATTCAGTTATCAAAAATAGTGCGATGATATCTTTATCTCCATCTTTATCTTCATCTTTATCTCTATTTTTATCCTTATCTCTATCTCTATTTACTTCATTTTCAAATTTTTTTTTTTCAGGATTAATCCATCTATACTGAAGGTGTGTGTATGTTGACTATAGACATAAATGTGATCTATTTGTGAAAAATGAAACACTGCACATTTCATACAACTTCAATTCCTCATTTACCATGTATAGAATGAAATGATTTTTGAATTGAATTGAATTGAATTGATAGTAGGGGTCTATGTTTGTTCCATCGAAACAACGCAATTCAACCGGCACTTCCATCCTATATATTGAAGCTGAAAAATGTCTAGGAACTTGATTTCTGCAACTAATGTGATATATGTAGGATTATTGAAGACATTCAGTGTTGCTGTTGGGCAAATCAACGAATTACTGAGGTACTTTTGAATAATGGTATTACGTACACAAAAATCAAAACAGTTTTTATCGATGATCGTATTTTTCAATGTTTCTAAACGAATGTGTAATTAATAGTCCGGTAGGAATTAAGAAGTTATGATCATCAGTCTGAACGGTTTTTAGAATCAAAAAATGGCGATCGGTTAGGAAAATATCGCATATCATCACCATTATTGGATGCACGAAGTGAAGACTTGTCAAAGTTTGGCAAATCGCCGTGAGAAGATCATGGGGTGAAATTTTCAATTTTCAAATTCTATTTTATAAAATGAAAGCTCCGCAGAATGATCGCGTTAATATTGCTGATCATCATGAGTTGATACAAATATCTCGCTAATCTTCCACCGCGTATGGAGCGTTAGCGCCAAGTGTGAATATACCATCTCTCAGCTTTTTAGACGTCAATATATTACACCAAATGGATAATGCCCACTTTCAACTAGCGATCTACAAGCCATGCACCGATGAGCTAAAGTAGTCAATTCGAAAAACACGGCACCTCCATCAAAACGAAAAATACCATCATCGGACAGAGTTGGGCTGTATACGGTTCTTCGAGAGAAAAAATTGCCGTGTTATTGTTAACCAGGTTATAGAAAAATAATACTATAATATGACGAGGTTGTTATACGAGCGGAATGTAAAAATTGTCAATATTGATTTTCCATTTCATCATCTTTTCATTCGCATGGAAATTCAAGTAGTCTTATCTACACACCTGCGAACACATATCAATGTTATTGCTGAAAGGCTCAAATGATTGAGAAGTGAGAACAATTGATGTTGATTAAATCACACCATATAAACTGTGGCACAACATTGTTGTTGGCTAGTTATCTTCGGCTAGATGTTGGCGGCCTGAAAGGTTATGAATCAGGAATGTTTTCGTTCTGGAACAAATACTTTTTGGTCGAACAGTGAAGGGCAAAATAGGTTCCTAAAAGGTCATGAATGTCCATGAAAAAGGTTGTAGAACTGTATAACCTATATTCATGTTGTGTTCTCATATGTAGCATTCATTAAAATTTGTAACGATACAAATGATTAAATTTGTATATACTCCGTATATAAAACATTTGTATACAAAAAATATGAATACATAAATGCTGATATTTTTTCGATTATATAACTATAGTGTGAATTGTTTTGAATAGTTTTCGGCAAACAATGAGTATTTTTCCGATAGTAGCATTCATCTTGATCATAAGAAAGTTGTGAAAGCTGCTAAATCCATACAGAAAGTTATGTAGGTCTACGCCTATATAAGGTAACCCTTTTGTAAGCCGCACTTACAATTTTTTTTTTTTTTTTTTAATAACATCGAAACTTGATACAAAATCATTGTTCCCCAATTAAGGCTATGGATGAAAGATAGAATCGTTTGGACGGGGCACCACAATTATTAATAATTAATTACAAATAGCCGCAGATCTGTTTAAGACTCTTCGTCTTCGGAAAATACTTTGCATACACTGATAACCCCCATCTAATATTTGAACAGTCTGTTATTGACAATCACGGGTCTGAAATAGAACTTGAAAACAGTCGGGTTGAATTGAATGAGAAAGTACAGTTTGTTGGTAATAATTTCCGAGCACAACGAGAGGAAAATTCTAATACACGCTAGTGCAGATATGTTTAGTACCGATCAAATGAAAACAATTGCACTTTGAGCTCATTTAGAGAATGGAAACTTGGTATCAGATGCAGACATGATATAATAGAACATAAAATCAATGGATGCGACATCTCTGAAAGCTGTTGCTCGTGGCAAAAAAGGACTAGTGACGCTGTTTATCTAATCGAGCGGTAGGTCGACGAGAGCCAAGTCCCAAGCAAAGCCAGCTACATTGTGTACACGAATTTTAATTGAGACTTATGTCAGAAAAATCAGAACAATGGTTTTCTAGTCGAGAAATGTTCGAATTAAACGACAAACAGAACTCAAATGTATTGATTGAAGGGATTAAAAATTAAATTGTATCCGGGTATAGATGTTTGGGTAATATAATTGATCAGAATCTCGATTTTCAGCAACATGCACAATCCATATTTCAGACACTAGCAAAGAGAGTATAGAACTATTTCGAAGAATAAATGAACCATCACATATTGAAACAAAAATTCAATTATATCATTCAATAATGGCTTCCCAAATTGGTCATTGTAGTGCTATTTCATTTCTGTGGGGTAAAAATGCTACTGATAGGCCTGCAATGTGAAAACGACAGAATGAAGCAATGCGAAGTATATTGAGGGTCAATAAACATACGTCGATTACTAACATGTGTGAAGAATTATGCTGGTTCAAAGTTGAACAGTGGGATCATCCCTCATACTCTCACACTATTCATATAATTAATTTCGGTTTAGTACCTGATTATTTGAGAACAAAATTGAACTTGACGAGTCAAGACACACATAATCATGACACTGGGAATTGAGAAAAATACATATTGAGGAAGCATTTACATCGCTTATCGACAAATCAATTTTTCAAAAGTCTACGTATACACAATTGCATTCCTACAACAATCATCGAATTATCAACAGCTGTTAGTTTCAGAAATGCGTGTTCTGAATTAATTGAGGAAAGAAAATTGGTCCCGGAGTCGAGTGAAAGTGTGCGTTTTCGGGACCATTTGAATCAAATGTATATTCATTATTTCCATCACATATATTATGTTAATATTGTTGTCTAAATTCGTTAATTCGAGGTAATTTATTATGAATGTCTATGCAATGTATTGTATGTACTGTACGTCTATGCCACGTGACAAATGATTCAACAGAATTCTCAATACACATTATTATTCATCATCGAAAGAGTACTTAAGGGGACATTGACAGCCCTATACCGACAATGTTAAATTGGCACTTCGCCGGTACCTGTTCCCAGGGGCGGATTGGCCATAAGGGCAACCGGGCAAATGCCCGGTGGGCCGGTCGGTCTGGACGTAATTTGGGCCGCTTATAATTTCTTGAAAACTTGAAAATAATTATAATTCCTAAAAATTACGAAAACTTTAGTACAACTGGCAGGCATAATATATAATAATTGAAGTTATTGTTTTTTTCGCCGTCATTGATGAAATTATGATTATTTTTAATACAGCTGAAGGCACAAAGGCCGCTTAGTGGCCAGTAGGTTTAATTCAAATAGAGGAGGTTAGATGAATTATTCTTTGAATTTGGGCCGCATTATTCGTGTTATTCATCAGGTCGGCCGTCTGTTGTCTGTTGGTAGGCCGCCTTGTGCGGTGGCCTCTTTAACAGAATGATTTACTTGGGAAAAAGTGGCAAAATTGCAATTTCACAAAGTAATAAGGCCACGTTGACAAAAAAAATTAATAACAAAATTACACAGAATCGTTGCTCCGAGTAGACGAGTGGGTCGCGGGCCACCGGCCGGATTCGTTCGGGATGGTTCGGCGAATAACGTTGCTATGCAGAGTTATATGGCAGAAATAACAAGTGGCCGCAAATAATTTTGTGTCATGGGCAAACGCAAAACTTGGTGATGTTAGCGACGACTCGGAATCGGAGTACGAAACAGTGGTTGTCGACAACGTTTTACCCAATATTCGAGTTCGACGGCGGCTAGCTGATTGTAACGAACGCACACCCGACGATCCTATCCTTGAGGCAAAGAAAAGGTATGCACTTGAAGTCCACAACGTTATATTGTATGAAGTATGCAGTCAAGGTTCCAAACAAATGGTGCTTTGTACGCCGACTTTGCCTGTCTAGACCCTAAAAATTTTGAAGACATGATCAATAATTGTCCTAAAAACTCGTAAGAAAAACTAAGTGGTCTCTTAGTTGAATTCGACAAAACAGCTACACCCACCAATCTTTAAAACGAGCTTCAAAACTTGGCGATAAACTGGAAAAATTTAAAATCAACAGTGCCAGAAACATATGCTTCTGCAGTGAGTTCAGCTAATAATGACGATGAATTCGACGACGAAAACGATGAAGACGGGATTATTGACAACAATCGCAACAAAAACGAGAGTGCAGCTGCAAATCGCTCGTGCAGATCGTGTAAAAATTGTGTCAAGTGCGTTTTCCAACTTCTTAGGTGGTATAATTTATTTAGTGAAGCTTATAAGACCATTTTCCTGGCATATAAACTGTTATTCTCACTGTCTTTGTTACAAGTAGCATGCGGAGGAAGCTTCTCAACTCTCAAATTTGTAAAAAAAAACGACTTTGCAGCACCCTTACACAAGAACATCTTAAATTTTTTATGTTAATGGCCAGCGAAAAATCAATATTAACACATTTGGACAACGACAACATTATTGACAGGATCGCTGCGAAAAGAAGTTTGTTAAGAAAGAAGTTACTTTTATAACTGTGTATATGTAGGCTACAAACCAAACCAAACTTATATTGCATCTTAGTTGAAGGCGATTCGGTGAGATTACACTTTATCATGAAAATAATGTTCAGAAAGTAAATTCACTATAAAACCAAGGACTTTTAATAGCAATTACTATTAAAAGTCCATGATAAAACGTTTCTAATTTTTGGTCGAGCTGGGGGAGGGGGGGAGGCAATATCAACAAAAAGGCCGATGCAATGTGGGCCGCTTTTGTGCATTTGCCCGGGCTGCTTTTTTTCCCCAATCCGCCCCTGCCTGTTCCTCACAAACCATGGAAGGTAAATGCACGAAACTTTCACAGTAGTTACTCAAGACACACTTGCACTGGAAATAAAAAAATCTAAAACAAAAATTACATATAATTCAATTTTTTTTTAGAAAGTGACTAAAAAAACATACATTTTTGAGCATATAACAATTTTCTATTCTGGTGATATTATAAGTGAACAAAAAAAATCTCTACACAAGTATGGCACACTTGTACCTTGTTGACATGTGGTACAAATTTGAAGTAATTAGACGAGCTTTAGCGAGGATTCAATTTGACATACTGAAAAAAATTGGTGTTCGTTTTTATGTTTTTTTTTTTTTTTTTTTTATGTTTTTTTGTCGGTTCTCCACAGGTCAAACGGCTACAGCTATCAACTTCAAACTTTTTTTCGTCATGGTTCCTCATCTAACTTAGATCTGTATAGTTTTGTGGCATTATCGGGTGGTAACTTTTTTTTTTATGAATTTTAGAAATTTCAAAAATCCCCATTAGAATAACCCGGAGGAAAATACTTGAAAAATCAAAATTTTTCAAGACCTCTCAAATTTTCGCCGAATATAAAGGAAACTATTTAGCACATTTTGAGAGATTTTTCGCATCAATCGGATGAGAAATAACGAAGAAAACGCATTTATAAAGCATTTTCCCATCAATTTAGGCTATTACGGGAACCAATTAAATCTATAGCAACAAGTGTCACAAATTAATTCAAAACGATTGAAATGAATGAAGAGGAAGGCCGTGACATAACTGATTCTCGTGAGGTTTTTGAACGTTTGGAGTGATCCAAGGTCTGTAGATGTAGATTGGGTTGACAAATTATTTTTCATTCTAGATTTCTATACCCCTAAGCTCGTCTAACAACGCGCATCCCGCGTTTTCCTAGTTATCTTCAATAGTTTCAGAGATCCAGGTACCGGCGATTGACAAAACCATATTCTGAGATGAACGCAATTGAAAAAAATGTGTCAAAAATGGGTCGCATTGAAATTTGAGAAGTAGGCATACAAAGTGATCAATGCAAAAATTTATATAATTACAACCACTTCGAATAATTTTATGAGTCTTGCAGTATATAATTATTGGAACATTATACTATCAATCAGGCGCAAAACAATCTCGAAATTATGAGAAAATAGCTGTCAATGTCCCCTTAAAGGCGGTTTGTAGCGTACGTACCTACGTATAACTCCAAAACGAATGAAACTTGGATTACAGTACTCAATTTGTTGTAATATATAGCCTAGTTATGGCGACGTACACGATACGATATATCGAATTTAAGCTATATCAAATCAGACATTCAAAATTAGGTTAAAGCTCTGTGGAAAGCGTACTTTCGTCTTCTTATTCTCTTTCTCCTTCTTCTCAGTCTCCTTCCCCTCCTCCGTCATCACTTAAGAAAATCGACTGCAGACCAAACGAACAATCCGATTTGTCTGATTTTTTCAGGGAATATGTGCACTCATATGGAGATGTGCTTTTTGTTTGTTTCAACTGGAAGTGACTTCTGGAAACCGGAAGTAATGTCATTTTACACTTTTTCAGTGATTTTATCATTTTTCAGATCCATCTTTCGACGGAATCTAGTGAAATTCTAACACTATGTTTGTGTGAATATTTAGAAAGGATTGATCAATTAGGAAATTGATTATTCTCTATTTTGTATTGTTTTAATCTGATGTTGCTCAACTCTAAACAGCGACAGATAGGTTATATGGGGGTACGAATGAACGTGTGATAATGAAACGATGAAGCGATGACAGGAGAAATGATGTTTACAAAAACCCATCCCTTATGCGGGACTCAGACCCACGCCCAACGCTACTTCAGTTTCCAACACAGTGCGCGTTAGTTGACTGAGCCACGGGAACAGTTTTGATTATTTTCCAACCGGAAGTGACCAAGATAATAAGTCTCAGAAATGAAGATGATTGCCTCATCGACTCTCTTATTGACGCTCATCCGTCGCAAACCACGTCACAAATCAATTACCTGGAACCATTTCTAATCAACATGTAAGTACAAAATGATGACAATATTCATGCAAAAAAAAATTGCAATTAAATGTCAAGGTACCGGTACAGGAAACGATCAAAGGTGACAAGACACTATATTGGTGGGCCTACTGTTGATACTTGAGTTGTCCGCTCGATCCAAATGAGCGCTACCGTACATAATTCTGAGAGAATGAGAAATGAGAATGTCATTATAAAACGGCTGATATACAAAAAGGAGGTACTGAGACGCGTGGCCGAGTGGTAACACAATGAACCGTCATTCGGGAAACCGGGGTTCGATTCCCGTCATGGTCGACCATCCTGACAGGGGTTTTTCGTGGTTTCCCTCTGTCGTTCAGCTTAATACTGCATGGGATGGTTCCTTAACAACAGGCCACGACCGACTCCTTCTCACCATCGAAAACACCTAATAAAATAATCTTTAATCTCATTATCCCATGATCTCATTCATCATCCACCGACGCCAATAGATCGTAGCCATCAGTATATTGCGTCGTTAGAACCCAATATAAAAAAGAAGGTAAGCCTGCGCGCTTATTGAAGTAAATATATATCATTATTTGGTATTGTTTGTCCACGATATAGTTTAATTGTGTTGTATGTTTTCTGGCAAATATTTATATCTAGAATTATTCCAGTTATAACTGCATTAGAACAGATATAATATCACGAAGTTCACGATACCAGACGCATAGGCAATTAACGTCAGTATAGGTTATCTGAACGACATTGTAATAAGTGACACACCGTTCAACAAGATTCGATCTAGTATGGATCCTGATGCATTTCAATATTATTTTGAAAACATACATTCAATAGCTTATAGGGATTGCCGAAATTAGGCCGTTCAATTTTTTTATTGCTGAATTGAGACCTTATGTGATCGATTGTAATTAACTCAATGTCAATCGGCATGAGGTATGAATAAGGACTGAAGTATGAAGACTTACATATTTTATTGCAATATTTGTAGCTTCTATATAGCAAGTAACTGTATGACCATATTATTTCTCAAGAGACATAACGATATAGACGAAGATTAATATATAGAACAAGAATATCATAATGAATATGTAGAGTCTTGGCATGTAGAATTCAACACAAAAAACGACATAATAAAATTAAATGAAACAGAATTTTTCAAAAACACAGAAAGCTGTGATATCCTCACCGGAAACTAGAACTTGTGAGAAGAGGGAGCCAGCCCTGGCTATTTGAACACTTTGACACATGAAAGTGGTGATATGGAAAGTGTTGGCCAAGTTAACGCTTCAAAAGAATTTGAAAATGCATATAGGTATGTGGGTAGATATCAGGCAATTAATGCACACCCTCATTCGTTCATGTTCATAGTCGGTGAACAGCTTTTGACATGATGAAATACAATTGGCATACACATTTCAATTATACAAATTATACAAGTTCACTATGTTAGACGCTTTTAAGCCCGGTTATAATTACCGAACGTTTGCATTATCTGCCCATTATCTATCCAGACATATATGTTTTTTCCCCTCTCTTGAAGAATTAACTTCTCACTCTCAATAGTGTTCAATTGACACGGGTTCTTTTCACAAGATTTGGTTTTAGTAAAGATGAGTAACAACAGTGAATCAACAATAGACGAGAACGAAAGTCCCAGTCATGCGCAGTAGGCGAGAACAAACAATGTTCGTACATACAGATCATGATGCAAGCATTAAGATGTAATGTTCAGAGCTTCACCCAAATTATGAATACTCTTGCGCACGCTCAAAATATAGTCGTCTTCTCAGGGAATAATTCGATTTCGAGGTTCCGTTGTATTCCGTCCGTCTTCAGTTCTGTCTTAACTCGATCAGTTACTTCGTGTATAGGTGGTGCGATCCACCCAAAAATTCGCTGCAATATCATAATGTGAGGAGTGGGGACTATATAGGCCTACGGCCATTTGATCGATGTATGTGGAGAAATTCTAGAGAAAACGATGGAATATATATATATATATATATATATATATATATATATATATATATATATATATATAAATATATATATATATATATATATATATATATATATATATATATATATATATATATATATATATATATATATATATTATTACAACAATTTTCTGCTTGACCAGCAATAGGTTATCATAACGAGATGATTCAAGTCTGCTCAAAAATGACGTCTTTCCCCGGTAGTTGAACCCGGTTCTCCAGATATCCGGAATTTGGATCATTTGGTATATTTATATACATATATTCATATATATATATATATATATATATATATATATATATATATATATATATATATATGTATATATATATATATATATATATATATATATATATATATATATATATAAATATATATACATATATATATATATATATATATATATATATATATATATATATATATATATATATATATATATGTATATATATATATATATATATATATATATATATATATATATATATATATATATATATATATATATACTTATATATTCGAATTCAATGGAATGAGATACTCATTTGAAAAATATAGGTCAAGGTCGTAATTAAAATGAGGACAAGTGAGAGAGAAAGAAAGAGAGAGAGAGAGAGAGAGAAAGAGAGAGAGAGAGAGAGAAAGAGAGAGAGATAGAGAGAGATTGAGATAATATCTTATATACTAATTGGATGTTTTGAAAGGATTCCGCACTATTAAGTTTCCCAAGTGGATGCACTCGAAGTAGTTTGAAAATGAAGATGCAAGTAAGTTCTGTACAAGATGAGATGTGATCAATGCTCAATGTTATATCACGTTATACCTAATGAGATAGAAATATAGAACTAGATGGAGTTAATCCATTCATTACGGTTTTCACTATATCTACCATTCCAGTGTATTTGATATTATGATTTTGCAATAATCCGTAACAGTAATTACTATGTCAACAAAGTTCGACTAGTTTCATTGAAAGAAACCGCATGAGCGATGTTAAGCTGGTATACGATACGTATATATTCCTGTGCTCGTAAACATCCAATCAACTCAAGAGTTGGCATCAGCTTATGTTGACATCGCGTCTCGCACTGGTATTGATGTCATCTATAGATACTTGCTTTCCTATGTTGACATCGTGTATCCAGAACAATCATGAGGCCGCATTACATGTACAAGTTTGTATACGGGGTGAAAGTTGGAAATTGTTCAAGAGAGCTGTGAAACAATTCAAAAATGTATTTTTTTAATACGTGTCACAAATATTTGATGATAATGGAAAAATCAATCAATCTGAAAGAATAAAATGGTGAACATCATATATGATAATGAACATTTTCAAGAGAAACGTATTCGTTGAGGTTGGAAGGGCATATATACACTTTTCATACGTGTTTCTAGTCTTCCTCTGTTGCTCAGTCAGCTAAGAAGGCACCGCTTCAGAAAATGAAGTCACCATTGAACGTGGGTTCGAGTCCCGCATAAGACATGGGTTTCTGTCAACATCCATCTCATAGTTTCATTATCAATCGCTCATTCGTACCCCGTATAACCTAGTTTTTGATGGGAGTTGTTTGAGAAGCAAACAATAATCATCATCCCGTGTTTATATGGTCAAGGAGCACATACCTGTCAAAAAAAAAATGAAAATACGAAACAGTACTATCTAGCACCTATATTGTCTGTGAAAAATTGATATTGCAAGCTCAGGAATTTGGTTAAAACATTCTGGATCTCGAACTGCATCATGGAAACGCATTGAGATCTGACCGGCCATCTCCAGGGCAAAGAAAGAAAGTAGCCCTGGTCATGAGAAACGAATGCCATTGAAATGAAAACTCCATTGAAAACCATTCCATGCTCCACCTAATTGGATGAGCGTAAGCGAAGATTTCCATTGGGTTCGAAGTTTTTTTTTGATATGCGTTCCACAGGTTGGAATGTTTGATTGATCAATATGATTTTGTTTTGTGAACGCACATATTTAAACAACCTAGAACTGTATAGCTTTGGAAAGTGATCGGTCCTACCACTTTCAAAAAAAAATTGAATTGTCGAATGATTTTGGGAGAAAATGCAACAAAATGCTTTCCACAGATCGGATGGTTCGTTCGATTATTTTTTTTTTTTTGTGAACAAGCCGACTCAAAAAAGTGAGATCTGTTCGGTTGTTTGGCGCGGATAGGTTCAACCACTCCTATGAACAAATTATTCCTGACTTATTCAAAAAAAAAAAAAAATACGAAAATTGCATTTGTTCAGGATGTAGAGATTCTTACCAAAATTTTATAAAGATGTCTTATAATTGAACAAAACACATGACTTCATTCGAGATGAAATCGACCAATGTATTCAGAGTGTACAAATGAATAACTCGATAAGAAGTTACGAGCTTCATTTAAAAGTTAAGAAGTTGATAGTTGCTAGTACATGGTGTCGATTTTCAAGCTCATCCTCCAACGCGAGGAAAGCAGATAGTGTTTTCCCAGTTAGGCATACGTTGATTATGTTTGTAATGATTGTTAAATTATTACAATAGTATTTTCTATTCAATATGGCTCGTATACGTACTTCGATATTGGACTGTATCTGCAGGTATAGGCAGAGCACACATAGGTGTGTGAAGCATTTTGAATACCTAACGCAATCTCTTTAATTATCGTTAAGCCTATCCGCATAAGTTCGTTCTCTCAGCGATATACCATGCACGACTTACTCCAAAGACAGGTGGCTACTGGTTACAGTATATATTTCAAATAGCGGAGAACGAACGCATGCAAATCGTGCAGTGGTCCTGGACCCGGGTTCACGTCCCAGATTAGTATGTGCATTCTGATTCAGGTTATATGTGGTTAATTGCTCTATCTATTAATGGTATAAGACAGATGTTTAGGTAGTAATTCCAAAATAGGCCACGACCACCTCCTTCGCAATTTCTTATCGGAGATATATGCAAATGTGATTGCGGCAATGCTATTTAATGTTAACCGTTCTCTTGCGAAGAAGATTCATAGATGCACAGCAAGGTGGAAGGATTTTTGGAGTGTCTGTGTGGGAGGTGTTGCCATCACTATTTGTATTCATGCAATGAGAGATGAGCAAAGATACTCCTAACTTGAATCTAGATACAAGTTACGAATGATCTAGATTTTAAATAACCCTATCAGTGCCGCCTCCTGCCTTTCAGGCTGATTTATGAACGTCGTAACGACGGTAACGAGAGAAGTTTTCTGAGGCCTACATGTAATCACACTGATAATTGTATCAAACCAAAAAAGTGTGAGATTATTATTACTAGGAAATTATGACGGATATGTTCGATGGAACAGCGTCCAAATCGACTGCATTCATACGATCTTTGAAATCTTTGAAAGATTCTGATAGGTCATACGCTATAGATCTTCAGAATCAGAATGGTATTCACTAGAATTTGATAAAAAAATATCGAGTCTGGCGCTGCCAGCTTACACGTGATTATGAATAGTGAATTTCAAATCTGGAGGTACGTGGCCTTCTATTAGGTATTTTAAGAATTCTTCACTCATTATTTGTTATGTTCATATTCATTATTCACTTTCACTGTTTAACTCCACCTTGTTCATTTTCTAACATATTTATTCAGTTTGTAATTTATTCGACCTTGTTAAGTTACTTTTGCTTCAACCATCGCATTACACAATATTCTTCTCATTATTTTTCCATATTTAATCCACATTCAAGCTCTTTGGGGCTTTGTGGACATCAAGTGACTTTTAATTTATTTATATGTATGATCTATATTCTTTTTTTGAATGAATGAATGAATATTAGAGTTTTAAGGCGCATCGACAGCGAGGTCATTTAGCGCCTGTCGAAATAAGTTGCAACAAAAGGTGAAAAGTGTGATATAAAGGTGGAAGTGAAATTTTGATGAGAACACCTAAATACATTAAACTAAGACTAAGACTAAACTATGTCTACAGTGTCTAAAGACGTTATACACTAATTTGTTAAAACCGAACATGTGTGTGCTGTAAAGGGGCACACCCATGGGACTAGGATGAGAACGTTTTATTACTTGTTCTCAGTTCAAACTCCCCCTCAAATAGGAGTGGAGGAACGACAAACCATAATAGATATATGGTGGAATATGGTTTGATTTAAAATATTCCTGATGTCTATCCCAAGAGATCGGCATCAAGAATAAGTATCAAATGTCAAAAAGCAATACACTGGTAAAAGATGATTGCACAAACAACGTCATCTTGAACGGACATGTAAATGTCCTGATTCGGGCAGTTTGAAAAATGATACTGGTAGCAAGACGACTCTATCGTCTAACGCAGATCCACGAGCATGTCAAATGAGATCCAATAGCTTCGATAATCTTAGAAAGCTGAATATGGTATCTATCGATTTTGAATTATTCCCTAAAATCTTTGACATTGTGTCTTCCATACGAAGCTGTCTCCTCAGAGCAGTATATTTCTGACACTCGAGTAATATGTTCAATAAAAAAGAAAGAAGGATGATTCAACTGTTTGGTTGTTTTGATTGATAATGTGACACGAGACTCCATGATTTCAATCAAGCTGACGTCACTCCTTTTCAAAATCACTTGAGTGGGGGTTCTGGACTAATACTCATTTCAATCGTATTTGTTAACTATTACATCATTCAATTCTTGAATGTCGCTTTCAAGTTTTCATCGAATGTGTGAATAAACTCAATTGGATAATTGATAATCATTATTAAGGATGAGTATAGGCTATACAAAAATTGAACCGGCTGTTTTGAAGTCAAAAATAAGATAATCATTTTAATTATCGACATGTATAATTAATTAGGGCTGTTCGAAGAAGGCCGTGAGTAACTGCTGCTGATAGTTTCAAAACCAAGATGTGTAAATGTCGGTACATTTTATAAAGAAATTTCACTTCCATGACAACGCATAGGCCTATATGCTGCGTTTGCTTAGTATTCCTATTGAAACATAACTTAAAAGAAAAATGAGATTATTCAGACAAACAACGTGAAATACGAACATTTTCATCAAGTAGCAAATGTAATTGAGGCAAATTCAAATACCAATCCTACGAGTTGATAATATACTTCGTATAGTCCAATTAACGTCAGTAAGCAAATAGGCCTAAGCAAGGTATACTTTAACAGAAAAATTAGTATGATATTCATGAGAGTCATGTGAATTCTAGCATTTGGAAATAGAATACCAAATGACAAGCTCTTCTCTATTATACACGCACATCATTGTCCATATTATATACGCCTACATACAACAATAAGTGATGCTAGATGCATGCATACAAGCTGAGAGTACAATATTCTGAATGACATGATCTATATTTTTCATTGTAGGCCAAATCACACATAATATACTTTCCATCCAAAGTAGTATTACCAATTGTTTGGATAATATATAGTGAAGTGACAATTTGAACAAGTTAGGCCTATGTATACATAACATGTTTATTGATACCAAAGTAAAAAACAAAAACAAAAACCAAAGAACAATAAATTATGAAATTAGAACAGTTGGTGTACATATTTTTCGAATCAATCCATTTCAAAATAATATTAATAACAATAACATACGTGGAAAATTGCTCGTCGAGCAAGTGGATTAGATTTAGGCCTGTATTATACGATATCATAATGGATATAGGCAATCAGATCAGAGTGTTGTTTGAACTTCTTTACACGAAAGAGTATTTGATAATGCTATTGGATTCTACTTTGAAGTGACATTGCAACCTAATAAATAGCAGTAGGCTATTTTATTGGTCAAAGACTAATAACGTCAGCCGAGTCATCTTTCTTCCGCCTTACGACTTTTCCCCATTAGCTATAATTCATTGGTAATGTAATCAGCGATGCAGCGGTTCGTACGATATTCCACCTTTCATCTTTTGTTGATCAAACCAAATAGAATAAACTTATCGATTGATATTGAAAAGAAACGAGGACACTAAATTTGGAGCATTTCCTTCTATAAATTGTAAAAGCGTGACATATTACGATCATAATAAAACTGTTTCACAAGTATACGAACAGGAATGAGTAGGTCTATAGGTATACGTAATCTAATAAAAAGATACTACAGCTAAATCGATATAATCGAATCCAAAGACCTGACAATTGATTTCCATTCAAGAAATACTCTCATTTCTTTCTAAAAAAAAAAAGAATTGAAAGTTGATTTATTGTGAAAAAAGGATAGGCCTACACATGCTCGAATGCTGGAGACGCTCTAACGATATTAATTTGATTTTGGTGATTGAAATTTGGTCTCGAACTAAGAGCTATTACAATTATTGAAAATGAACAATCGCTTTCTAAGGCTATTCTAATTCATAAACCTGAAAATGATAATTTCTTCCTCTGACAAATAACTAGATTTTGAGTTAACTAATGCATGACCATTGAAGGGAATTGATATTTGAATGATTGAAAAAAAACGAAATATATTTTCCTGCTTTTTCCCGCGTGCCGGCAAAATAACCAAAAACGCTCGCTGAATACGTGAATGCCACAAAAATGATTGTAGAGTTTTTAAACTTGCCAAAGTTATTGTTCACACTATTGAACATGTCATCAGATGATTAGAATTTCCATAAGTCTTTCCGTTTCATCGATACAGATTTAATTAGAATCGCATAACATTTAGTACAAATTTTCAGGCAACTGAATCTTTGATGATAATCAAACGATAGATTCAATGAAAATTCTAATTATCTGATGACATGCCCAATAGTGTTTACAATACCTTCAACAAGTTTCGAAACTCTACAATCATTATCGTGGCATTCACGTATTTAGCGAGCGTTTTGGGTTATTTTGCCAGCAAGCGGGAAAAAGCAGGAAAATATATTTCGATTTTTTTTTAAAATCATTTTAATATCAATTCCCTTCAATGGTCATGCATTAGTTAACTCGAAATCTAGTTATTTGTCGAAGTAGAAATGCTCATTTTTAGATGGATGAATAGCTTTAAGTATGCATGCCTACCAGTGGCCTACGTTCACAGGCCCCTACCCCTGTCCGTGAAGTTGGCTATCATGCACATATGAAACAAATACTGAATACCAGAGCACAATTATTTCAAAGACGTGGCATTTCTTGCGATAATTCCAGAATCAATCTTCAATAATGAGAGAAATGAATATACGTTGTGACTGTAGGTCTGATCACGGCGAATTATGAAACTTAGTGGGGCGTTAGTTATTTCGAAAAAAAAAGAATTTGTTCCAAAAATAGCATAGTTGGTCTCGAAAATTCCAAAATTTGTTCCAAAAATTTCAGAATTTGTTTCGATAGTTTCAGAACTTGTTCCGAAATTTTCAAAATAAGTTACACGAAAGTTTTCAGGAGAATTTATTCTCAAAAATGAGGGATCAATTTCACTGAACCCCTCCTACTTTCAAAACAAATTCTGAAACTTTGAGAAAGTTGGTTTAATAAAAACAGAATTTGTTCTGTATAAGTTGGAGAAAATGTTCCGATATTGTTTTTGGGTCTGCCGATATTCAATGGTGAAGCTAGGGTCAACTACTCGATCCCTTATAGTAAACACGATCCACATGAGCCGTAAAAACCAAAAAGTCTATATATTCCATGCAGTCCACAATAAAGTCCACATCCCACTGTAAAGAGTGGAGAGCAGGGATAAAGCATATAGAGAGTGCTAAGTATCGCATATATTTAGTGATGATGAATGAGATGATGGGATGATGAGATGAAAGGTTATTTCATCAGGTGTTTTGGATGGTGGGAAGGAGTCGGAATCATCCCAGTATTGACCTGAATGACAGAGAAAAACCACGAAAAACCCCTGTCAGGATGGTCGACCATGGCGGGAATCGAACCCCGGTTTCCCGAATGACGGTTCAGTGTGTTACCACTCGGCCACGCGTCTCGGTCTAATGAAGAGTATAGTCTGGCCTGGGACAACTAACAATGGAAACAACATCAAGAAACATCTTCGAGAGCTGCACTAATATGATAACTTTTCAACTATGGAACTTGGTCAAAAACGGTGGTACGTTCGTGTAGAGAAATAATGCTCTCTCCGATTATTGATTCAAACAATGTTACACGGCGCTAGTCCACAGAATATACGTAATAACGTGAATTCTTGTGAAATGTGTTCACTATCTTGACAAAAATATACGATCAATGTTATTTCTATGTGAACTATTCCGTTAATTTCTTCAAGACTGCAATAACATAATAACATATACACTTACTCACACCAACACACACACACACACACAAATATATATATATATATATATATATATATATATATATATATATATATATATATGTGTGTGTGTGTGTGTGTGTATAATTGAACTTATGGATATACGACACAATACAATATCGAATTATTCTGGATAGAATGGTCAAGACGTGGCTAATCTTGGAGTGACCACACTCAATGGAGCTAACACAATAGAGGGCTTCGAGAAGGTTTTGGGCTCGGATCTCGGTCGGGACGAAACTTCTATGACTCGACTATTCTGTCATAGGCCTATCTATATATATATATATATATATATATATATATATATATATATATATATATATATATATATATATATATATATATATATATATATGTATATATATTCATATATATAACAACTAGTTGTTTGTAAGTAAGTAATACTTCTTTGCTACCAACAGAGAAATATACTTCCATCAAAGGAACGAAACTTGAACTATTCAACCAACTTCATGTTGATGGTATCTTGAACGTTCCGATGCGTAGGAAACGGCTATGAGAATCTCCCGCAACCACTCGGTTATATTCTGGTGCGGCGATAGGGGTGTGGCGGGGGAGGGGGGGGGAGGAAAGTAGAATCAGAAGATATCTGCTGACTCTTCCTCTCGTACTCTAACGACTCTTCCTCCCCCGCGCATTTTCTTCCTCCAGTTGAGGTGTCACTGATTTATTTGCTCATCCATATTCAAGACAGTGAACCAAAGGCTTTGTGAGACGTACTCTAGACTGGTGCTAGTGACTACTCCTTGCACACACCAGAAAAATCTCTTGTAGCAGATAACTACCTTGCAGAGAGCGGACCAGTTTTATGCGTTTATAAACGAATTTCCTTGTCAAACTTGAACGGGTAGAAGCTAGATCTTGAAAGAATCATTCTGATTTATTTCCAATATACTCGTAAGCTTTTAGCGTCCCTCCCCTAAGACCCATCTAGCCAGGGTCTGTTACATGGTAATGGTATGATGGGCTACTATAATATACTACCACTACTTCAATAGGTGAAGATGATCTTGGATCTTCTTCAGCTTATCGGGAGATGCATATTGAGTAATAGTTGGAGAACGAACGGCAAGCTGACTAGAAGTGAGATGGATTTTGCTAAAAGGAGAGTGATGTCCTATGGAAACTGAACGATAAACGGTTCTTATTCGAATTGAATGTTTGTACTGTGAAATTGATTTGGCAAAGTGAATCCATTTGAATATTATTTGAATGTTTTAATTATTTACTTCAAGTATGAATTCGCGTTGCAGAGAGTTGACAATTCAAGCGTTATGCAAAATTCATATATTTATACATGCGTCTTCAATAAGAAATTGCGGTGTTTCAACTTTTGAAAAACACACTGGAAGGATAATATTTTAACGCTGTCGAATTTAATACATATAACGGCACGCAAGTCTTTCTTATCGTGAATAGGAAAGAATGAAGTTGCCACGAGGTAAATAAATATCGTGTTTTGTCTACGAGTCAACATCAAAATAATCCAATGAAGGGTGCAAGCGGATAAAAGAAGCCTCGAAGCGTTTATCCGTACACTAACTCACTTCCTTCACCGTCAACGTATTATGTATAGTAAAAGAATACAGAAGAATATACCCATAACCCATACGAATACACCATATACACCATTCTAGCACGTAAGTCGGCTGTCCGTTCCACGATCATGAAACAAACATATTTGTAGATTTTACGCAATATTTGGGTGAATAATTGGATGAGCCCAAATGAGACAACACACAGAACCGCTTCACCTCACAACGTCGGTCGCAAACTAGATACACTGGAGGTCACGTGGTACGCCTGTGATTGAGTAAGCTTGAAAGTCGAAAGTGAAAATAACCTGCCACATAATATGTATTTATTGTATTCATTTTTCACCTTCTTACATAAAATACGGCTTACAGTGAATGAAATAGAATTCATCAATACTGCAGACAATAACTAGAACCATGATTATACACCACAGTTGAAAATATGTTACCAACTACAAGAGATGATGCAAACATCTTGTCTGGATTCTAATTGAAATACTTCGAATCTAAAATATGGGTACATTATTGAAATACCAGTAAAAGGCTTGAATAATAATGATAATAATAATAATAATAATAATAATAATAATAATACATCCTTTATTCTGTAGAACATGGATACAAAGTATGTCTATATGTTAAAGAACAAGTCAGGTAGATAATAGAGTAAATATTAAGAGACTGAAGGTTGACAAATTGATTATGGTACTGCGTTAGAATATTCAAGTACAGAATATGGTGTCATCTTCAATAAATAGTTTTTGAGATCTTGCTTGAATTGTGGTGTGCCTCTTTTTGGGCACGATAGAATATCGTGGGTATGAGGAATGAAATAGAATACAAGTAAGTGCATTAGTTATTCGGAGAAATATTACACAACTGTGCAGGCTGCAGCTATTCGGTACCACCATATATACGATGTTATGTTGCGAATATGGTGATTTGAAAACCATTTCATCCGAACTTTGGTAGGTCCTACCAAGACAATTAGTGGAAGTAATATCATTTCTGATCTTGCAGTTCTGTTTCTTGTAGTTGTAGTTGTAGTTCTTGTAATCTATAAGCATGGTTCATTTTTGTATTCAGATAGGCCCACTTCAGAAAGTAAAGCTCGTGAATTGAATGTTCACGAGAATTTGTTTTTCGTTTGGTAAAAAGTGTATACTTTTATCACTAAGTTTGATGTAAGAAACTAGTTTCTTATGTAAGACTCCACGGATCAAAAGGAAGCTATCATTTGATTGCACTGAACTGTTCACACACGTTCCTACATTCGATACATTCATTAAAGTCAACAATTAGGCCATATTTAGAAGAGTTTTCGAACTGAAGTAACGAAAAATCTGCCGCCAATTCTGGACCTCAAATTATAAAAATGAGTTTTGATTCACTTAAAAACCCAATCACGAAAACGTACAATTTCTTCCAAACTTATGTTCAGTCCGTATACATGCATACGTATATTCAGGCGCTCAGAAATGGAAGGGAGAAAAGGGGGGAAATGACCCCCCAATAATCCTTCTGACTCTTCCACTCGAGATGCTTTAACACCCTGACAATCACTTACGGTCGTCAGAATACACGCTAAATTGGGTTGAATATGCTTCCAAGATGGTCAAAGAACAATAACAGTGCTCAACATTCTCTGCTTCCAGTGGCAGATCTCATCTGCACGAGAGCCTCCATTTATATATATATATATATATATATATATATATATATATATATATATATATATATATATATATATATATATATATGTATATATATATATATATATATATATATATATAAATATATATATATATATATATATATATATATATATATATATATATATATATATATATATATAAATAAATACATA
Organism: Brachyptera risi; assembly: GCA_964007535.1. NCBI lineage: Eukaryota > Metazoa > Arthropoda > Insecta > Plecoptera > Taeniopterygidae > Brachyptera > Brachyptera risi. Next base: position 56,820,829 of record OZ023327.1, on the reverse strand, counting down.
TACATATACATATATATATATATATATATATATATATATATATATATATATATATATATATATATATATATATATATAAATAATTACATATACATATACATATATATATATATATATATATATATATATATATGTTAACGCCGGTCTTTTGAGACCAGCTATCTCGTTTTCCCTAGTTTGTCATTTGAACATGAAATCATTCGTTTGCGTCATGGAATGTTGTTTATACATGCAAGCAGTCGTCCTTCCTTCTCATTGCTGGTTGGCTGGTGGGTTGTCACGCCATGTGTGCGTCCAATCACAGCTCGCCATTCTCGCGTTGCCTGACTAAGCTAGGCCTCGCAGCTCAGTTCTCTGCTATACTCGATTGAGACCGGACGTCTCGAAACGGCTCTCGTCGAGTATTCAGTTCTCTGCTATACTCGATTGAGACCGGACGTCTCGAAACGGCTCTCGTCGAGTATTCAGTTCTATTCCATACTCGATTCATATCGGACGTCTCTTAGTCGCTCGTCAAGTGGGTGAATTCGCTCATATTCTCGACCAGCTCTTGTTGTGTGAGCATCTCCCGTCCTTCTCTACTTTGTTAGAGTTCGGACGTACTGTACATTATTTCGCATGTACGCAGTTGTTTCTTTTCTATTCTTCGTTCTTCTTGAGTCGTTAATAGGACCTCTTTCCATACTTTCTTGTTTCTAATTCTTCACATTTGTTTTGGTCTTTATCATTTACGAAGTTGGGTGTTTTGTTTTCTCTCAAGCTTTTGTTTATTGTTTATTCGAATGGTGTGCGGGGACACCACTCAGGTTTGATCTATTTTGTTTCGCTTTCTATTTATTCTTTGATTTGGTCAATAACAACGTCAAGTCGACGTAGACCAAATACGTATCGTTTTGGGGTGAGGCATAATCCGAGTTTGGATTATGCTCGCCTGATTATTAATGCCAAGTCGGCATCCGAATACAGTCCACTGGTCTCTCATCGCCATCTCTAAGATAGGCGGTAACATTTTGGTCCCTGTGAGCCAAAGATTATTTTTGGTTCCAATTTCTCGTCATTCGTGAGGCGGAATCCATCTCCGGATTCTTATTTCGTTCTCTTGTTGGAATCCATTTGTGAATTCCATTCTTTTCACCTCGCGGAGTCCATCTCCGGATTCCAATTGCTTTTACTTGTTGGAATCCATTTGTGGATTCCTTTCTTTGCACCACGCGGAGTCCACCTCCGGATTCCACAGTCATTTGTGTCAGCACCCGCGATCAGGCATCGCATGGGTGACTTCTTTGTCCTCCGCACTGAATCGGCTTCCACATAATTGGGTTTCCACGGTGCAATAATTTATTCTGTTTGTTTGCGAGTTATTATCAACAATTGATTCAACTTGTTTTATAGACATTCAATTCTTGAATCTTGCATTGTTCTTTTTCTGTGCATTTCGGCCGTATTTCTCCGTGATATTTCATATCATTAGTTTTTGGTCCTTGTTCTTGTTTCGTGTTTTTGCAATCTGTGGTTATTCATTCGCTACAATGGCGTCTAAAATCTCGAAACAACAAGCAGTGCTCACGGCAAAGCGAGAGCGGATATTCGCTTCATTACAACGCTCCTACGATGCTTTCAAAACGCTTGATAGTGCCAAAGCTCCGTTGTACAAACCTCGCTATGACAAACTTGACGTTTTGGAAGCCAACTTTGAGGAAGTTCAGAGAGAAATAATATCTTTGAACGCTCAGCTTGACGAAGGCGACGATGCCTTACCGGTCGACGCTGTTGAAGCCAGCCTCGAGGAAATGTTGTACGCGACTCGTGGGCTGTACCTCGCCGCCGTTGCCGCGACGACGCCTACTCCGCCTTCGCCGCCAAATCAAAATGGTTTTCGAGCCATCTCATTGCCGACAATCGCGTTGCCGGCATTCTCTGGTGATATTACTCGATGGACGGAGTACTATTCGCTATTTAAATCTCTCGTCGACGAGAACAACGACCTGAATCAAGTTCAGAAATTCCACTATTTGAGGACCACCCTCAAAGACAACGCCTTGTCTGTCGTCTCCGGGTTTCCGATTACGGAAGCCAATTATTCTGTGGCATTGGATGCTCTTGTCAGTCGGTATCATAACCCTCGGTTGTTAGCCACCACGTATGTTCAACAGGTTTTAGAATTTACGCCTCTCAAAACCAATTCACATTCTGGGCTGCAATCATTTCTGAAAGTTCACAAAACTTCGATTGAAGCGTTGAAAGCTCTGAATATCGAAGATTTGTCAGATTTTCTGCTTTTCACGTTAGCACTGACAAATCTCGACACATCAACGCGCAAGGCTTTCGAACAGAAACATTCTTCGCACAGCACTCCTAGCTACGCGTCGTTGATCAAATTCATTGAAGAGCAGTCCAGGACGATGGAATTGTGTGGTCTCGACAAACAAGCAGCTAGCTCTTCAAAAGCTATTCCTCCGTCCACAAAGCGAATCAATTCGTTGTTAGTTGCGAATCCTCCGCCCGTCAGCTTTAAATCTCGCGAGCAGAGCAAATCAGCAAGCTCGACCACGAAACAATCTTCGTGTCCAGTCTGCAAAGGGGAGCATACTCTATACTCGTGTTCCGTATTTCGGCAACAGTCCGTTGACGACAAATACAACACGTTACGTCGCCTACAACGCTGCTTCAACTGCATGGGCGCTCATCTCAGACCGCAATGCACCTCTAAGAATGTTTGCGGTACTTGTCACAGTAACAAACATCATTCGCTGTTACACACCGCACGAATCAACCCCTTGACTCGTGACACAATAGCAACCGAAGTCTCTTCTCCTCCGGAGACCACCTCGCCTCATCCTCAAACTCTCGCTTGTCAAGTCAAGACAAGCAAGCCAGTGCTACCCACAGCTCTGTTGGGCACTGTTCGCGCCTTGATCCGCGACTCTCACGGTCAACTGCAACCTATCCGTGCGGTTATCGACTGTGGTTCACAAATCTCTGTTCTCACTCACTCGTTCCTTCAGAAGCTAGGATTGAAAATCAATCCTTGTCATTCCGAACTCTCTGGTATTGGTCACGTTAGTGCTCGGGTATTCGGGACTGTTCAATGCAGCATCGCTTCCCGGTTCACCCCTGCAACCTCTCTCAGCGTACAAGCCTACGTTATGCCTGCGATAGCGAGTCAACTTCCAACCACCACCGTTCCGCTTGAGGTGTTTGAACGTTATCGCTGTCTCTCTCTTGCCGACGACCGCTTTCATGTGCCCGATCAGATCGACTTTTTGATCGGCGCCGATTTATACCCTGATATTCTTGAAAAGTCAGGTGATATTGTGATGAGTGGCAGTCCATCTGCCATAAACACGGTCTTCGGCTGGGTGGTTTTGGGTCCTATTCGGTGTTTGGATGCCGAGTTCCAGCCTCCGCTCTCTCTGCTTGCTTGCACTGGTTCTCCATTGGATCGTACTCTTCGATTGTTTTGGGAATCGGAAGAAGTTTCACGTCCTCTTCAAGTTGATCCGGACGATGAACTTTGTGAGGAGCATTTTCTATCTACGCACTCACGGAACCCTTCCGGACGCTATTCGGTAGCACTCCCTTTCAAGAACACATCCTCTCCTCTCGGATATAATCGTGAGGCCGCCCTCCAGAATTATTTGAGTCTGGAGCGGCGACTGGAACGCAATCCTCAGCATGATGCTGCGTATCAAGCATTCATGCAAGACTATATTCAATCGAACCACATGCAACTTGCAAGCACCTCTTCAAACTACGTGATTCCGCATCATTGTGTGCACAAGATTACCAGCTCCAGCACGAAGCTGAGAGTGGTATTTAACGCCTCTTCTCCAGATGAGAGAGGCGCCTCTTTGAATCAGCTGTTACTCAGTGGTCCCAAGCTTCAGAGCGAACTCCCGGGCGTTTTAACCCGATTTCGTTCTCATCCCATCGCAATTTGTGCTGACATTCGTCAGATGTATCGTCAGATTCTGGTCCAACCATCTGACCGCAAATATCAGCACATATTTTGGCGACCCAATGCAGACTCTCCAGTAAAAGAATATGAGCTCAACACGGTCACATATGGGCTCGTACCGTCAGCTTTTCTTGCTCAACGAGTGCTGAAGCAGCTCGTGCACGACGAAGGGGCTCCTTTCCCCAATGCTTCGCGTGCTTTGATATCTCACATCTACGTGGATGACATCGTGTCTGGCGCAGCAGACGTCGCTCAAGCTCGCATTCTTCAATCGGAATTACAGGCTATTCTAGCTAGTGGAGGTTTCGAACTCCGAAAGTGGGCCAGTAACCTCCCGGAAGCATTGAGTGCACTTCCGGAGGATCATCTAGAGACTCCAGTCGTGTTTTCGGATGACGATCAGGGCATCAAGATCCTTGGTCTGTTCTGGGATCCCCGATCGGATGATTTCTCATTCCACACCTTACCTTTCGAAGGCGTGGTAACGAAGCGCACGGTCTTGTCGTACATTGCGCGCATTTTTGATCCTTTGGGATTCCTCACCCCGCTCGTATGCTGGATGAAGATTTTTCTTCAGCAACTTTGGTTATCGCGGGTGCAGTGGGACGACGTTTTACCACCGCTTCTTGCTCAAAGGTGGTTGGACGCGGTAGCCGAGATCTGTCTTCTCTCGAACTTCCGAGTTCCACGCGCATTTCCTGCTTCACAAGGCATACATCGACTTGTAGGCTTTTGTGATGCCTCCGAGAAGGCCTACGCTGCGATACTTTACCTTCACACAACGAATCATGCAACTTCGCATATTAGTTTGTTGCGAGCAAGGAGTAAAGTTTCCCCGGTCAAACCCTTGACCATCCCTAAGCTTGAACTCTCTGCTGCTTTGCTTCTAACGCGTGTGCTGAAAGATACTCTTCCCTCACTCAGCACTCTTGTCGTGGAGTCAGTAACCCTCTACACTGATTCGACTATTGTGCTCGCGTGGCTTGCCACCCCTCCACATCGACTGAAGACATTCGTCGCCAACCGAGTAGTGGAGATACTCGACAACTCCACTCCTACCAATTGGGCACACGTGGATTCCGAAGAAAATCCCGCTGACTGCGCTTCTCGTGGAATACTGCCTTCTCAGCTCATGGAATACCCGTTGTACCTCTCGGGTCCTTCTTTTCTCAGGAGTCCCCATGCTCTGTGGCCTATCTCTGTGCCTTCCACTGATTTATTGTCTGAATTGCCAGACATTAAGCCTTCCATGGTCACTTTGGCCACAACGGTCAAAGTAGATCCTCTCCTGGTGAATTTTCGAAAGTTTTCCACACTTCTCAAAGCACAACGGGTCTTTGGGTATGTAGTTCGATTTGCCCGTCTCTTATTGGCGAAACGATCCAAGATTCTCCCTCCTACGGGTTCTTTAAAACCTGTGGAGCTGCAAGACGCTCTTGAACTGATCATAAGAGTCACTAGAAACCACTTTTATGCAACCGAGATCAGCCAACTTGCCAAACAGGGACAGGTTTCATCCCGGATCGCTTCGCTGAAACCTTTTCTCGAACCCTCGGGCTTACTCAAGGTGGGCGGAAGATTGCGTCACTCTTCTCTTCCTGAAGAGGCTCGGTACCCAATCCTACTCCCCAAAGAAGCTCACCTCGCATCTCTCATTTGCGATGCCTTCCACCGAACATCGCTACATTCCGGCCCGAGAACGGTACAGGCGCTGATACAGCAGCGTTACTGGATCGTTTCTCTGCGCGGTTTGTTGAGGCAGCGCATACACCAGTGCATTACTCGCCACAAGTTTCGCGCAAAGCCTATTCAGCCTCCAATGGCAGATTTGCATTCATTCGTGTATTGTTTCTGTTCAAAGCACGCATTGGTGCTTTGATCATTTCTTCATGTTCACTTTCTTGTTGTTCTCTTTTTTTTGAAAAGTCAGCGACCATTGGATAAAATGGTTGCGTTTTCTCCTCAATGAATCGCTCGGATCATGTGCGATTTCTTTGCTGTTCTCCGATCCAATTGGGAAGCAATCCAATTACTTGGTGAAAATCTTTTGCTCACGTTGCCTATGAAGTTACAAGGCTTCTTACGAACAGTTTGCTGTACTAATTTCATGTTCCAAATTTTCCGTATCGTTTACCTCAGCTTTAAAATGTTCATTTTGGTGGGCGGTTTGTTAACGCCGGTCTTTTGAGACCAGCTATCTCGTTTTCCCTAGTTTGTCATTTGAACATGAAATCATTCGTTTGCGTCATGGAATGTTGTTTATACATGCAAGCAGTCGTCCTTCCTTCTCATTGCTGGTTGGCTGGTGGGTTGTCACGCCATGTGTGCGTCCAATCACAGCTCGCCATTCTCGCGTTGCCTGACTAAGCTAGGCCTCGCAGCTCAGTTCTCTGCTATACTCGATTGAGACCGGACGTCTCGAAACGGCTCTCGTCGAGTATTCAGTTCTCTGCTATACTCGATTGAGACCGGACGTCTCGAAACGGCTCTCGTCGAGTATTCAGTTCTATTCCATACTCGATTCATATCGGACGTCTCTTAGTCGCTCGTCAAGTGGGTGAATTCGCTCATATTCTCGACCAGCTCTTGTTGTGTGAGCATCTCCCGTCCTTCTCTACTTTGTTAGA
>OZ023327.1:56784244-56806744 GCA_964007535.1 Brachyptera risi | reverse complement strand
TTTAAAATAATTAGTTTTATTCTCGGAAGCTCAACGTTCATTTAGTAGTATTCTATTGTTGTTTTTATAATATTTTTGATTCTTGTCATTGCTCCTGAAGAGGTGACCGATAAAGGTCATGAAACGTTGAGCTTTCGAGAATAGAACTAATTATTTTAAATATGATTTGAAAAGAATTTGTTTCATTTTATCATTATTACACAACTTCATCCAAAAATATTCAATTTATAGCATATATATATATATATATATATATATATATATATATATATATATATATATATATATATATATATATATATATATATATATATATATATATATTTATATAAATATATATATATATATATATATATATATATATATATATATATATATATATACACCATATTTATTTCACACTATATATACTATACACTATACATATATATATATATATATATATATATATATATATATATATATATATATATATATATATATATATATATATATATATATATATTATTTATTTATACACAAAATATAAATATATATAGAACTATAAAACTATATATAGAAATATATATACATACACTATATATATTTCAAGCAACATGCACAATCCATGATTAGAACATTCGCAAAGCGAGTAGGATTATTTCGAAGAATAAATGGATCATTACCTATTGAAACCAAAATTGCATTATATCATTCAATTATAGCTCCTCATATCGATTATTGCTGCAGTAGTATTCTATTTCTGTGTGATGAAAATGCCATCGATACAATGCAAAAACAACAAAATAAAGCTATGCGGGGTATATTGAGGGTCGATAGATACACGCCAATAGAGAAAATGTGTGAAGAATTATGTTGGCTAACGGTGAAACAGAGGATCATCCCTAATACTCTTACTTTCATTTATAAAATTCATCATGCATGGTTCGAATCAGTACCCAATTATTTGAGAACAAAGTTGAAATTGTGTAAAGAGAATCATACTCATGGCACAAGAAATTGTGATAAAATATACATTTATATATAAATATATATAAATATATATATATATATATATATATATATATATATATATATATATATATATATATATATATATACATATAAATTAAATACACGAAGTATACCAACCAATGATATAGTCTATATATTTTGAGCTTTGCTGTAAATTTAATGACTTCAATGTTAATACAGTAATCTTCCAAAAAAATGGATCACACGAGCAAAGTCTCCACTTTCTGTTATCACTCTGATGCGGTTTTTATTTTAAAATATTTGCATTCATTTGTTCATTCAGTCACAGTTTTTGGGAACATCATTTTGATGTTTAGGAACTAAACAATTGAGGTGATAAATCAAGTCCTACATCATGCAAAATTTGTGGAAGTCAAAGCATTGTAAAATGGATATAGTTAATTAACATTTGAACAATTTGATTCGAACGATTCAAGGAGTGGTATGAAAATCAATGCATTCAACCAAGGAATTATTTCATACTATAAAACGAATTGGTCATAAGATGAGAACATTTAAAATTTGTCATGTCTTCGTTTTTTTCAATTCGATTGGAAGTTTAGTATACATGGGGTAAGAATAATATGCGGGTTAATGCATCTGATCAATGCAATTGATGATATACTGAATCGCAAAAATGACACAGGACAATCCAAATAGGACTACAGTTCTAATTATAATGCATTTAGAATCGGATACACAAAGAATGAGAAATCAATGCTTATAATCTGCCGTTGGTTTCATACTCATAGGCCCAAGACCAAGAGAAAAGACGGTCGTCTATACAAACTGAATGAATGTGAGAACGTTTGACAATTACAATATTTTCACTGCAATTCCATTCTCATCCAATTCCATTTTTATTCTGCATTATAATCATTGATAGTTGATACATTATAGGACCAATGAGGAGAAATAAGAAAACTTAACAGAAGCCCAAACAAGAACACAGATTTTTGAATGCGGGCTGCCGAATAGAGAACATCCAATATATATATATATATATATATATATATATATATATATATATATATATATATATATATATATATATATATATATATATATATATATATATATATATATATATGCCTACATATATGATATATATATGATTACACATTGTTTTGGGATTATAACGCGTATAATAAAAACAAGACAAATCCAAATATTGAATTTTTCTAATATAAAGATTGCCTAACGTTTCTGGAGTTCTTCCACTCCCTTCATCATAGAAATATTCCTCCGATGGAGGGAGTGACAAAAACCTGGAAACCTTGGGCAATCTGTATATTAAAACAATTTCATATTTGGATTTGTCTTTGTTTTTATTATACGCGTTTTAATCACGAAATAATGTGTGATCATAATACTGAACGAGAAAATTTGAAGAATATATATATTCATATATATATATATATATATATATATATATATATATATATATATATATATATATATATATGAATATATATATATATATATATATATATGTGTGTGTGTGTATATATCATATATATATATATATATATATATATATATATATATATATATATATATGTTCATATATATATATATATATATATATATATATATATATATATATATATATATATATATATATATATATATATATATATATATATATATATATATATATATATATATATATATATATATATATATATTCAATATATATATATATATAATCAACTCGAGCATATTTTTGGTCGCTTGTCTTATTTTTGTCATGCTTATTGATTTTGCACCTTGTAGGCCTACTCATCGTTTCGTGATGATTTGAATCATTTGTGAATATTCCATGTTAGGTATTTTTTTCTCATAGAAATAGTTGTATCTTGTAATTTGTGATCATATTTTGTTTCTTACAATTGTTGCAAAGAAAATTAATATTAATCCTCAAACACTCAATATTATTGATTTTCGATGAACCATCACTTAACCTATATTCCCATATTCCAGCTCACTTTCTCCTATAGGCTTCTGTCAAGTGACGTCACCCATTATTGAAAGAGACAGACAACAATGTCCACCAGTTGGAATTGACCAATCAGAATATTTGGTAGTCCATCAGTTCGAAGTATTGCCATGGTGACTACTAACTATTGTTTGTCATTTGTTACTTGACAGAAGCTTCTATACGAAATAGAGCTTATACATGCCATTGTTTTCCCAACACATTTTTCCGTGTGTTTTCAAATCAATGTCATTGAATGATTGAAGATGATAACAGACCCAAGTATTCCTCACTAATATATTCCAGTATTGAAATTCTTGTCAATTGTCCAAGATCTGATGTCGGATAGCGGTAGCCAAGTTGATTTCTAGAAATTTCGGGAATGTTCGTCATGTTAAAGATTCGACAATCAGAATTCTCTCTCAACTCAAATGATCAGAACTACAGATTATGCGTTACGGTACATCAGTTGATTTGTCATTTCGATCATTCTTCGATGTGTGATCTGACTATAGGTCTAGATACGATGGACAGTTATAACTTTTCCGACTACGACAATCTGTGCATTTTTTTTACATTTCTATTCCAAATACAACACTGAACAAATTCTGCAGACCTTAAATGTATCTCTTAGGACAAATATAACCAGCACATTTGATTGAGTACATTCGACATGGATGTGTGAAAAAAGTTGACGAATAACATTAAAACAAGATAATTAAGCGTGCTATTTGCCCTAATCCATTTGTAGACCTGCCCTACTGAATAACGCACTTGGAGCGTTTTCCTGGAATGTTTATGAACGGAAAATGAATTGGGTGTGTATGACTTGGCTGAGAAAATATTTCGATTCCAATGATTTATCGTAATTGAATTTATAAATTATGACTGCGTTTGTATTAATAAAGGTCAAAAAAGATCCAATTTAACTGTAGGCTTATTCATCTACATTCGGATGCAACAACTATTGGAAGCGTATCTACTATGAATGAGTATGGTTTATATTGGTATACCTACTGAAACAATAAGACGTTCAACTATAGCTACACTACGAGTGACATGGAATTGTGGATTTAATAGTTCAATGATCATAAGAAATTAATTATCAGAATACGACGAAGACGAGAGGATAGGATTTTTCTCTTACACCGAAAAAACTTCTCTTCTTGGAAGTGAATTACGTGATTTTTCTGCTCTCTGATGAGTGGACCTATGGGGCTCTATTATATTTTATATTCGGATAGTGTTTCAAATTTCCCGAGAAAGAAGCCAACGATGCATTTTGATTGGACAGGATATATCTTGGGGCGTCAACTAACTTGGGATTATGTCGCAGTTTCATTGGGCGAATATAAGAGGAGGAGGAAACAAACACAAAGGTAGGTGTGGTCAAGTGGTGCGAGTTGGGAAAGGCGCGAGTTGAGAATGGTACCAGTTGGGACGACGTTGAAATAGCATGTGCCTAAAGTGGTGCGAGTTGGGAATCGTGCGAGTTGGGAAAGGTACCAGTTGGGACGACGTTGAAATAGCATACGCCTGAAGTGGTGCGAGTTGGGAAAGGTGCGAGTTGAGAATGGTACCAGTTGGGACGACGTTGGAATAGCATGTGCGTAAAGTGGTGCGAGTTGGGAAAGGTGCGAGTTGAGAATGGTACCAGTTGGGACGACGTTGAAATGGCATGTGCCTAAAGTGGTGCGAGTTGGGAAAGGTGCGAGTTGAGAATGGTACTAGTTGGGACGACGTTGAAGTAGCGTGTGCCTAAAGTGGTGCGAGATGGGAATCGTGCGAGTTGGGAATGGTACCAGTTGGGACGACGTTGAAATGGCATGTGCCTAAAGTGGTGCGAGATGGGAATCGTGCGAGTTGAGAATGGTACCAGTTGGGACGACGTTGAAATAGTATGTGCCTAGAGTGGTGCGAGTTGGGAATCGTGCGAGTTGAGAATGGTACCAGTTGGGACGCCGTTGAAATAGCATGTGCCAAAAGTGGTGCGAGTTGGGAAAGGTGCGAGTTGAGAATGGTACCAGTTGGGACGACGTTGAAATAGCATGTGCCTAGAGTGGTGCGAGTTGGGAATCGTGTGAGTTGGGAATGGTACCAGTTGGGACGACGTTGAAATAGCATGTGCCTAAAGTGGTGCGAGATGGGAATCGTGCGAGTTGAGAATGGTACCAGTTGGGAATGGTGTGAGTTGAGAATGGTACCAGTTGAGAATGGTACCAGTTGGGACTAATGCGAGTTGGGAATCGTACCAGTTGAGAATGGTACCAGTTGGGAATCGTACCAGTTGGGACACTTCCATTACAGCATTAACAGTGATTGATGGATGAAACTTTGTGAAGGAAAAGTGATGTCAATTGAATCGATGTGAATAGAATAGTGTATTGAAAATAAAAAATATTTTGGAAACATCGCCACAGAGATAAAGAGAAGAATTCAACAATATTTCCACATTTTTCATACGTCTGTTTTCCCTCATATTGAAAATAGACTGTGAAATGAATGGATGGTGGCATAATTGGCATTTGCCCGTTTATCAGTACCAGGCACTCGTGAATGTGAAAAATTCAATTCTTCATAAATTGTGTAGGTTTACCACGAATATTACACAAATGATATCCACGACGCTGCTGGTACTTGTTCAAAGGTACAATATTGAAAAAAGAAATTAGCATAATATACATGCGATATATAATAATATTGTGTCTGATACTGTTTTCAGTAAATTATTGCAATATTATATAATATAGGCCTGGGTTACTGTTGCACATATGAGTATATGCATTTTATTTCATCCAACACATTTTCTTCTAAAAATCTACCACAACACGCAATTACATTGCATATCATCTAGTTATGTATTTTCAACACTTTGGAAATCAATTTTCGCACAACATTCAACACACAGACAGATCAAGGAACATACTTGAGTAATACATCTTTGAACAGAAAGCACTAAATCTACTCAAAAAAGTCCAGTCCCATTCCATTCCGACTGGCCATACAATCCACTGCCTCGCACCTCCCTCTCCCCCCTCCCCCTTCCCCACCCCCTCCCCAACAAACGCCAACAAGACCATTCCACAACTGGTATCGATAAGATTTAATGGAGTTTACACGCATTGATCAATGATCACCAGTTAATAGGTGGCATACAGTTGCAATAGAATGGCTTCTCTTCATTAAGTAACACACCTTTCGAAGTGAAATGGATAAGGACGAGATTAGAATGATTGAATAATCGAAATGAAAGACGCGCGTAGGCATATTTGATTCAAACTTACATGTATTGAAAATCTATTTCCATTTCTTACAGCTGACGTACCAGCATGGGATATAAAGTCAACCATGCTCATATATTCAAATGACGCTAAACATTCGGATAGTATAGAGTCGCCAAATGGGCGCGAATCAGTGGACGTTATAACCAATTCATAATTGTTCAAATAACTTTGAAACGATTGAGTGATAACAGAATGTCGAAGATCAAGAAATTTCCAACCTATTAAAATATATGAACACTAATAAACTCATCCCCAGTAATTTCTACTAATGGACCTATCCGCTTAAACAATATATTTCATGTCCTGGATGAATGGCAGTGAAAATTACATAGGAACAGTGTAACGGTTTTATATATTGGGAATATCGAAAAGTGTTGTAATTCTCATTTGGATGGAATTGGGAATGATGATACATATATTAGTCATCTAAACCGAGAAGCGTGGCCGAGTGGAAACAGACTGAACCGTCATTCGGGAGACCGGGGTTCGATTCCCGCCATGGTCGATCATTCATAAAAAGGTTTTTCGTGGTTTCCCTCTGTCGTTCAGGTTGATACTGAGATGGTTTCTTAACAACAGGCCACGACCGACTCCTTCCCACGATCCAAAACACCTAATAGAATAACCTTACATCTCATCATCCCATCATCTCATTCATCATCCACCGACGCCAATAGATCGTAGTCATCAGTATAGTGCGTCGTTAAAACCCAATAAAAAAATAAAAATAAAACAAATCAATCCTTACATGACCAACACTTATTTGTCATGACATCTAGACCTGATCCCGTCGACTTCTCGAGTCAGTTACACAAATCAAATAATCTGGTTACCTACAACGATGTCTGATAACTTTTCTAACCATATTTTTGTATGATAAGTGTTAATAGTATAGCCTATATATGATCAGCCGATAGGCACTCAAAGATGACATTTGAAATAGAGTATCGTAAAAACACAGGATGCCATCTCCGAACCAAGAATAGAAGGAGAAGAATCAAATCCACAATTAATTAATTCAAATTCAAAATAGTTTTCTATTCTTGTTCTTATTTCAATTCACAATGATGAATATACCGGTAATGGAAAAATACGTTCAAAGTAATCTGAGAAAATACAAAGTAATAACCTGCCATCAAAAGACATACGAGAATGAGAAACCAGAATAGAACAAGAGAATGAAAAGGAATCCTTTGAGTGCGGGCTACATAGCTTGAGATTATTTGTCCAAAGTTGCCAAGAAAACAAATAAAGTTGAATAAAATGTATTCAGATAGATTGCAGTAACAAGAAGAACAAAAAGTCATATGAGGATTAGAAATATATAAAACTTACGGGAAATATGATATGTGAAATTAATGAATTGAACAAATCAATACACAAGATTATACTGTAGTGAGAATTTCATATAACAATGATAAAAAAAAAACGGAAAATGGAATGAAAACAAAAAAGTATGCGGTACATATAAAACACGCATATTTGTTGACAAATGATTCAAGTTCTGTTGAAGAGCTCCAATAAATCCATGTTTTCAAAATTTAACAAAACATGTCAACAATCGGATTGTTCCAAGGACTGAATTGTGTAGAATCCACTCTCATCAATAATACAATATTAGCCAATTATTTGATTATTTTACAAATATAGAGTTCTTAGTGCAGCGGATGAGAATGGGAATCTCGTTAAACATTTTTGGACCAACACAATCCATGTGTGGCGTATAAAGCGATTTGTTTGATACGTCTTTGGATGAGCAAGAAGGTTGAAATCTTATAAGCAAGTGTCTCATTAGTTTTGTCTGTAGTGTTTGATTTTTGAGAGGAGTGGTCATTCTTCGAGATGTGAACTAGTACAGATTGAATTAATATTTGATTTAAATTCAGAGCTTCAGCTTCCTGGAACAATATAGTTGTTAGAAATAGTTTGGGCTTCATAAGAACTATACTTGATCATAAGTTTTTGAACAATGAAGATTGGATTGAAATTTGTTTTGTTCTTAATATCTTTAATACTATTTTGAACAATTGTTCAAACCAATGGCTCACCATTAGACGCAAGTTTTGCGAGTAAGAATATGACGAAGTCTAGAAAATGAGTAGAGAAAATTTCTTGTTTTTTTGACAATGCTTTTATGCGCTCACTACATCTCACTACATCAATTTTCTTGATTTTTTTCTCAATTTTCTCTTCTTCTTTTTTTTTTTTGGACCCACCAATGATAATCCTGAGATTTTCATGTTCGGAATAGCTCGAAGAGTATTAGAAAATCAGTATTCGTGCAAGTGGCAATGATCTGAAAAGAGCTGCACCTTTTGATTTGGACCAGGCACCGTTTTCGAATTCACTGTGATAGGAATTTGTACAAGATTTAAAATTAATTTAATGGCAAATTGATATCAAATCAGTGATGAACATATGGTAAGAACTGGTATCAGTGTCTGAATTTAAAAACAGTCGTAAAATGCACCACAAGACCAAGAAAAGGGTTGAACTCATGAAAAGTCCAACCCAAAATAGTGGGCCTATATAGATATCATAACGAAATGAAATAATCTTGAGACTCGTCGCTATTCGCCAACAGATTTGAAAGCAACCGTTAACTGTCTGCAATGCATGCATAGCTGTGTTCTATAACCAACTTGCTCGTGTTTTATTAAGTCTTTTCAGACGAATTTAGAATGTGAAACGCTTTATTTTTATGCATATTCTGTTAGACAGTACATCTGGAATGGTTTTTATCTCGAGTTTTAAACGTCGTTACTTCAGTCATTTTTCTCCCTCATCTTATTCGTTCTTCTCCACCGACTTTTCGTTTGCTCAAAGACCTATCTCCCAAGTTTTACGAGGCAGTGGCTTCGTTCTCTGGCCTTTTGTATCCAACATCCAAATAGGCGATTGTTAAATCACTTGCCTAGCTCTTTACGATGCTGTACATGGGCAAATATCCCCTGCATTACTTTATATCTCCCCTCACCAACCCCTACATCAAACCTTTACAAACGCACCTTCCACTTGTACAAATCGTTCAAACCTGGAACTAAATTGAGTGAATTCGAGCTAGACTTATTTCAATATGCAATTGGTCAACACCGGATCCACTGTCGGATGCGTTGCGTTGCGGGATGAAAAACAAATCATAACCTGTACAGTACTTGCTTACTGACTCTGTCTAAATATTATTCAGTGGTTGTCTATGTAGTGTCTATCTATTCACCTACGCTAATGTTCACCCATAAAGCATGCCTATACAGATACGCATGATGCCGACCGGTTTCTTTGTGAGTTCAGAATAGCCAATAGAGCTTTCCTATTTGCACGCTAATACTCAATGTCTGCGTGTCAGCGAGTGACTATCTATAGTTCAAGTCCCAGACGTGGCACATCTTGACGTAGGACATGCCGATTATGTGCATACATATCTGCTAATGGATCACTCTCATGTAGAAAGGAGGCGCTAATGACACAAACACAATATATTCATTCTTCACAAATATATAAATAAATAAATATATATATATATATATATATATATATATATATATATATATATATATATATATATATATATGTGTATATATATATATATATATATATATATATATATATATATATATATTTATATATACATATATATATATATATATATATATATATATATATATATATATATATATATATAAATATGTCATCCAATAAAGAGCCTTAAAAAAAAATATATATATATATATATATATATATATAAATATATATATATATATATATATTGAAATATTCATGACTTAGGACAATTACCACGGTGAAAATGGGATAGGCATATATATATATACAGATCAAGTATTATTGTACATTCACCTAACACGACAAGCTTCAAATTCATCTATCAAAACTTTTCTTCGAGTGGATCCAAAACAATCATTGAAAATAATATAATGTCAGAGAAAACAGTTCTGGAAAATATTTCACAAAATTGTGTTATTATTCATCACATGCTATCTACATTTGCTCATTAATAATTCATATCCTCAATATATCATCAATATCATTGCCTTCCTATCTGTCCCACTAACTTTATATACAGTTAATGTCTGACTATACAGTGAATGACTGCTTGGTGAATGTCTAGTATGTCTAGTGTGGATTATTGTTGGCTCATAATGAAAGGCGGACATATATTAGGCATGAAGAAGAGACAGTCTTATGTCAAAGGTATGTTGAGGGAAATTAAGATGAAGATCGTTAGGAATAGAATAGTGCTTCAGGGATGTTGAAGACTTGAACAGTAGATTGTAGAGTAAAGGATTTCGAAGATGGGGTTTATGGAGAAAGATCTTAAAACTTGGTGGGTTTCACTATGTATAAAAGGGGAAGGAATTTCAGAAAGTAAGGAATAGTAAGCGAAGAAAATACTTGTATTAAGGGTGGGGTATGTGGTGGGAGAGTTTTACTCTCAAATAAAGCAATTACGGGTGAGTGATACTCTTTACTAATGTAATATAGATCCCCTTCTTACTTGTCTTTCGAAGAATAGAAGAGGATATGTGCCTGCATTCAAGCTTCACCGTGTTATAATTTGTGAACATCAACTGAAACCAATGACAGTCTCATTGGAAATGTCGCTAACAATTAACAGACGGTTTCCTGTGTAAATTGTTAATTGATTGTAGTCGTTGAAATAAGAATAAGTATGGGCACTGAGGTGTGCCAATCGAGAGTATTTGAAGGTAATGTGAGATCAAATAGACGCGGAAATATAACAAATAGCTTGCTCGACAACGGAAATAGCAGACGTGTTCTGAAAT
Source organism: Brachyptera risi (assembly GCA_964007535.1). Lineage (NCBI taxonomy): Eukaryota > Metazoa > Arthropoda > Insecta > Plecoptera > Taeniopterygidae > Brachyptera > Brachyptera risi. The sequence goes on along the minus strand of OZ023327.1, from coordinate 56,795,666 downwards.
AATGAGAACAAAATAGTGTGGACAAGAAACTCATTCGTACTGTACCGAATGAACTGAAACCTAATGAATATGGCCTATATTGAAACTGCATAGGCCTACACACTGTCATAATATACTGTACTCCTATCCATGTAACAAGACAGTTTTTTGGAAACAACAATATTCCACTGGAATGATCTTAAAGAATGTCTAGTTTCAAAAAATCTTATGGTGAAAGTGTCAATCGGGAAAGATGCATTCAAACACCTGATGTAATAATGAAGAGCAGTGACCCTACCCGGGGTATCGAGGAACAAAACACTCATTTTGAATCGTATTCAAAAGTTTGGTTTCTATTCATTGAGAAGGTGAATTCTACGAAATCCCATTCATTTGATTTTGTTGAGGTAAAAGAAGGCTTGTCGAAGGCTTTTATCGAGATCGATGAATGATCCAAACTAAAGAGTTCAAGATTTATATAATCGTACTTTCAAATTACTCCTCTCTCTCTCCCTCTCTCTCTCTCTCTCTCTCTCTCTCTCTCTCTCTCTCTCTCTCTCTCTCTCTCTCCATCTCTCTCTCTCTCTCTGTCTCTCTCTCTCTCTCTCTCTATCTCTCTCTCTATCTCTCTCTCTCTCTCTCTCTCTCTCTTTCTCCCTCTCTCTCTCTCTCTCTCTCTCTCTCTCTCTCTCTCTCTCTCTCTCTCCCTCTCTCTCTCTCTCTCTTCCTCTCTCCCTTTGTACCAATGAAAACAATACTGACCAATTTTATTTCTTTCCAGGTATATTAATCGAGTATAGTCTCTATTTCTTCACTTTTCAGATTACAATTTCTAGTCAAAGTTTCCATTATCAACCTTGTGTAAACCTTGTTCACTTTGTGACCTTGTTAACTACAACTTCATGTACAATAAAGTACATAATTATAGTAGTAGTTAGTACAGTACAACCTGACAATTTGAGTTGAAATAATGTTATAATGTTTTCATGTTTAGTAGGCCTATATAAAAATATGAAATTTTATGATTAATAAAATTATTCAAAATTTGAATCTGAATGGATGAACTGACAATTTTTGGATAAGGTGAGTGAATATTCGATTTTAATTATGTTTTGAAAATGTTATCCTGTTTCAAAGTTCAAACATCAGGCTATCTGAATGAATGAATATTACGGTTTTAAGGCGCGATCTTTTTTTTTTTTACAGTACTTATTCTATATATCATTTCTCTCCACCAGTCTGAATAATTGAAAAGACTGCACAGAGACTATTCAGATCTTTCCGAAAAATCACTGCTTAGAAAATGCATGTTTTGATCGATGAATGCCACCACTATTATCAGATTGTTATAATTAATTTCATTGCTATAGTCAGGGCAGATGTAACAATTTCATGGGGATGCTGCGAAATGTGATTCAATTCCTTTCTCTGAGATGCCGATTGAAACAGTTACACTCTTCCATCTGAGCGATCGATTCAAAACGTAGCTCCTATAGTTTGGCCGCCAGGTATTTCAAAATGATGATGAATGGGTAATTAATTCCATAATATAAAATAAGAATAGCTTACAAAAAAATCGTCACCAACTATTTTGATCCAATTTGATGAAAACATTGGAATTAATGTTCAGACGACTCGCACACAATTTTAGCTCCCAAAAATACTTTTGCACAAGCATTTTTCTCAGTATTTCATTGTGTGCTTACTTCTTTCTTCAATTGATCAACTTTACACATGTCTCGTTTTCTTTCGTAATTTTAGGTTGCACTTTTTTCCCCCTGTTTTTTATCTTATTTCCTGTGTGTTTCATAGTTATTTTATTCATGTTATCGCCACTGTCAAGCCCTTATAAGGCTTTGTGGATTAAACGATGTGAATTTTGTTAATTGTAATGTTTCTAACTTTTGTTTTCCCAATTAAAAAAAAAAGTCAGACGGTTTTTGATAAAAAAAAATGCGCGTAAGAATTGCGAGAAAAATTGTTCTGCAGCCTTGAAAAGTGCTTTTAAATAGAAGCGTAACAAAACTTTGGGTTAAAATTCAGTCCATTCTAATCTAGTTTTTCGATAGGTTTTGTCCTTATCATGGTAATAATAAGAATAATAAGAATATACATTTTTTTATCGCTTTAATAAATACACATGAATTACAAATTCGACATTCGCTTGTCAATTTCCACAAAGTCCCATAAGGGCTCAACTGTGGCATTTCTTATAACTGATATAATTAAATAAAAACTGTCTTTCTTCGTACGAATAAAATAAAAAGTAGTTACTAGACGTATTTGAAATATCAAATATGGTGTTGGGTTACAGCGAAACCAACATCACCAAGTAACCTAACCCAGAACCTAGGCGCCGCCCACGGTAGCTCGGTCAGCTGAGGCACCGCTTCAGGAACTGAAGTCACCGTTGGGCGTCGGTTCAAATCACGCATAAGGCATGGGTTTTTGTAAATGTCCTTACATTATCATCCCTTCATATACATTCATAATCACCTGCTAATTCGTACCCCCGTATAACCTAGCTGTTGGTGGGGTCGTTGAGCAAACAATAATTAATCAGAACCTGGGATCTGGGTCCCAGCTTGACCACCAATAATGATAATAATAATAATAATGATGATAACTCAAATGGTGATACCAAATTTGAATAATATCGGTTGGTATTTTTTTGGTTCCCGGCTGGGTTGATTTGATATGGAATAGTCCATTCATAATTAATTTGGACATCGCTGGCAGCCAAACCGTATGAACTACGTGTTGGATCTATCGCTCAGATGAAAGAACATGATTTTTTCAATAATGCATGTCAACGGAAAATCTTCAATCGCATTTTGCAATATTCTTGTGATATCTGACTGGTTTATACACCTGCTGGCTATGAATGTCATAGAAACATGGAATGAACCTTCGTTAGTCTAAGGGGCAGGGATGTCGTCCTAAAAAAAAAAACGCTCTGGGTTGCTCGACAGTTTAGTGAATTTAATAGGGAAGGCACATAGCTCTGCAGGGAATTTTTGAATTGGCATGTTTTCAAAATATCATCTTGTAAGTATCAAATAGTGACCCATTCTTTGGTAGGCCTATGTAACGTGTTACTTGTGCATTGACGTTCGTCACTTCAATTGCACTTATATTGACTGTCTAGTATACATAGTATTGGTCTTGGGCACATATTGAGTGTATGTATATATACACTGATTCTATTTTAGTTTGAATTGAGTTCAAATATTTCAACGTTTTACTGTAACTTGTAAATTAACGTACGACACCATTACTATTAACTATTGGCTGTTTAGTATGCATAGTATTGATCTTGTGCATATATTGAGTATTTGATTGTTTGTTATACACTCATTCTATTTTAGTTATATCCAGTTTTTATTCTAGTTTTTCTGAGTTCAAATATTTTGTGTTAAAAAAAGCCATCAAAAGCAAATGTTTATGACTATTGCATCAAGCTTATATATATTCACCATACACAAATTGTTGTACATTTCATTCTCATTAGCACACCTCTTCATTCCTTCAAATTTTGAATCGAAATCATGATATATAATCCGTATACATATTCAAGGAGTCAGGGCGCCCGCTCCAGCTCCTTATGAAGTACCGGGGCGCCCGTCTGTGACGCCGTGGCTGTACTGCTTCCCTGCTGAGGGGATATTTAATCATCATAAGGAGATAACATCATCAGTGAACACGACCATAGTAGTTGCGACAAAAGTGAACAACACAATACAAATAATGAGATCATAAGTTACTTGATTTAAAATATAATGCAATGGGAACTGATTTGGTACACAATACCAAATGTGAACATTTGGTACACAAATGTACCTAATTTGTACAATTTGGTACAAATACACTGCAATACAATGCAATGAAAACAATTTTGGGAAAACTGATTGAAAACTTCACTCCACATTCCACCGAGGTGAAGTAAGCTGCTTGCACATCACCTATAGGTTATATAGTGTAAATCTAGATATCCTACAACTGCGGTTCGAGGAACTTGGTATATGATTTTTTTTATATTGAGTTTTAACGACGCACTGTACTGATGACTACGATCTATTGGCGTCGGTGGATGATGAATGATACGATGGGATGATGTGATGAAAGGTTATTTTATTAGGTGTTTTGGATGGTGGGAAGGAGTCGGTCGTGGCCTGTTGTTCAGGAACCATCCCAATATTGACCTGAACGACAGAGGGAAACCACGAAAACCCCCTGTCAGGAATCAGGATGGTCGACCATGGCGGGAATCGAATCCCGGTCTCCCGAATGACGGTTCAGTGTGTTACCACTCGGCGAGTATATGATAGTATAGTAACATATACTATAGGTTGACATACATTCCCACCCATAACTCGTCTATATATTCATGTGTAAGAAATTTAAAATATTATTTTCTCTCCCTCACCATCTCCACTTCCTCACCAGAACATGCCATTTATCCCAAAGCAGAGTACATCATCAAATATTCAAAAGTATCTGTTTTGGGCCTAACGTTTTGCCTTTGGTTTGTGTACGTTTCTACTTTTGGAAACTGAGAAACTGGGTTTTTATTGCAGAATGCAGCAGTAGCAGGCAGTATGCACGAGCCATGAAGTCAAAAATACACAGTAAATATATGCGTACGATGAAAGCACGTCGGGTACGACAAAAATGCCGCTTTCATCCACTATTTCAAGAAGATGAGACATGTAGTTGAGAATTCATATTCACATTCATATGATTTTCTGCTAGCTGTTATTAAAGCGTGGGAACTTTTCATGCCCTAAAACGAGACCTGCATATACTATGTGACATGTTGGTTGAAACTTGTGACTTATGATTTCGTCGGGGGTAATAGCACATCCAGTTTCGGAAGGTGAGAACTGAGACAGTGAAAATTTGAGAAAAATTGCCATTGTTGCAACTCACATTAGAGAATTGTTGGGCAGTTGTGAAGACAATTAGAAATGCACGATCGAGTGACAACAAACCTTTCATCAAAAAGTTCACGATTATTTGTTTTCACCAAAACAATGAGCCTACATATTAGTTCATGTATCCATTTTAGAGTAACAATGAGGAATACAATGGTGATGTTTGGACAAGAGTGTCTCTTTTTCAATACTCATCTTCGAAACCTAAGTGTATGTGATTTGTTTTAGTATGAAAATGAATGTAAACACACCAAAGATTAGTAGGAAATGAGTTGTACTCCACAGGAATGATATTTCAAGAATATTGGTGAAATGAATAACATACCACTACTCTGAGCAAAATTGAATGCTAATATCGATATGATTTCTTGAGAAACAAATGATGAGCAAAATGTGTAATAATGTGCCAACAAATACAGATGCCTAACAGTGCATCTAGTAGATTCTGTTATTTCATGGGGCGTGATGAAAGGAATCTGTCTACTGATCCATCAAGAAACTGATTTACATCAAAATAAATCGTCCGTCCACTTATTTTGTATTATTTATTTCAACTTTCGAATTGATATTGTATTTATGATGACGCAACTGATACACTTGGAAACTGGTTCATATCCTTGATATATTCATGTGAACAGTGAAACACATAATATGATGGAACAGATAAGACGAAGTTTTCAGGGTTTAGAGATAACATCATGAATAATTGAGAAATTGCCCAGAAAAATATCACGCTCCATAGCATCTCCGAGGTATGGGTCATCGGAACACGTGAAATTTCTGAGCAAAAAGATTCGTCACAAACTAGCTTTGAGAAAAATTGGAAAAATTCAATGAAACCAGATCAGAATTTCATTCCTGGCCTCGGCATAGATCAAAATCTCTAGTGTGTTCGATGTAATAGAATTCTAGGTGACAAACGATATATTCAGTGTAAGAAAATATTTGAAATCGGAACCAAATTAGCGTATAATTAATTTTCCACTCACAAGCAGATGGGAAATCTAAGATGGAAATTTTGTGTATATCAGTTAGTTTTTTGAAATGTCCTGAAATGTCCGTGCTTTTCTCACTGAAGACCGAAAACTCTCATCATTTTGATCTCATCTGCCTCCTTTTTGAAATCGATCAAATTATTGACTTGTACATCCAGACAAGAGTTCATGAATTTGGAGAAATATGTTCACCTCAATGTAATTATTGAAATTGAATGTAATGAGTTACACATCATGACGATTTCTCATTGGAATCTGAGAGGCCGTTTATTAGAAGAGATTAAGTATAGAATGAATCAATTTTCCTCATCTGGTTGAAAATAGTGATTATTCTTCATTCAGTATACCTTGCGGACGACGATTCACGGCTTTGTAGACTTGGCAGTTTCCACCAAAAAGCATAGAGTTTTCGTGTACTTTATATATAGTCAAGGTGTGTAAACTGTTCGGGTGGATTTCATACAAATATCTCGCCCATCTCAAAAACGAATAAATGCTGTGTTGGCTAATTATAAAAGTAATTGTAAAAGTATAATTTTGGCACAGAATCACAATTCAATCATTTATTATTGTGCTTCATTTTTGTCAAACATCAAGTATTCGGGATATTAACTATGGGTGATGATGAACATAGCCTTCAAATCTTCTGGAGGTTCAAGAGAAAGCGAAAATGTGATCTAAGCTAAGTATAAAGATAATAATTTTCCCATCCTGCAGTGACACCTAGCACACGACTTAAACATGCGCTCCGGCCTTGGGCCGTTATCAAGGCTGAATTATGGTAAATGTACTTCTTTGGAGCTATTATAGAACCAACTCCCCCAGCAACCAACCCTCTTTTTCATGACCTCCCCCCCTCCCCACGACAATTCCTTAGACTTTTGACACAAGACTCACTTGGCGCGCGGTAAGTTTACTCGGCTTCGAAAGAGTTTTTCTTACTTTTTTCCACCTCACCTTCACTTTCTTTCTCGTTTCGTTTTGCCACAAGCGATAATACCGGTCGGAAAATGTATTCCGTGAATTTATTATGAGTTAATCTGAGAAAGAAGGAATTTCAAATCACGCACTTCTATTTGTTTCACGCGTCCCACGTCCCTTTCCCTAATCTTATGCGACTATAGCCAATGCGATTAGGGGGATTAATGAACATGACAAAAAGTGTTTCACAAAATTTTATATGTTGGATATAACTATAGGAGGCAAATACCTTCACAAAAATATGAATATACACATATCATTTTGAACAAATGTGGGACCTTCTACAATATGCATGATATATGTGTATTTATATATATATATATATATATATATATATATATATATATATATATATATATATATATATATATATATATATAAATGAAAAAAATGAAAAAATGAATAAAAAATGAAAAAAAATGAATATATATATATATATATATATATATATATATATATATATATATATATATATAAATACATATATATATATATATATGTACAGGGTCGTATCGGGACATTTTTTGCCTCCAGCATAGCACTCAGAAATATGACAAACATCAGGTTTTTTTTTACTTGGAAGCACATTTATAGTTATTGTATTGGGCTGTTACTATGATCTATCAATGAGGAGGATAATATTATGAACTTTGATCGTTATTAATTAATATATTACAATATTCGAATAGTTAAATTCAATTCTGTTCAAACTTACCGACACTAACAAGCGACCGCCGAACAGTGCGCAGACAGCACTTTTATGATTCCGATGGCGATATTACATTTTCCAGTGAGACGTTTTAGGCAGTTCGAATATCGTTCCTGTCAGGATATTGCTTCGCTGGTTTTATTCAGCCTATTGGTTCGCAAATTTGGAAGAATCGGAATAGACCATTTTCGAAAAGAATGAGCCATCTAGCGGCGATCGTTTGAACTAGAAAGGGATGTTATTACCCGAGTTCGGAAGTCCTATGCTGTCAATGCTATTCAGCACGTTTGATTTATATTATTGTGCGTTACAGTGAACGTATCAACTTATAATATGATAGTACTTTCAACATTCATATGTTTACTATATACTGAGATACACTGTCAGAGAGAGTAAGATGAGAGATAATGCAAGTTTTATTTCTTGTGTTTTGCCTTCAACCCTGTGGATAAGCGGGCTGAATTTTTGAACAGTACCAAATCTCCCAGAATGCAATACCAGCGATCCCGGCTGCTAGGAGGCGTGACGCGCCTGCGCATTGAAATATGAAAATGGTCTATCGAAATTTTGATTCATACCTTCGATTTGAACATGCTCGTGCGTACTATCATTCACTATACACTATGCAAGACTGTCACTAACAAGTCTTGGAAAGCACAATTGCTGAATTTTATCACTTTATCCGAGATTATACCTTTATCACACGGACAGAACATCCGTCCACACATGTCAGAACATCGGTTCGAACAGAATCGAACTGTCTCTTGGGTTAGCATAGTCTGACTTGACACGATGATCACTGGTGAATGAATCGTTATTTACATTTTCTAAAATTGGGCACTGACACCGCAAAAAAAGAATCCGATGATTTTTCAAAAGATGTATCGTACAGAGTTTTAGGATCTTTCCGAGCAGTTTCTCATTCCGATCAATTTCACTCGTCTCCGCACGCTTCTCATACTCGGATTCACTTAACTTGATGATTGATCTGAAAACTAGATTGCAACCGAAACAATTGCACATCGACTACACTGAGTGAAATACTAATTCTTCATACACATATATATATAATATTATGTGTTTACTGTGCATTTCATTTCTTTTCAATCTCTGCTCGCAAGTCGCAATCTAAACCACCCACAAACAGGTCCAGTTGTACATGGGGAAGTTAGACACTAGACAGGAATGCAGTAAAATCATCAGTCATATGAGGAAACTGATAATATTCAACATGTTATACTGAGGTATTATTGAATGTAAATAGACGATACAATTTGCTACCATGACTCATTTCGGGTTTCAGTATCAGTCTTTCTGTCCTGGATAGCTCACACAGACGCCAAACCGACCGCGCGGCAAGACATAAATATCTCTTTGTCTGGCTTTCCATGAACGCGAAATTCGACGAATTCCGCGATTAAATACTGAAAACCAACTGTGGTGACACAGAACATTGTACTCATTGCTCTCTATGCATTAGTTGAAATATCAAAACGTGAATGTATATTATTTGAGAATATATGATTATTTCAAGATATTTAAGTGTTATTCGATTTGTTGGGAGCTAACGCCCCTAACAAATTTATCGCGTTTTGAGACTTGGCCGCCCCAAGCTCAGCTTTGTGGGCCTAGGCCTTAATACGGCCCTGTATATATATATATATATATATATATATATATATATATATATATATATATATATATATATATATATATATATATATATATATATATATTGAGGGAAGGAAAATAATTTGAATTGAGCATTTCGTCAAGAATGTAATCAATCATCGGTATGCATGACGTTTTTGTCGAATCCTAAAAATGGGTTCACTGGGACTTCAACCCTGGACCTCTTGGTTAGTACTCAAAGTTCTACGGCTGAGCTAAGCGAGCACCCAGATTCAAGTCGACCGATCGACACATCCAAGTGACAAGACAAATTTAAAAGATGACTCTCATGGGCTGTGTCTTCAGATCAAAAGTTTCTTGGTCGTTTCTTAAATTTGTCTTGTCATATGAATGTGTATATTGATCGGCTTACATCTTGGTGCTCATTAAGCTCAAATAATAGAGCTTCGGGAACAAACCGAGAGGTCTGCATTGGCATAAGGAATACTTTTAACAAATCATAATATTCAATACATTATCTGACAATTTTCAAATATATATTTCTGTATTCTCAATTCGTACGATGATCCTGATCTCTAATTCTGAGAATGACAGCGCCATGTTGTCTACCAATACTAAAATATATAAAAACGATATCATTTTTTTAAATCCATTATATGGTTCGTGATGTACGTACGAATTAGCGTCATACGTAACACAAGTTTTACTTCCATAACCCAAGTAAACTGATATCTGCAAATTTGAAAACCAACCAAACCTATCGAGACGTATCCATAATGGCCTAAGCGCGTATAGCATGTTCCATATGGCTAGTTTTGTAAGGCTAGAGGGATGCTATCTAAATGGAATGCAAAAGAATCCCCTGAGTGCCTCTTAGCTAGTAGAGAAGGTATAAAAGGGATGACTATATATGTATATATATATATGTGTGTTCGTTATCCTGGTAACATAATTCGCTCGTCGGACCCATTCCCACCCCTTATGCCCCTTTTCGCCCTACTCAATGCCATGCCCCTCCATTTTACCGCACGGTTTCTATGATAGCAACTGTTTTTTGGTAATGAATGACGTACTAACAATGGATGAACTCACGTGTCATTTATTTGTTCGACCGGCAACACATTAATAGGAACGCGAGTTCTCGATACACTTCAATTAACCCCCAGGCGTTATTTCCAGACAACTGTGACAACTAGAGAGGGTGAGGTGCAAAGAGAGTATACGCTGCCGCCCTCGATAGCTCGGTCAGCTGAGGCACCGCTTCAGAAACTGAAGTCACCGTTTGGCGTGGGTTCGAGTCCCGCATTAGGCATGGGTTTTTGAAAATGTCTCTATAGCTATCACCACTTCATACTTTTCATTCGTACCACCGTATAATCTGGTTGTTGCTGGGGTCGTTAAGCAAACAATAATCATAATCAATCGAATATACGCTGTAAGTGGGGTCACGGAACCACACATACTCCAGTGTTGTAGATACAAGAGAATTTGATATCGAAAGCTGAAGTGGGCAAGTGGAATGCATATAAGCCACCCATGGAAAAATACAAAAAGAAGAAGATGGTGAAAAAAACATGATATATGTGAAAAGAAATCAACTTGAGGCAGAAAAGTACAAAATGTATATTTTTTTTAAGATTGCTGACACAATATTCTTGTCATCTACGATTCACCACGTTAAGTAGCCATGCATTCGGCCACTCGAGCTCATAGAGAAGAGAGACATATTTTTCTCAAATTAAAGTATGCCTACCACTCCCTCATTTGTGTTTTCTCGTCTAGGGTAATGTTGTTAAAACTTTCAAGCTTTATTCTGTCGGTGTAGTGCGAGATCGGTGCGCTATTAGAAATGTGTGTGTGGGTGTGTGTGTGTGGGGGGGGGGGGGGGGGACAATTTAATTAAAGTGAAAACGCGGAGCAGTATCTTATAATAAACACTGCTTATATAAGCCCGTTTCGGAAGATCAAAAACTTCTACTTCAAGTTAACTCCAAACTTTTACTGTGTTGCCAACCTTAATCGAGCTATGATGTGCTTTAAAGATGAGTAAAGGCATTTAATTTCATGTTGTCAAGTTGAGATACTGATGTAACTATTGAGAGTTGTACGGAAGTTTCATCTTATATATATATATATATATATATATATATATATATATATATATATATATATATATATATATATATATATAT
>OZ023327.1:56759244-56779244 GCA_964007535.1 Brachyptera risi | reverse complement strand
GATGGTATAAGAGAGAGAGAGGAGGCGAAAGTGAAGTGAGTGAGTGGGGGGGGGGGGGCGTGGGAACGAGGAATTTAAAGTGAGAAAGACATGAATAACACTAAAGAGTAACAGAAATTGGAGACTGTCTCGAGTAGAAATGATAGATAGTAGTAGAGGAGATTTGAGAAGAATCAACGAAGGTAAAAATAGAAACATTACTAAGATAAGAGGATCTCGATTTTGTTGGTGAATGGGAAGAAGGAAGGAGGCAACGAGGTGAAAGGAGTTATTTTTGCCAACAACACAAGCAAGCAAGCAAGCTCAGACTGAGAGTGACGTCATCATTCAAGTGTCGGGACAGTTCTCATCACGGGCGTGAGGACCGCCGTAGGGAATCATCATCTTGTGCCCGCTCATTCGCCTTGCTAGCATCAAGAGATTAACCCGGCCCAGAGAGGCAATACGAGGTGAGAGAATGGCCAACTTGGTAATGGTTTCCCAATGGTTACTGAAATATCTCTTGCATATGGACGCCATGTTTGGTCCAAGATGCAGATCAGCGTTGCGAATCTCTATTTAGTTGTCGATTGGAGTTGACCATTTTTATGACAAATCATCAAAAAGTGCATTCTGAATGTTGGCCAACTTATAGTCCTACAAATAACTCGCAATTCTATTTACACTCATTCTTGAATCCGCCAGACATGTTACAATGATTCCTTCCAGTATTTTGAGCAATGAATGCATGAATGTGAAATATAACTTTTGTACGGTGAATTAAAAAAATATTTGAACTCAATTTTACGATGTGCAGCATAACAATTATTAATACATTTACAACACTTTATGGGCCTTTACAATCCAATGGTTGTTCACGATAGAATATAATCTCTCAAGCTATACATTTTTAGTATCCAGCTCCACCTTTTGTTGTTCATATACGAGTGTATATACGGCCATTTCGAAACCAACACCAACAGAAAGTGAGATTTATAAATTGGTACACAGACAAAATAACGGCGGCAATCGATGCTCTGTTCCGATTCTAAACGCACACACGCTGGCAGAATAGTGATTTGGGAGCCTATAGATAGAGATATATACATGTCACGGCAAAACGAAGAGCCAACGTGAGGCATCACGTGCGGCGTCCCCAGTACATGCGTCAAAATCTGATTGAAGAACAGGCTGAGTAGAGGAATACAAAAAGAAACGATTTTCAAACTTCTACATTTTGTTAAGAATGACGGTAGCTAGGAGAGTGTGAGGGGACGGAGAGAGCAGGGGGAGTGCAAATTTAATTTTCCGTTCAAGAGAATCTAGAGTGAAGGATGACAGAAGAAAATCAGTGAAATTGTGAAAAGCCTCTATTTGCACAAGGCACTATGATTATATTATCTGATTTCCTTTTTTTTCTTCATGTGACAACGTGTGTTATAGTCTCTTCAACTTTAAATCTTCACAACCAATATCTACCCATTTCTCTAGAAATTATAGTATACGTAGGACAAGGTTCCAATTCGCTAACAGAAATGTGCAAATTAAGTATAATCATCTGTGAATCCCCATTTTAAATCTTTTCTGTCGATTTCTGGATATTCTATTATTGTTAATGATCGTCAAGTATAGAATGTAGATTGTGATGCCGTCGATCAGCCTTGTGGTTCGAAATTCCCCCTCCAAGAACCAAGCAAACATTGATGACAAATAATCGACAGTCAATTTCTATCGTGAATCATGATTCGAAATCCATTCACAATTCAAACCACTCATCCATGAGACCGCAACTTTTACCCTGGCAATTTCTTCATAATAAATGCAAACTCAATTTTGACTCGAACTTCGCGGGTTTCTTTATTAATTTCTTAGCATTCTACGTGTTGGATATGTTTTCAGGCTCACTATTCTTCAATGATAGCCGGTGGTTGGATTATTTTGTGGATCCTCCGCTCTGTTTTGTAGGTTCAGTCATGAAGCAGCGTGTGAGTGTGCTTTATGTTAATCGCCATCTCTTTGTCTTCATTTGACGCGGTTATGGGCGCGGAGAAGAAAGCAGGGAGGGGATCCAAAGCTCTCGTTTGCCGCAAGATACGGTATAGCCTCTTCCAGCCAACGCTCGAGCATACCACCCGACGCCTTACACCCTATACAAGACGAGACCGAAGGATAATATGACAATTTAGGCAACGGGACACGTCATACATACCCTACCTTTTACCCCTCGTTTAAGTATCATCCGCGAACACCACACTACAATCTCCCGCAAAACTTTCTTTTGACCTCAGAATGGGCGAAAGTTTGATCATAACGTGAAGCAATTGCCCGATGTTTGTTTTTGATACGGGAAAACTAGAGTGCGTCAAGCGCATAAGAAGTCAGTCGGCTTATAAAAATGTATGTTAATACGTGTTATTCTAAAAATGCATGCGACTGAAAAGACGAATACATACACAAACTACAAAGTGGTACAGTAGGCCTACATGATATCAAACTATTAGGAATGTCTTAATCTTGGTTATCACGCATGCTCAACAGTGCTAGCATGATCTACCAATGAAGGAGCAGTGATATGGAACCTGAAATAAACTAATATATTCAACGACTATCTTCACAGAAATATTGCATAATCAGGAAATACATACATGTATATATATATATATATATATATATATATATATATATATATATATATATATTCATATATATATATATATATATATATATATATATATATATATATATATATATATATATATACACATATATATATATATATATATATATATATATATATATATATATATATATATATATATATATATATATATATATATATATGTATGATTTCTGATGTATGATTGAAATCATATACATATATATATATATATATATATATATATAGGCCTATATATATATATATATATATTCATATATATATATATATATATATATATATATATATATATATATATATATATATATATATATATACATATATATATATATATATATATATATATATATTTATATTTATATATATATATATATATATATATATATATATATATATATATATATATATATATATATATATATATGTATGATTTCTGATGTATGATTGAAATCATATACATATATATATATATATATATATATATATATATATATATATATATATATATATATATATATATATATATATATATATATATATATAGGCCTATATATATATATATATATATATATATATATATATATATATATATATATATATATATATATATATATATGTATGTATGTATATATATATTTCAAATGTATGTATATATATATATATACCAACCGAAATTCGAAAAATAAAATCAGCAAATAAATTCAAACTCGAACTAATTAAATGGATCAAAATCAAAGGACGCGACCATATTAATGACATTATAAGCATCCCATGTTTCAATAATACTCAATCATGAATACTCTGGAATTATATATTCAACTCCTATAATCAATTAAATAGATACATATTCAGAAATGGATGCTACATGAAATAAATTATTAGCTATTAATTCTATCATTTAATATGAGCTAATCAGTCAAATTTGCGATGGCACTTGCTTGAATTATTCCTAAATGTTGAACACTATAGTCTACATACATTACAAATACTTAAGTTGGGCCATCATAATCACCGATTTGTTACTTGATTAGGTGTAATTATAAAAATATTTTACTTCTCCATCTATTTCCGAAGTCATTATCATAGTTCTCATTTTATTTTAATAATCTCCAATTCACCATATTCATAGAATGAAGACTTATATATAATTTTAGTTCCTATAATCTGAGTGCAAACTCAAGATCTCTTCTTTCTTGCACTCAGTAATATATTTTCCTTTCATCATGTGTTGTTGGTAATTGTATTATTGTATTTGTAATCTGTTGTATCTGTTGTGCGTGATTATAAGGAAAGGAAAATAAACGAAATAAATAAATGAATAAAATATATATATATATATATATATATATATATATATATATATATATATATACATACATTTGAAATATATATATACATATATATATTTATATATATATATATATACATATATATATATATATATATATATATATATATATATATATATATATATATATATATATATATATATATATATATGTAGATTGAATAGGATTTCTTTATTGATGCGATCTATTACAGTAATATACGAAGTTTTGATCAACTCATAGGAATGTACCCACTCAGGGACTTGAACCCAAGACTTTTCGATTCGATCACGAGACTCCAGCCAACTGAAATACACAGACATCCAGATTCGAATCCAATAATCAACACATTTATATGACAAGACAAATCTTGTCAAATCTCTAGACAAACCTCCAACGTTGCAGCGCACTAACGAAGCAGTGCTCACGATCGATCGATGACACGTCCGGTTGATACAATCCTACAGCTATAAGAAATTGAGAAAGATAGGTTTCGATATCTGTTTGGATTTCATGCAGCGAGGATTGCATTTTGTGTGTTTTTGTGATCACGGTCTATATGTATACGTGACCAGGTTAAAACTATGAGGTGCTTAATGAATAGATGAATATTCCATTCATTATAGGCCCACGTACACAATTATATAAGTGATTAAATTCGATCAGCATGGTATGTTTCAACAGTAATCATATGCACTGAGATTGCATGAAAATGATGCGGTCAATTTATAAACACAATATCGCTCTGGTGTATTCATCTATATCAGTGTAGGGCCTATATACCTAATCAGAATAAACTATATGAGTTTAATGTCGCTTATTTATACTGATCAAAAATAACGTCAATAGATGCTCGATAGGCCTGTGTAGTCAAATTCATCAACAGAAACTTCACAAGCAATACAATATCAGTAATATTAGTGTTATCAAATCAATATATTGATGGATTTTGAATTATTATACACTACAGTGTACGTTCTAATTACGATGTACATCTATGTACAAAGTACAATTATAATTGTACATATGAAATCTACTAGCAGGAAAACATTTTGCAGCGTAATCGACACACGCATTAATTGGTTCTACTTGTTCCGACTGCAGGTGATTGTATTACCCGTTCAATCACGCAGGTGCACTTAGTTCTCATTCCTAGAGAATATTAATTAATATGTTCTTCGGTGCATTTAGAGCTGAGAATTAGTACAAGATTTCATTTGTGAATTCATAGAACTGATGACAATAATACTTAAGAAACGTTTAATACTAATTCAATTCTGAGTGTAATTCAACTGCGGAGTGGTGGATGTAATTAGCCAATTACACCGGCTACTCCAAGAGTCAATGATTATCTAGATGTATAATTTATAGCCCCATTACGCTATTAGCTCATTATATAACTATGAAAACGCCACTAAATGCATGTGCGTTGTAGGCCTACGACTATAGCATAAGCGCTAAAAAAGATTGGAAGTAATAAATGTTATAACTTCCACGAAATGTTTCGAATATAATCTGAATGAGAAGGTATGGAAGCATGTATTCAATCATTGACATCCTCACAAGTAACTTCACAAGTGTTACTGCATAATGTCCAATCAATTATTCAGTATATCCGATAGCATAGGAATTTACGCCTGGGCCAGCAGGAAAAAAAGTACATTTCGAAATTTCGAAGTACTTTCTATCGGAATTGGTTCGACTGATTGCGCCCGAAAACTATGCAATATCATGTTGAATAAGTCTCTCTCTCTCTCTCTCTCTCTCTCTCTCTATATATATATATATATATATATATATATATATATATATATATATATATATATATATATATATATATAAATATATATATATATATATATATATATATATATTTATATATGTTATATATATATATATATATATATATATATATATATATATATATATATATATATATATATATATATTTATGTTACGTGCATCCCAATTGTTGCATCAAAAGGAGTGTTTACGTTTGACCTGGAGACCGAAAAAAACAAAAGCATTATTTCAAGTACGATAAAATGCAGTCTTCGCTTATACGTTCCTCCAATCAGAAATGATTAGAAATTACTAATTATACAATTGACAAGAAGTGTGGCATGACGGTCAGTTATATGAGAGCACCGTTGAACACTATAAAACACAATCGTAATGATGACCATGCGAAAGGAAACCAATGAAATGAATGGGAGTTTGCCGATACGTAGTATTCTTTCAATTCCATTTCTATTCATTTGTTAGCTATCTGATGAGTAATTCATAATCGCATTTTATTCTAGGTGTTTCGCCTGTCGCTTATCACGGGCCTGCTGCACAATGTTTGCAATACCTCCGAGTGTTTTACCAAGCATTGCACCAGCAGTACGAAGATTTGTGTGATGCAATGACGGGTGGAAATCCTAAAATAATACTTATATCGATAATAAGAAGGCAAGGTGGAGGTTCCAATAATGGTTATGATAATAGAATAGCGAATGTCACGTGTAAAATAATAGTTGGATGAGTGAAGCAGACTCAATTTTACCGTACTAAAAAAAAAAAAATGTGCGCGCTCCACAAGTCAAACGAAAGGAAGTACCTTGATGAAACTCTACAATCTACATACACATGTTTCATCATTCGACTCGTTACTGTATAGCTTTGATGAGGAGACGATCGGACCACTTGTGAGGGAAAGAATGTTCAAAATTTGAAAACTCTCGCTAGAATAACGCAGAGGAAAAAATATGGAAAAATATCCATTTCGAATGAATCAAAATTCTCACGGAATCAAAACATATACGAATGATACACATAATTCTGAAGTTCATCTTGAATCGGATGGGCCGTTCTGAAAATAAAAATGTATAAGTATTCTTTTCTCACGTCAAATAAAGAACTCGATTAGCAAAGCTATCTGAGGATGATTAACAAGTTGAACAACTGGTTCGTTTCGAGAAATGATTAACATTATCAAATGATAAAATGATTATCAAATGATTATTATGAAATGACATCAAATTATTATTAAATGATGATTGAATCAGGTAGGCAGTGAGTTGATGGATTCAAAATCAAGGTGTGTATACTGTGTACACCATTACCATTTTCTCCAGTACATTTCATATACAATCTCGCTCATCCTGCAACGCAAATGCTACGTTTTCCTAAATGTCTAGTTATTTTCACACGTTGTGTAAACAGCGTATATCACACACTATACTGCGCTATACGGCTCTAGAATGTTCTTTCAATCACGCCGCATAGTGAGGGTTGCGTCATAGAAGTACCGTACCGGAACAGCCAATCGCGTCGAACAGCCGAGCGCGTGGCACAAGTTGAAAACGAGTATAGCTTCCCTACTATATTTTCTGCAGCCTCTTTCCCTATTTTCCCAGAACCATCTTCTGAACTCCTCTTCCCACCCCGTTGGCGAGAGTACGATCTTACGCTTCTCACCTCGAGTTTTCATCTAGTAGCATGCTGGCCTTAAGAGGTTCAATTGCCATCCTCAGAGATCACCTTTATGGTCAACAGCTGACACAAAAAAACAACAACATAAAAACAGGTGCTTTTAAAGGAGTTTGTTAGTTGTTCTATTGAGTTATTTTTTTTTTTTCTAGAATTGTATTGTGTTTCATAATTTTTTTTTATAGTGTTTGAATTATTTAGTATATGTCATTATTAATTTTGTAATCTTTCCTACGGACATCGATAATTTTTTAAAGATAATATTATCATGATTATGACGATGTTTGAATTTTTTATAACTGATGTTGCATGTTATACTGTTATAAAGCGTACTATTGGACTAGCACGGTACTTGTCATCAAAAATATGAGAATAATTATCATTAGACAATATTTCAACAGCATACTCGGCTGTCTTCCTCAGGTCAACAACTGGCAACCGTATATTGTCGGCAGTGTTTTTAATAATAATAACATATATATATATATATATATATATATATATATATATATATATATATATATATATATATATATATATATTATATATATATAAGTTTCTATTAAAGCACTGCCGATAATACGGTTGCCACTTGGACACAATAACAATTACAAAAAATTATCAATGAGAAAAAAGCATCGAAATAATATTATTTCATCTTGAAGTGAAATGATTGACATTAGTTGGAATAATCACAAATGATTACTTGGTGAATAAATCATACATTGGAAAGAAATTATATAGAACACAATGAGAAAAATATGTATTATACAAATCACGGAGCTAAATAGAACAACTGGGTAACTTTTGAACCGAAAAAGCTTTCGATTGATAGAGATCAGATTAAGACCTCAGCTGTTGACCATATATAGGTGACTTTTAAGGGTTGCAATTGAACCTCTCAAGGCCGGCATGCTTATGTGATGAACTATCCGTTTCCTAATTTGAATTGTTCACAAAAGTTGGTGAAGAACTTGGTAATCCTACCCCTTGCACCCACAAATAAACCAACTTATATAATCATCTTGGCATTCATGGAAATGATATCATTGCATTCACCATGGTATTTTTTTGTAGAGTACGCAATTCATTTTTTTTTTTAAATTGGGTTTTAACGACGCACTATACTGATGGCTACGATCTATTGGCGTCGGTGGATGTTGAGTGATATGATGAGATGATGAGACGATGAGATGAAAGGTTATTTTATTAGGTGTTTTGGATGGTGGGAAGGGGTCGGTCGTGGCCTGATGTTAAGGAACCATCCCAGTATCAACCTGAATGACAGAGGGAAACCACGAAAAACCCCTGTTAGGATGGTCGACCATGGCGAGAATCGAACCCCGGTCTCTCGAATGACGGTTCAGTGTGTTACCACTCGGCCACGCGCCTCGGCACGCAATTCTCTTTGTTTACTATTCCAGCTAGGCCTTCATTCTTCTCGAAAAACTGTTGGGTCCAGGATGAATCCGTCGCGCGTGATCGTATTAAACGCAATAATTTCCATTCTGCGATTACTGCCATCATCAACTAGGCCGTGGACTTCTTCAGCCACCTCCCAGCCACTTCTTTTGAAGTCATTGGCAATGACAGTCCGAATGCTGTGATGTCGACTGTTCCTCAGAAGAGACCTATGTGGGCAGGAGCCGAGAAAGTGTGGTGAAGTTTAGTCTCTACCGCATCGGTGGCAAAGGTTACCGTTCTGGCTCCATACCATGGACAGAGAGCTCTTACTTGGGCGACGTTCAAATTCATTTTGATAGCATCACGCCACTCGGAGCAGGAAACTGTCCTCTTTTCTTCGATATCCAGTTGTTAACAGTACTCTTAGTATAAAAAAGCTCCTTGACCTTTTTGGGGCAGCTCAATCCATTTGGTATATTCCAGCTTACGGAGGTGTTCGACAATTAATTCGGATTTCGAATATTTACTCCAATGTTCTTGGAAGTCAACGCCAGCTTTTCGATACATTGCTTTTTTCTTCATCGAGACTCATTGTCGCTGAAATATAGGGACTCTAATCCCTTTTAGGGCGTTGCAGATGTCAAATTTTTCAATGCTTGGTTCCCACTTTGCTCTAAATACATTCAGGCCTCTGAACTTGTGGTAAGTGTACAAGATTGCATCCAAGGTATTAAAAAAGACAGAATTTATTTGATTGTGCTTTTGATAATTTGTAAATATAATAATGATGATGAAAAAATAGTGGTGAAGTTGGTGTGTGTTCGTATGTAAACCTATTACGATCAATATGTTATCAAACAACAGAATGATCGATTCAATTCCTACAATACGATCTTTTGATCATCAGAAATATTTTCTGAACCCTGTGATACGTCCCTCTTGTTTATCAAATGATTCGTTCGATGAGAGTCATGAACGCAAAGTATTCTATTGAACATTCTCTAAAGCCAATGAGAAACTCTTTCGTAACGACTAACATGAAGTCGAACTCCAATCCGATACGATGTTTGAACATACGATACGATTATCCAGTATAAAAAAGAATCGATATATTACGATTAATCATCGATGTAATGTTGACCCTAATCGATATAAGTTTCCATATTGTGGAACAACACCTACTCAGCTGGAACACATGTTTCATGAACGTGTCATACCATTTTTTTCACCCTGTATGAAAGAATTTCAAATTGTTTGATAAGTGTAATCCAGATGATCATTATACATTTCAGGGTTGAGCAATGTACGAGACGTATGATGCAAGAACTGTCACGTTATGTCTATTTTATAATGTAAGTACGTAAGTAAGTAAGTAAGTAAGTAAGTAAGTAGGTATTTATTGTCTTTAAAATCAATTTGATGTACAAGACATTGTTGAACATGAAAATATATAAACAACCTATGAAAATGCAACGGAGTATCGAAGCTAGGATGGAAAATGATATATTTTTCTCCATGTATGCATCCATGATCATTGTTCATTATTTCCACTCATTAATTGTTCTTATTGAATTCGAGCGTCAATGTGATAATTGAAGAATCCTCCATGTTTAGTTCGATATATTCAGACGAGCTTTAGCGAGGATTCAATTTAACATACTGAAAAAAATTGGTGTTCGTTTTCATGTTTTTTTTATTTTTTTTTGTCAGTTCTCCACAGGTCAAACGGCTACAGCTATCAACTTCAAAAAATTTTCATTGTGGTTCCTCATCTAGCTCAGATCTGTATAGTTTTGTGGCATTATCGGGTGGTAACTTTTATTTTTATGAATTTTAGAAATTTCAAAAATACCCATTAGAATAACACGGCAGAAAAAAAAATATTTTCAAAAACATTGAAATTTTGTGTGAAGTTGAATAACATCTTGATGCACATTTCTGGAAATTTTCAGCTTGATCGGGTCAGCCATTTTGAAGAAAAAACATGAAATGTGCTAATTTGATACCACTCGAAGCCGTTTTTACCCATTTATAACTAAAATGTTACCCAATTGGCGAATTTAGGCAAAAGTTTGGCAATGAAGTCGACATACTATTACTTTCCGCTCGTCTAACAACGAAAATATAGCGTTTTCGTAGTATTTGTAATTCTGTTAATAATAAGTATTTTGTCATGATGATAAATGAATGTTCAATGAAAAAGAAGGTGTATGCAATAAAATAGAGCGAATTTTATGTTTCTATTTTCAATGCGAACACATTATTGTGCTTTATGAATGCGGATCCAATGTCAAATCAGCAACAGTCCGTTCTTGAGGCATCGCGGCGCCATGTTCAGCACCGATCTGCGAGCAGTAAGCCTACCAAATCATTCCCTTCTCTGAACGGTATTCAGGAATATTGACTCGAGTCTATCCACTTGTTAGGCATTTGTGCACAGTGACAGTTTGACCTCAGACGAAGATATCTAGTTTAGAGGAGTTATTGGTCAATCTACTGTATCAGCTCAGATAGCTTTTATTATCATTGCTATAATAATCTTCTATGCGATTATCAGTGTATTTGCCTTATAGACTCATTAATTTCTGTGTTCAACTGGCTTCAACTACCTGAGCCGTCAGCTATTTCAGGCCTCTAATATGTATGTATAATATGATAATTATATGTGATATATGTATGTGGGCCCATGTATTATTTTCGATCAATGATATTATTGCCCGCCTCCGAATTGAGATTCAAAACTTATATATATGAAAATGAATGAAATAATAGTTTTATCATTCAAAAGATTCCGAACCGGAACATTGTGTATAGTTACATTGCAATGTTGATGTTCATGTGATTGTATACCAATGAAATGTCCTGAAATGGCTTATTATAATGCATGTTCACTATATAGCGAGTCTTACTGTCACATTCACAGCCACACACACACATATATATATATATATATATATATATATATATATATATATATATATATATATATATATATATATATAAATATATATAAATATATATATATATATATATATATATATATATATATATATATATATATATATATATATATATATATATATATATATGTATATATATATATATATATATATATATATATATATATATATATATATACATATATATATTTATAAATGTGTGTATATATATATATATATATATATATATATATATATATATATATATATATATATATATATATATATATATTTATATATATATATATATCCGAGAGACCACAAGTCGTTGAAGTTACAATGACTGATGGAGGCGTTACATCAAAATCAAAGTATACTCCAAGAAAATCAACTGTTGGGGTTCCACAGGGGTCGGTATTGGGTCCGCTTCTCTTTCTGTTATATATAAATGACCTTCCAAACATGTGTAACAATGGTAAAATGGTTCTCTTGGCCGACGACACGAGTCAAGTGATCTCTGCATCTTCAAATCAGGACATTTCATCTGTAGCCAACGATGCTACGGCACTAATGCAGTCGTGGAGTACTAAGAACAGACTCTTACTCAATTCAAAGAAAACGACTTGTTTGCAGTTCCACACTTGTCAAGAGAAGCTGACTACCAGTCCACTCATTCGGCTGAATGGATCCAGTGTGAAAATGTCTACTTCAACGAAATTTCTCGGAATACACATTACGGATACTCTCGACTGGTTGGTCCATATCAATGAAACGACAAAGAAGGTTTTGAAGGGAATCTACATGCTACGATGTCTCTGTAGAGTGGTTTCTCCAGAAATACTGAGGATGGTTTATTTTGCCCATGTCTATTCTCATCTTCAATTTGGAATTTCGTTCTGGGGCCGTTCTCCCCATGCTACACGGCTGTTCGTACTTCAAAAAAGAGCAGTGCGAATTATGGCTAACGTTCGGAAACTGGCGTCGTGCAGACACATTTTCAAATCAGTATTTCTACTTACACTACCATGTATACTGATTCTGAGAGCAGTCGTTTTTGTGAGAGAAAACTTTGAACTTTTCAAATGTAATCACCACATCCATACGCATTATACAAGAAGACACGACGATCTACATCTTGACAAGCACAGACTTGCTCTGTACACTAGAAGTCCATATTACCTGATGTCAGTTTTATATAACAACTTGCCAGTTAACATAAAGTCAATTGTAAACATCAATGTATTCAAGTATAGCGTCAAGAATTTCTTAGTTGTGCATGCTTTTTATTCTGTTGATGATTATCTAAGCCATCTATGAATTCTATCACGATCATTGTATTTTAACAAAATGTTTTTACTCTTAATGTTATGACTTTCATCATACTGTAAGGTACAGTCGCCGATAATAAAAACAATTATTATTATTATTATTATTATTATTATTAATGTATATATATATATATATATATATATATATATATATATATATATATATATATATATGTATATATATATATATATATATATATATATATATATATATATATATATATATATATATATATTTACATACACACATTTATGAATGAATATATATATATATATATATATATATATATATATAAATATATATGTATATATGAATATATATATATATATATATATATATATATATATATATATATATATATATATATATATATGTATATATATATATATATATATATATATATATATATATATATATATATATATATATATATATATATATATATATATATACATATATATATCCATATGATGAATAACTGAAACACCAAAGAATCACGTGATTGCCTTGCCGGGAATAACATCCGTTGGCAGTCATGTTACTTGACCGTGCCGTGGTTCCGTGGTTGATCGTCGTTTCGATTCACGAGTACGAATCAATTTTTTAAGAGCGTATTCAAGTTGAAAATGTTGTCTTTATAAATGTATCTATGTATCTTCCAAAGTAACTGCCTGAAAACATAAATGATGAGTCAACGTATATATCAATATGTTGAATACTGTAATAATAATAGATTATCCAATGATGTTCAAGAAAATCATAATTAAACCATATAGAAGAGACAGCAACCAAGTAGGTACTCTTTTGAATTATATACCCCACCAAGTATTTCATAATTATACGTACAGATTCTATTTTCATATAAACTTCATGTATAAGTGTCCCACAAACAGTGGGTATATTACTCGTGTGCCGCATACGCTCCAATTGAAAGCTAAGAAAATTGGTGAGTGAGATCTGCTTGAATCACGGGTGTAAATCTTGAATAATATTCCGCTCTGAAGGTATTCTAATTGTCTCCTTCTCATCAAACGTGGAGAATAAAATGATGCACCTCATTAGTAGTAACTCGACTCTACTTGATCCAAGTTGACAAAATACATATTAAATTATAAGAGGAAAAAACATAGAACAAATAATTCAATGTATTTGTTGAAGGCGTCAAAGTATAGAGGGGGATGTTATTAATTATTCAGACAACACTTCATCTCGTAGTTGGTTTAACTTTGTAACGCACAGCCAAAGCGTGGAAGACGAGAAGTAGTGATTTTTCTTAATTAGGATTTAAGCTCATTGAACCTAAAAACGAATCGCCTGTATATCTTCAATTACTGAACTTTCAGTTATTCAAATTCCAAGTTTCTAATAAACTTTTGAATTAAGTTGCGTTGCTAGATATTAGTAGCTATTGTTCCTATATAACTTATCTGAGGAAGTTAGAAAGGCTTATTCAGATGGAGTGGGAAAAACAATAATATTTCCCTGGCATTGTAAGTTAAATTTGATTAATTGGGTTGAGTAGAAAATCGAGTTTATGATTCATTTCGTATGCTATGAAGTATAAAAGAGGAAGAAATCGTGGGCGGCTGTTGAAATTAAAATGTATCTAATCAAAGCAATGTAAAACAAAATGGAGAGAATTGGAAAGTGTCTTGAAACCACAGGCGAAGAAATAAACGGATGACACTGATAAATGGCACGTAATTGACGCATGATAAGTCATCGTTTCATCGATGATCCTGCAACGTGCCGTTCACCGAGGAGTCACAGCAAAATAACACATTCGTGTATCGCCTAGCCCAATCGATTCAACCAGCACTCACCTGAAAGCAATGAAAAGAAAATATATTACAAATCAACAAAATACAGTAAACAAACTCCATTTCAACATATGCTTGAGAAGACAAGTTTACTTTTGTTGTCGCTCCATAATTATAAAAAAAATGGAACCAGTCATGAAACTTGGTATTCTCATGTGTGGGATACTGTATAATTTGGAGGCTGAATAGGTTGGACCACTCTGAAAACTCTCTCAATACTTAAACCCATAGACAAACTCTCGAACATTTGCATTCTTTATTTCAACTTTTAATTAATTCCAAGGCAAGAATGATACAAAATATTCCAACATTTCACATAAATTGACGAATCTTTTTTTTTAAATTGAATTATCAAAGATATATCAAATCTATTCAAACGCACAAACGAGTACAATCAATTGGTACTTTGAAGCAATTTATGGGATCAACAGGCACAGTCAATTAAATTAACATTGATCCTATTGATTCTATGATTCTAACCCAGGAAGACGTTGGCTAGTTATTTGTGGGTACGAATGAGCAGCCAGAGCAGGTGATAATGCAACTCCAAAATGATAATAAGTAAAGGGACGTTTCTATGGAATACCCATACCTTATGCGATACTCTAATCCACGAACAAAGTGATTGCGGTTTTCTGAAGCGGTTCCTTAGTTGACTGAGCTACAAAAGGCGGCATCATCACATAATCAATTGGCGCTGCATATCGACGGCAGTAAGTGATTAGACGTGATAGGTTGAAACCGAAGTGCGCATATTTTGAATACATTCCGAACAAATATCCAGCTCATCTCACAATACATATGCACCGTTTGTCTAGACAGAACATGAGAAGGATGAATAGAGAAAGTAAGCTTGTTACTAGTTTTATGAATATATTCTCATCGATTTTCATGATACGACTGGAATATAGCATTTCACATTTTGTGCGACTGGTGTGCCCGATCCCTCGGTATGAGTTTGCCTACGTAATAATATGCCAGTATGAGTTTATCTTGGAGTAAATGATGCAGACATATTTATGCTCTCCGAGAAATATATGTCGGTACAAGTTTACTCTGTCTGGTATATTTGTCTTCTTATAAATTGCTATAGAGTAATAGAAAACAAGCATATTATTATTAAACTTATGAATATACTGTCAAAATGGATTGCACTATTAAATTACAGGGCGATCGAAAAATGGCAATGAAGAGTATAATGCCATATTGGCATAGTGTTATTAGAATTATATTCATCTATCATAGGTGAATTCAATTAATTATGTCGATGCGCCTTAGGATCCTAATATTCCTTCATTCATTCAATTAATTAGAATACACTGTGCCAAAAAATAATGGTCATGTAATATAATGTCAGCAGATCATTATTTGTCCCAAACACTCTTATTCATGACGTATTTGATCAATCACAGAACAGGTGATGTCAATGTAGTGTAATAATGCATACCAGTTCATTATCATGAGTCGTATGCCTATATACTTTTATTGATGATGGTAATTTTATCTCTGTGTTTAACATCATTCACAACATCACTTAACATCACTTACATCTTGAGCATAACATTAATCACACGAACCCTGCACTTGATTATTATAATATTATTGAACAGTTCTTTTTACCATTCATGATACTTTTTATAATATTCTACTTTATATAATTTGTATGTCTAACATGTACTGTACATATACATTGTACGTTGTGTTCACCCACAGACAGGCCTGTCTCAGGCTTTGTGGTTATTTTATGAGCGTAATACACTATATAACATTGTACAAAACTATTCAAATGTTAAAAAAAGGATGTTCTCAATTTCACTTCTCCGGTATCAGATTTTCACTTTTTGAATTGTAATGTAATGCCCCAACGCTCTAATGTGATAGTCAATACTATTGTGTGCGTCGTGCAACGTTCTGTGCTCTCAATTTGTAAAGCTTTCCCAATGTGTCTATTGCCACTGACCAGATGCCTGGAATTGTATAAACATCTTCTTCAATACAATTGAGTACATGTTTAATTATTTCCATTGATTTATGAATGGCTCGTAGCCACTAATGACTTGATTTCACTGGAATTGATGTGCCTTCGTACTTATTTGGTGTACAACATTCTCATCAGTGCCAAGAGTGTATTCAGCTACTCCTGATAGTGAACTGTTCTCCTTTCTTCCTCGATATAGGTGCTGTTTTATACTTTCTTTAATCAGTCTCTTAGTCTGTCCGATATACTCTCAAGTTCTAAACCACAAGAGCAAAGAATTTCGCATACTTCGCAGTTTTCAAGATGTATTTTATCTTCAACGGTTCGCACCAATGACTATTTTGTATGAATAGAAAATACCGTATTTATGTTGTATTTAATGAGAGAAACAGCTCATTTTATCTGTTGTACCTTTGATGTACGGCAAAACCGCTGTATAGTTACAAGTTTTTTTCATCTGACTGTTTATTCAAATTACATTTTCTGTTGATTGTAGTTTTAATCACAATATTTAATAACCGTTGGATTAAACAAACATAAAATTAGATTTTAATGAATAATAGCGATATATAACACCCTCATTTTAGAGAAAACTAGAAATCACCATCTTAAGTTCAGAATTCCATGATGTAATGGCATTACTGATTCTGTATAGGAACTTAAACATAATCAAGTAATGTCCAAGTCACGACTCATGAAAAGGGACGGGTCCTGGAGTAGGGCCTACGTATGAATTGGTTATAATATCTGAAATTTAGATGACGATTTCTAGTTTTCTCTAAAATTAGGGAGATGAATATCGTCATTTCGAAATCTAGTTTCAGAGTTGTGATGCCCTTTGGGAATGTTGTATTCAACTGATATAATTATTCCTTAATGTGATCGTACAAACCCTATGATAACGTTATCAAAGAATTTAGAAAAGATTTCTTTTGCGAAGGGTGAGAGTGACATGGCGCGTGTGTGTATCGTTCAGTGGGAGATGGCCTCTTATAGACAGTATGGGCACAATTTCCATCGTGTCTTCTCTTGAAAAATCAACAAGGAAAGGAAGTTGATTGTTGATGTTGAAGTTGATTCACATCAGATTATTATATCATACAAAATAATTATTCATAGTTGTATATGAATATACTTTTAAGATATGATTGCATAAAATCTGAATTATTACTCAATAATGGAATCATTCTCACCGTTCTTGACCTAGTTTCTGCCGATAGATTGCATTCCTCAAGTGACGTGAAAAAAACGGTTTAGGAACACACACTAACGATGCCGTTCGATATTTTGACAGACGGCATGTGAAAAAACGTCATGGGAACAGGTTCAGAGTAGTCCTAGAGTCTAGAGTCTAGACCGAACACGATTAGGCAAAGGCCTACGCGTGAGATCTGTGTTTGTGTAGGTGTGTATAACGAACCATGTTCGTAATGTAATGTAATGTTGTAGTGTGTATGTTTGTGAATGTATATTACCGTATGTATATGCATAATTACAATCTGCGTTTAACAAATGTAAATCGACCATTTTCAAGTGAACTGAATGTAGCAAAACTTGGAATATCTTTGAATATCTTGGAAAATCTTTGTTGTATCTTCAATTGATCTGAAAACAGATATTGGGCATTTCAGAAAATGCAAATATCTCACCAATAATTACAATTGAAAATATACATACAAGTGCGGTTGAATAACAGAAATTGTAAAATGTTAGTACCAGTATGCCATATGGATTTGTCAGAGTAATTATTGCTCAATATTATAGTTTATAAAATCTTCAATTGTATATGAAGCATTGATTCATTAAGAAGCTTTTCAGCTCTCTCATGAAATTTCTCATTATTGTTATGAATTTCATTGATGGAGGTAGACAATAGAATAATTTGACACCCCTAGTTACTGGTCCATTATTATATTTACCATGATTCATTCGAAGATCTGATTAATGCTTATACCGTTGTGGCTATCTATGTCATTAGCCTCTATAGCCTCAAGTGTTTATACATTCTATCACATACATGATGATTGCGAATAGGCCTATGTAGGTATGTATGCAAGGTAAAGATAACATTTCAAATTTGATGAATAATGGTCCACAAGAATCTTTAAAATACACTTCTGGAATAGGCCTACAAGGATCAGAACTTGCTTGGGTTAGGTAGCGAATTGCTCTCTTTGTACGACGAAAAGGTTTTTTGGACCTGGAAGAATGACCCCATAGGACAATGCCATAGTTCAAGCTAGAATTGATGTATGAATAATATACCAGTTTTGATATATCAAAATTACCAAATGTCATCAATCTATCGACTAAATAAGAACCGGAGGCTATTTTCTTTGCTCTATCATTGATGTGCACATTCACTTTAGGCCAGAGTATATTGTGATTTCAATACCGGAAAACAGTAAACGGTGAGATGAAAAAAAAAGTAATAAATCGGGTCGACCAGAATACAATAGAAGAATATCAAGTGATTCACAAAAAGAAATCACACAAAAATGCTCCAACCAAGAGACATCCTTGTCATTGCAAATTAAATCGGTTAGCTACATTCAACTCAATCTTCAATATTGTTGGAATTTACATTTTTCTACTCATTCGCTCAGATTTGGACATGAAATAGATATTTGTTCTGTAAGCTGGCACGGAGACACATTGCATCGTCTCTTCTGCAAACATTCTAAAATCTAATAGTTTCTAATGCTATTTCAACTGGAGTAACCGTAGGGAGAAGCTATTATACAGTGATTGATGACAACATGGAACGAGATACGAGATATGTGACTCTGATTTCATTCAACTTATGTATGACATATGAAACCATGTCAGTATAGAAGACATTGGTGTCTGTGCTCGTTTTCATAATGTACATTATCTGACTTGATAGACGACCAAATTGAACATGACTGCATAATAAAGGACGTGACACACATGCAACGATCATACGACCACGCTCTGCCCTTGCAATTGCCTTGCCCTCAATGATTTTACGTGGTGTAATTATCGAGCGAGCCGAGCGAACAACTCAAATAGAAGTGTTTTGACACTTTGTCTTGATAATTTTTCGTGTAT
>OZ023327.1:56706744-56754244 GCA_964007535.1 Brachyptera risi | reverse complement strand
TATATATGAGTACAAATCTGTTTGTTTTCATGCTGGTGAATAGTGGTGAATGTCAAGAAGTTTCTAATTCACCACAGCTTTTATAATGTTAGGGAATATTTATCGAACGAAAGAGAGTAGTGTAGCTGCCTGTAATCAATCATTGAAATTCTATTGAAATATTATATTCAAAAGCATCACCTACATGTATTATTGTCAATTCAACTTGAACTTGCTGCAGTAATTTATATTGTTGATTATAGTTACTCATTATTATTATTGTTATTTCAACCCTGACAACTTTTGAGACCTGCTTGTTATGTCAATGATTTTAATCATAACTCATATATAATGGTATAAACAAGAAGCTAATAAATGAAATGAAATGAAGTGTCCAAGAGTGTTTCATTTTGTCATTTTTCGAGCCTCGATTTCATTTTTTGGCGCTAAAAAGGCGAAATAAAATTGATATCAGATTTCAGATTCGTATTTTAAACGGTTAAATACATCCTAGAATAATTTTTGTCATCTTCCATAACCTTGAAATTGAAAGTTGATGACTAGGATGTTATTGAGCAGTTTTTGGTCAAAACCAGGTGAGAACACTTATATCATAGACCAAAGAATTACTCTACATCTTTTGTCTATGCTTATATGGTGTTCAAAAAATTCAGAGAGATTGGATGTATCAAAACACCTATTTCTGGAACTTAAAACTGTAAAAATATCTTTTTCAGGGCTGACCAAATGTAAAAAACGTATTTCGGCTATTGCCAATTGTAGGCCTATATGCGAGCTAATATTTATGAAATATGAACCACCCTTCAGCTTTCAGACATAAAATGATTCACTTGATTATATTTCAGTCGTTCGAGGAGAAAAATGCAGAATTTTTGAAACCTGCAGGGGTACACAAGCTACGAAAATTTCATTAGCCACTGGCACTCGATTGCTCGTTTCAAACCATTAACCAAGCAATTTATAACAAATACTATGAGAAATACTGAAAATGTTATGTGCAATTGATTTTATCATTCCGAGGTCAACCAAATGGTTTGACATGTCAATCTCCCCGATGAGCAGAATACAAAATCAATCTCGTGGTCAATAAATCATACACTGAACCTACATCCTCAATTTTCATGCAATTGCCATTTCAGAATCTATTGGTGAAATTTTCGTATTTTGGGTATCTGAGTTGCCCAAAAGGACCTACTTGGCCTTCTTTGGTTAATGAGAATGAAGTATAGAATGCATTTCCAAGTCCTACTCATCTATACCTAGAAACACACTAAATCCCTGTAAACATGACGTCAATAACCTGGTTAGTCATCCCAAAATTGTGTTCTTTCAACAATTGAGTTACTTTTGAAATAGTAGAATAAACAGCTTGAATCAAATAATGAAGAATCTCCAATTCGATATAAAATGATAATAATCATTCAACCTCAGCTTACTCTAATATTTCAATGCTTATAGGAACGGTCCAAAATTAGCTACATTGTCCAAAACACTTGAGTTTGTCCTGATTCAATGTTTTATTTTTATTTCACTCGAAGGTATCCATGTCTTGAGATAACTTATAGTTCGAGTGCACTCAAACTTATAATCACGAACGTCAATCAGAAATATGCGGAGAGTATGGGATTGTTGGAAGATGAACAAAATTCAACCGAAAGTCCATGTCAGGGAGAGTTGAGTCTGACGTCAAAGTTTTTTCCCCGCTACGTTATCCCGGCTACTCACTTCGCTAGAGCTGAGAGATTCGAAGCTCTCGACGGGATCGTAGCCGAAAGGGTCCATTACCTGCGCCGGAAGGAACAATATAAGTTGAATGACTATTATAGAAATGAATTAAAATCGTCGTCGAATAATAAAAATTATCATATACCAAAGATATGCATTGGGAATGAAAATCTGAGCAATTTACTTTTTTATTGGGAAAAATTCACCCATATGCGGCCGAGATACGTCGATATGTTTGTGGGAGTATTTTTTAATTCTCAGAGAGGTATAGGATGTTCGACCAGAGAAATAAAAATCACTTCCACAAACATATCACCGTCCCTAGGCCGGATGAGTTAATTTTTTCCAATAAAAAAGGAAATTGCTTAGATTTTCATTCTCAATGCATATCTTCGGTATGTAATAATCATAATTCTTCGACGACGATTCTTATTTATTTCTATAATGGTCATTCAACTACTTATTGTTCCTTCCGGCCCAGGTAATAGACCCTTTCGGTGACGATCCTGTCGAGAGCTTCGAACCTCCCACCTCCAGCGAAGTGAGTAGTGGGGGTAACGTGGCGGATAAAAAAGCTTTGACGTCAGACTCAACACTCCCTGACATGAACTTTACGCAACCTTCAGCATGTATTTAAATGAATTGTACCGATATTAAACATGATGTTTCATTTGTACTCCCGTAAGACTTTACAATAACACGATCCTAGATAGAGGTAAAAGTTATAAGGTTCAGTTTTCAAGAGACTACATTACATTTCGTTTCAACCTGTCATATCGTATTATTGTTGATTGAAGCTTGAATAAATAAATTGAGTGCTGTATGTTTCCTTTCCTGGAATGAATAAATATAAAACATTAGATATACTTCACAGATAATCTACGTTCAATACCATTTAGTTTATTCTTATTTTTTTTCTTGGCCATTATACATGTCATAACAATTCACAAATTTTCTTGCACAGTAATATAATCTGTAGTGTATTTTTCTCGACATGAAGTTATCATTTGATTGTTGTACAGGTCTTGAGGATATATTACTGTGAATCACGGAACTTGATACAATTGTTTGATTATTCTGAAGATAAAAAGGTAGAATGACAACAAGGTGAAAATATGATTCACCTACTTGAATGTTGTGAGTGCTATTAAAATTCAGTTTGCTGATAATCACAATATTATCCTCTCACGTGAAAAAACTTCAATTTCTTTCAATGCACGGAATTTGCATCATGAGAAGATAATATCGTGTAGATACAAGCTAGATTGCATCTAGATTGTAGATACAATCTAGTGGTAGATTGTAAAATAGGCCTACGTGTTTCGAATGAGTGGTTGCGAATGTATATGAGAATAAGAACTTCATGGCATACATATCTTGATGTACTATATGGGATGGAACTGTAATTTTTACATTTCATTTAATTCAAAGAAGGCTATATACATACGTACTTTTTGGTAACTCGGAATAAATAAAAATTTAAACATCAACTAACAATAGCTTATAGCAAATAGGCCTGAGTGAATCATTCTTACCAATGGAACCAGGGAACAAACAACGAGAACCCAAATTCTAATATGGTCCAATGTAGGTCAAGTTCCAAGGTCCGGTATCAAAATGTCAAGTCAACCTACTCATTCTAGCAGTAAGTGTGGACAAATAGCATGTCAGGATGAAAACAACAATGGACTACACGTTACAGATATTATCATGATGAGAATTTCCAAAATCACGTATTTTGAGAACTCCGTATATCCTTGGATGTCCCGAATGAATTATAATAAAAAAAAGATGCACAAACACACACACACACATGGGCCTATAATACACATTCATGGGTCATAATTATTCTTTCTTCGCACTTTCTCTTCTCTCTAGTTAATCGAATCAACGCAGAAGTTGATCTGTATCAGAGTAGGCCCACATTAAATCAATTGTCCTCGAGCAACTACAAGTGCGAATTATAAAGCATTTGCCACGCTTATAGAAACCTATTATAAGCATACGAAGAGGTCCGTTTTCAGCTTACGATACCCGACGGACTAATAATGTAGGTAAACACCCTTCCCCGCAACACACCGCTCCGTCAGCCAACCACAACCATTTGGTAGAAGGGTTCCAAAGCTAGGCGCAAAGACTATCATATGTCTGAAGTGGTTTTGGTTTGAGCCCCAATTACCTATCATTACCATCGTATCAACCCGACTTCAACTATTTTATACCGATTACTGGAAGTAGACATACGCTTCTCTTCATAGAATCAACTGTTATTGCTGTGTTCTGTCAGAATATAGTTGTTAACAATTGATATGGTATTATATTGTACGTGATTATTGTTGACTCAACGACCTCATCAGCAGCTGGGTATTGGGGGTACGAATGTTGACCCATATATTAAGCGGAACTCGAACCCATGGCTCGTTGTTGATCGGTGCAAAACGAACCACAACCAAACTTTCAAATAATTTCAGCACAAGATTTAGTTTCAACAGGGAATTCAATTCCGATGTTGTTTGACTTTCTTTCAATTAGGGGGTTCTATTTAATCACTTGGAAAGTACTCATACAATTGATTAATCTCATCCATATTCTGGAAAATGTGATAGTCATTTCATCTAAAAACAAATTTTGGATCCATAAAGTCTGTAAGAGCGTGAACATACAGCCTCGGCGTATATTTAAGTAACGTTTACATTCTTTCAGGAATTGTGCTCGAGTTTTTATGGGTGGCAAGTGAAGGAAAGATATCATTCACTCAATTATGATATCTGCTACTTTATCAAATAAAATCGAAATTATTTCAATCTGTATTATTTGATAATAATTGTCATAGCTGAATTATGGAACTGATATTGCTTAGATCTGGGTCAATGTAAGGTAAGGATCAAATGAGCACAACAAAGATATAACAACGACAAAGAAGTAATGAAGGGGAGGAATGAACGTTACGAATAACGAGAGAATAAATGCATGGAATCGTTGGATTCACACGCCAGTATTGTGCGAAGAAAATAATAAACTAGATTAGCAGAGGAGACCCTGATATCAGAGGGGAGAAAATTAAGCAAGAGACCGGTCACCGGTCAACCTGGTCAGAGATATATTCACTCTACACCGTCCTTCACCGAATCGAACGGCTAATTGAGAGTGTATAACATCTATAACTGGAGGGTCACCCAGACTTTTGTATCAATCACTGAATGGTGACGTCACAGTGACATGAAAAGCCTGATTAAACATCGAATGAAAAAAAATCAATGACGGAATAAAAGAATGATACTGTCATACTGCCTCATAATCCATTAGTCTCTGTGTCTTTATATGGATGAATACACCAAGCTGAAGTTGTACCGGACTGTAAGCAACTGTTCAAAAACTTCAACTGGTCAAAGAAGTGGTTATATGATTACTTGACGAATACTGCATTACGGCCTCCAAAAGTATTTTGTCTACTTCACTATAACGACGTCAGAATTTTCTCAAATTCAGGCTACCGCTGAGCGGAGAGCTACAAGCCGAGGAACTAAAACTAGAAGTTGATTCATGCATTTTTTTCAAGTTCAAGTTCATTTCATTGGTATTATGAAAAATCAACAAAATAACGTAATACAAATGTATACAAAATAAATACACAACAAAATAAAGTCTTCTCAGTTTCCACAAAACCACCAAAGGTGGCTTAACTGTGGATGTACCAAAATAAAGATGAATACATTCAATACATAAAGTTTAATCTATTATGAAAATAAAAGTAAGTGCTAAATAGTTTTAGTTAGTATGTGATATAATATATTCATTTCTCACGATATTTTAATCACAACAGAGTTAGTATGAAAATGAAAGAATTTGGAAAATAATTAGGAAAGAGAGAAGAAATATCAGTTCCACCACCCTAAAATAGTTTTACATACGATTTATATTATTTGTGAGGAAAGTTTTCAATTTTTGTTTGACATTACGATAACAACTCAGATTTCTAAGGGAGATGGGTTTTGACAACGAGAATGATGCGGGACAAAGCACTCTCAAATTCAAATATTAGTATCTGTATAGTGTGTGAGTGTGAGTGTTGTCACCACACCAACTTTTCTACTGATATTTAAAATGTATTCAATATGGTATTAATATTCACCGGCGTATGCAGGCATTGTGAATAGTCCACTTCAGTCTATTAGAACGAAGGGAAGGAGACGGTCGTGATTCAATATTCAGGAAAGATCTTGGTATTCACGTGAATAATATGGAAACGACAAACATCCTCTGTCATGATGGTTGGTCATAAGGGGAATTGAACCCCGGTCCTCAGAATACGGTCCAGCGTGCTAGTCACTGGGCCACTCGTTTCAGTTTCATCTAAATGATTTCAATCTATTTATCACAATATATACATCCAAATACTGAAAAAGTCACATTTGAGATCAGTTCCAAATTCGATATAATTAGTAGGACATAAGTTCTATTGATGGAAGTAGCATATTTTGTTTGAACGTCTTTTCATGACTGTATACGATAAATAATGGATGCTTACTCAAATAGCATACTAAACATGTTATTAATTATTCACAGTTTGATTCTAAAAATATATCTCCTCATTATACCAGAGCAGTGGCGTAACTACCGCAGTGGCAGCCGTCCCGGGGCCCATACTGTATTCACATAGCTTGCTACTTTGACTACATTTTGGTGAAAAGTAAACTATTTTTCCTCTCAAGAGTGAGTGCCATTTAATCATTATCTTCAATAGAACCATTTTTTTTCATAGAGTTATATGATTGTGAATGTATTTTAATCATAATTCTGAGTGTATTTTGATCGTCTTCAATAGTAAATTGAAAAAACATTAAATATGGAGGTGGCGTGTTGAATGATATCGAAACTACATCATTTGAATTGATATTACATATTTTTTTGGAGGGGGGGGGGAGGAGAGGTGGCCATCTGAGTCCTTTGCCCCGGGCCCAAAATTCCTAGTTACGCCACCGTACCAGAGGTGGAAATTTCAAAATCCAAACAAAAGCTGAATTGTTTCGGAAAAAAAGAGAATGCGAGGCTTTAACAACGCAGTGCTGAGAATTACCATGTATTCAAATATTATTCAAAAGTGTAATTATTTGATAATAATTACACGTGGGGTCTATTCTATCTTCACGAATACGCTTACACGAAACCGTATACTGTAATTTGCATTTGAACACGTGCTCTGCAGATTCTGATAATAAGCTAGGTATAGAACCGACAAAAACTGTTATTCTTCATCCATGATTGTTGTTCACTTTCGAAAGCGTTTTTTGCGGATCTCACTCTCGACTTCATATTTGTGTCCTGTTTCTTATAGTGTGCCTTGTTTAGCCATGCGTTATCACCATTTTACTGCTCTATAAGCAAGTCGAGGGGTGAACAACTATAGTAAATTTGGTGTACACCTGATTTCAGATGTCAAGGGATTTCAGGGAGATTTCACGGGATTTCGAGAAGATTTCAAGAGATTTCAGGAAGATTTCATAACAAGTGTACACCGGATTTCGGGAGTTGTTAACCCCTTGAAGCAAGTATCCCTTCCTGGACGTCATTCTTCTCTCTTCTTGGGAATGCGACTGCTCTTTCAACATCTCCACTACACTCATCTGCATTCATATTTCAAATTCTTATACTACTTCTCCACTATTCTTCACTACAACCCATTTTCTTCTACTGTACAAGTAGAATATATACAGTACAATTACTTCTTTTCTGCGCCTTTTTTTGAATTGATGTCTCGATATCTGTATTAGTATTATTTCACAAGAATCCCTCACTCATTCATGATGTATATAATCAGTAATTCGTCGGATCAATGCAAATACGTACTTCCTTCAGCTTTAATTTGTATCCCTCATTTGAATCCCTCATGTATTTATTCTCCTGATTGAGATATTTATCAGATCTACGTACATCTTCTGGCTATTCTGTAGAACTTCCACTCACTTTTTTGCTTCATATTGATAGTCTGATCATTTCCATTGTTGTGAACATTCAAGTTCGTATTTTCAAATAGATATATCCTGTAGTTTTGCTTCGTTTCATTGAAATCTCATTCCCAATACGTTAGCACTCATTTTGTCAATCTTCCACGGATTCATCAACTATTTTTACCATCTTGTTACCTATCACGATCATACGTATCGCTTATATTTCTGTCAGTGAACAGTCAGTGAAAACTGTCAGTTTGTGAATAGCTGTGTATTTGATTAAATTGAATTGATAAGGTCATTCACTTAATCATATGATAAAAACGTGAGAGAGACTAAACGATGCGAGGAACTAAAACGCTTGAGGT
The DNA here is from genome assembly GCA_964007535.1 of Brachyptera risi. Lineage (NCBI taxonomy): Eukaryota > Metazoa > Arthropoda > Insecta > Plecoptera > Taeniopterygidae > Brachyptera > Brachyptera risi. The sequence continues at coordinate 56,746,203 of OZ023327.1, read as the reverse complement.
TCATATCAGGTGACATTACTTGAACTGTTCATGATTTTTATGAAATGTCTAAAACACACTTCACAATCTTTTTGTTTTTTTCAGTCCACTGTATCTTCTATTATGGTGTCACGTCAAAAGCCTGTCCAAAATGCATAAGAAAATGTACACATATTGACTGAAATATGTGAAAATAATTATGTGAACAAAATCGGTAATTCTTGCCATTAAGATCAACTCAAAATTTCCAAGTAGGAAAGTTTTGAAACTGAAAAATTTCCTATTTATGTATGAACTGCAAAATCGGGAAACATTGGGAAGAAAACGAAGCAATTCAATAAGAGCAGAGGTTGTAGTGAAATGTTTTTTGTTCAAGATAGGAAGAGAGATAATATGTTGTTATGGACATATGGAAATAATGGAGACGATTAGAACACCCAGAGCAGAGTGAGAGGAGTAGGAGATGCACGGAGATGAAAGAAGAATTGGAGGGGAAGAGAAAGTACAGAGCAGTAAATGGTGGAAGAGGACAGAGAGAAATGGAGGGAGGTTGAGAAGAGTTGAGATGGTAGAGGTGGTTGAGCAGGAGCATTATGAGGCGTAGGACTTGGGGCTGGCAAACATGAGTCGACATGTTCTGCCTTGGCGTATTAAACTTACATAACTTTGTTCGAAAACGTTTTTTGAAATTGAAAAAAATGCAAACCTATGCTCACTAGTTTCTGTGATTCACTGGTAACTGTCACATTCGAAGGCCATTCAACGAATCGATTATTTCAACTCGAATAAATAGATATGCCACGCCGATGAATATTGTATCTGCAAATACGTTAAAGATAATCGAATTGTTTCGTATATTTCAATGACGATGAGAGTTGAATATAAATCAGATTGTTAGATTATCTCGAATATCATTCGAATAGTTCAAACACTATCTTAATTTGAGTTTTGTAAATTTCAAGTTTTCAATACGAATCAGAGAGAATTGTTGAATGACACATATTATGCGCAGTTCTATTTTCTTCGAGAGCCAGAAAAGAGGATAACGACATTGCGAAATGGGTATAGAATTGAATTCACCATATTAATCCGAAACTCAGCATGAATATTATATAGAGATTGGATGAATGAGAAAACACGATTTCTATGTGATTATTTGATTATGTATTCTGTTATTCTTGTCGCCTGGCATCCTACAGTAAAGCACCCGTTAGTATTGGAAGTACACAAATAGCTTACAAAGATATGCTATATTGAATAGGTAGAACTTGTTTTCATTTCATTATTGGTTTTTCACTGACGGTATGTGATTGTTCCGCCCTAGCAAAGAGTAAATGCAGTCAACCACGCATTGTACGCCGGTAGACTATCAGTAATTTGGTTTGAGTTTGAGTTGTGATTCTTTTGGGGACTACATGTAGGGGCCTATATGTAATGCAGTGGGCTTGGAAGAGTTTAGACGTACCGGGGATTTGTAGTCGGTGCGTGCAAGCATTGTGAAAGGTGAAGGGGTGATTTGAGCTGTCGTTCCTTTGTGTGGTGGGTTCCTGCCTTGTTACATATTTGCTATTTTCATACCAACTAGAGCGCTGTATACCATATATACACATACAAACACACTTCCCCATGCAGTGGTTCTGTGACAGGATTTCACGGATTAGAATAGCCATGTCGTTCCACTTTGAAGCTTGCCTTCATATACGACGTGTTATTGAGCGCTTGGTTTGTCAAAAGCCACGAATAGTGAGAAAAGTGAAACATTCATCAATGATAGAATATCGATTGGCACTATTGTAGAACCATTCTTTCTTTGTCAAGTAATTGCTCATCATTTAACCGATTTGGGATCTGGTTAATTGATATATATATATATATATATATATATATACATATATATATATATATATATATATATATATATATATATATATATATATATATATATATATAAATATATATATATATATATATATATATGTATATATATATATACATATATAAATATATATATATATATATATATATATATATATATATATATATATATATATATATATATATATATATATATATATATATATATATATATATATAGACCACACATGATAGTATACTTCATAGCAAAAGTGGCTTGAAAAAAAAGATTCCAGATTGAATCATCACAAAGTGCAGCTGATAATTGAGGACGATCTCGAAAACAATGTGGCAACTATACACTAATCATGGAAACAAATTGCCTTGAACTGTTTGCGTGAGAAAAACTGACAAACTTTTTTTTTTTAAATAATATCGAAACTTGATACAAAATCATTGTTTCCCAATTACCGCTATGGATGAAAGATATGATCGTTTGGACGATGGACGTTGGACGAAACTACTCTGATTTGTTCGAATCAATGTTTTTCAGTCAATTGACATCCCAATTCAGTTTGTGAAAATAATCAATGTATGATTTTGATAACGTTTCGCCACAATATATTATCAGACCACACTCCCAGGTGACACATGATGAATATTGAATAAACTCAACATCGTACTACTATAACTTATATCATCTTTTCAGTTAATCGTTGTAGTAACTATCGTTGTAGTTAATCGATGTAGTACAGGCGCTAAATGACCTCGCTGTCGATGCGCCTTAAAACCCTAATATTCATTCATTCAATCGTTGTAGTTAGTCGATAGAAGAATTTAACAATCGGTATGATAGGAACGAAGATGCAAATACAGTGACGTTACGGATTCATAATTTGATATCCTTGTAGTGATCGACTCAATCGAGGTAATATGGATATAAATTGGCACACATATCCAGTATTTTGATATTTTGTTGCATATTCAATATTTTATTGTACCGGTATACGTTGTGATATTTGTAAAGTAACACTATCAGCTATTTTTGTTCCTCAAGGCGACCCCAGTCACAAAAGGTGAAACATTTCCCTCCGAGGTGATTTTTGGTGAAAATATTGTGAATGTTTATTATGGATTGACAATATTCTATAAGGTACTTCTTTGTACCGTGTGAAGCAGTTTCACAACAATACCCTCATCTGGAAAGCCACTACGATTGTTTATGCTTCAGTTGACACTGATAATGGTCACAATTAAACACACATTTCGCGTTACATACACGATTTGATTACTTCTTGAGATATTTTATCGTGTATGGCATCGATATGTTTGTGAAAACATCTGCTTTTGGGATGAACTGAAAATGAAAAGTTCAATCGGATGCGCTCGGCATACAAGAGTAACAGACCAGGGAAAGTCACGCCATTTTTTGTTCTAAATCGAGGTTACAGACACTATTCATTTGTATCAAAATGGTTGTTATAGGAATGATGATTTGAAATTCAGTTCATATGATAGAGGAAGGTTTACTCAACCACGTGTCAGTTGTCATGCCAACTATCTTCTGGTTTTTGTGTATACACGGTTCAACGTATTTCCCAACTAGTTTTCTCATTTTGAACAGATACAGGGCCGTCCTTAGAGGGTTTCAGGGGAGGGGCACCCCCCTGATAACTAATCCTCCTTTGAAAATATATAGTTGACCTACGAATAAACATACAATGAAAAATGATGAGTTGATGGCTTATAATATGAATTGTATCAGTCTACACTCTACTACTTTCCACGTTCCTCTTTCTTTTCGATAATGATTTAATTATAAGATTCTGAAACTGCTCGTTGATCGCAAAAATCACTTGAAAAATGACCATATTTTTAAAAAAATCACTGCTGGGAATTTTGCAGGTAGAAATTGCGAAAATAGCTTCGAAAATGTCCATAATGATTGTACTATTGAAAATAGCTATGGTAATGTCCATAGTGATTCAATCACTGGACTCCAAAACCGCTTGTGACTAACAAAAATTACTTGAAAAATGGCATGGGTCTATTTAAAAAAATTCCCTGCGAGGCTTTGCTGGGAGAAATCGCAAAATTATAGCTTCGAAAATGTCCATGATGATGCAATTACAAGACTTCAAAACCACTCGTAAATCGCAAAAATCTCTTAAAAAATATCCATATGTTAAAAATTCACCTGCGGGGATCTCCTGGGGGGCTCCCGCCCCCCTGACACCCTTTTCTCGCGTGGCGGATGTCCAGCTGGGCGTTTATTTTATTCATCTAGCCTGTGCGCCCCCCAATACACAAATCCTAGTGACGTCCCTGCATTGATACATTGATAAATAACAGAAAATTTGACGAACTTTTGTGGGTGGGTTCCCCTCAAACATCAAAATCAGTGATTATACTAAGGCAGTCCGTCATTTGATAATATTCATATCATATATGAGTTATCAATACAATTCTAAAGACCTTGGAATCTTGTTTGCAGCAGTATTCGTTTAAACAAGGCAGTGACAAAATGGAGTAGTTGTATTATTTGGTTGCTATGGTAATCAATAGCTGTTACGAACTAGTAGAGATATAACTGATGATTTAATTGAATATATTATGTACATTTCTTATAAATATATGTGAAACTTTGCTATTGCATGGGCCTACATAGTGATTGTGAGTAACGACCATACGCATAATTACTATACTAACGATACTTCCACAAGGTAAAACATATATAGTTTAATTATATAATATAGGCCTACTCAACAAAGACTGTGAAATGTGCATCAAGCCATAGACAAGGGCTAGGCAGCATGACTATTCCATGGAAGCAATTACAGTGATTTAGAAGCTAGATCTTGATATTAATTACATATTTGACATTAAATTACATTTTACGGTCCCTTGAACAGTCATAACACAGACATCACAGTAGTTATAGTTCAGTGAGGTTAATTTAATAGTGGATTCCATCAATGGTGTTCTCACATACCAATACATGAAGTGATATCAAACTATTGTGTTTCAAGTTCCAATCAAAGACGAAAGATATACTGTTATCTATCGTCTATGTTCCGACTGAAATCTGAATGTAATTCTACTCAAGGTAACTCTTAATGAAGAAATAGATAACGTAGATGAGGCTAAAACTTTCTCAATCTGAAAGATGACTGCTGACGTTATTTGGTATGTATAGAAACAATGGAGGGAACATTTATCTCATTCTAGGATCTAGTCTTACGAATGAACGTTTGAGACCAAATTACATAGAATTCGATCAAATTCAGCTTCACCTCACTATAAGAGTGGATCCCAAATGGACAGTAATGGTGAGAATGTGCTGGCATGACCCGTTCCGAAATATGGGAAAGTACTATTTGCAATCACACCTGAGTTTCTTGTAATATTGTAACATTTTTCAGCTCATGCGATCGATTGTTTATGTTGCTTTTGCGCGTAACCTAAATATCAGCCTAAATCAATCTAATCTAACTAGCCCAACCAATTAACTTATACTGATCTGAACCAACTAACCAATCTGACAAAAACCAATTCAATCAAACTATGAAACTAACTCAATATGTTTTCATATATTATTATGGAACGTGGGCTATGAAAATATTTTTTCTTCGAGTAAATATGACTTATCCTTTCCTTCGTTGTGCCATACAGTAAGTATATATAGCATATACTTGAAAGAAGTTAATATATCACTCGGTCTGAAATGTGTTCATCTGAAACTCATTTCTATTTTGCCCCAGTTATTTGAATAGGATTCCATAAAAATGCGCAGCTACACTTTTGATCATTATCTCAATCTCTCTCTCACTCTCTCTCTCTCTCTCTCTCTCTCTCTCTCTCTCTCTCTCTCTCTCTCTCTCTCTCTCTCTCTCTCTCTCTCCCTCTCTCTTGCTCGCTTGCTCGCTCACTCATCATGTTTTTTCCTTGCTTGCTTTCCCTCCTTCCATTGTTTTCTGTTATGTGGTTAATAATTCGTAGAATTTTCTCGATTTATTATACCATAATATATATTTGAATAATTGATTCGCAACCTTTGAAACACCATGCATGTTTAGACAGACATTATTTTCCAGCTGGAAGTTTAACGTGGTTGAAACTTGGTTTTCATCAAGCTTTGCACCAAATTATGGAAGCAATCCAGTGCATATTGTAAATACCATAAATAACCAGTCACGAGATTTCTGAAGCAAGTTTCAAGAATCTCCCGAGAAAGATTAATCGTTTACCCACAATTTCGTCATTCTACTCGTTCCCGTAGAAAAATCAGTAATCAATGGTGTTGTACTCAATGTCAGGAGAATGTTACAGTTAAATTGAAAATTAATAAATAGAATAAATTAATAGAATGTTAAATTGTTGGATGAACTCAAACACGTGAGAAGTCTTCTTCTATCTCCCGTCGAAGTCTTATTATTCCTCTAATTCTTACAAGATATATTTAAGCATTATTTGCATTTCCCTCTTTGATTACTAGTGCACAACTATGTACTCTAGCCTATAAGCGATACAAACACGTAATTACAGTTTGAACAAGACAAACAGTAACTATGCATGTGTATATCGTTACGTTACTCAATATTAGCTGACTAATCAGTGACTTATGTCAACAAATTGACCAATCACAAAGCGCTGAGTGCATACAGTCAACTCTGAAACCGACCAACAAGTAATAATATGTTACATGCGTTACGAATGTCAATAACGGTATCGGTTATTATGAATTAAAAGAAAATCATCATGCACGAAAAACAAAGTTAATTGGGAGGAGAAAGAAGTTTTCTCAAATGAACTGATTCTGATTGATTAATATATGAACGTACATTGTAGGTTATAAGATGTTACATTATACGTGAGTGTGCATTGTACGTAGGCCTACAAATTGATATTAGGATGGTTGATTATCGTTTGCTTAACGACCCCACCAACAGCTAGGTTATACGGGGGAACGAATGAGCAGGTTATTATGAAACTATGAAGTGATGATTACGATGGGACAATTACAAAAATCCATGCCTTATGCGGGATTCGAACCCACGCCCAGCGGTGACTTCAGTTTCTGAAGTGGTGCCTCAGCTGACCGAGCTACCGAGGATGGAGATATTATGATAATATTACTATGAATATTATTCCACTCTATGATGTATGATAGCTTCTATATATATTGGGTTTCAACGACGCACTATACTGATGGCTACGATCTATTGGCGTCGGTGGATGATGAATGAGATGATGGGATGATGAGATGAAAGGTTATTGTATTAGGTGTTTTGGATGGTTGGAAAGAGTCGGTCATGGCCTGTTGTTGAGGAACCATCCCAGTGTCAACCAGAACGACAGAGGGAAACCACGAAAAACCCCTGTCAGGATGGTCGACCATGGCGGGAATCGAACCCCGGTCTCCCGAATGACGGTTCAGTGTGATACCACGCGGCCACGCGTCTCGGTATGATAATTTCTACAAATAAGTAGATAAGCATCAGCGTTTCATAACTATGTGAATTAGGTGTCAAAGTAACAGAATATTATAGGACATACAAATGTTATCATATGAAAAATGAAAATAATGCAAAAACGTCGCAATTACATTCATAATGACATTTGGATGGAGGAGAACCTAGACAATATTTCTTGAAAAACAATTCACTGTGGATAATTGTTGTATTATCCCTCTAAACATTAAAATGGGACATTCGAAAGAGTTTTACTTGAAAAATAGCTTATTTTCAGAACGATTTACCACGGAAAGATTTCTAAAACTTTCCGGGGGAGATGATTCATTCTGTTATGTATAATTTTCATTTTGAACCCTTTTTCTTGGAGTTGCGCTCAAGGTAAAACATTGATGAACACAATCAATAATGGTTTGTTAGTAAACAGTAGGCCTAATAAGGAGTGAATACTAACAGGTGAATAGCGTTTGCACCTGATTATGTGAACACTGTGTCCGGAATATTTGCCCTACTATAGAGCTGCCTAATGAGTGATGGCAAATTGACTCGATGTACATAAGTTATTAAACTGGACAAATTGAAACATGGTGCACAACATTAAATAATGACGCTTCAATGAATCGTTAACATAGACTATTAGTCTTGTTCTGAAACTCCTATCAAGACACGGAATCTGAACATTGAACATTTGAACATTGTAACATCAACACCACAGAGTAGAAAAATGATGGAAATAGTGTCTGAAAGTGACGTTTTTTCATCATCAGATAATAAGAAAGTCAATGTCTCAAAACCGAGGAAGTGTAACTCTGAAATTGTCCAGGAATTGGAGATTTGACAATGATGAAATGAATCATAGCTCCCATTGATCGAAACGACATATTTTATACTTGAAATCAATTAATCGTACGTTGAATGATCAGTTTTTCCTCAAATCTCTCTTTTTTTATTGACGATTGATAGCCCCCCTCGGATAGCCACCCTCGGATAGCCACCCTCGGTAGCTCAATCAGCTGAGGCACCGCTTCAGAAACTGAAGTCACCGTTGGGCGTGAGTTCGAATCCCGCATAAGGCATGGGTTTTTGTGAACATTCTCTCATCACTTCACCACTCACTCATACATCATCACTTCATAGTTTCACAATCTTCTTCTCATTCGTACCCCCGTATAACCTATAGGGCTAGCTGTTGGTGGGATCGTTAGCAAACAATAATCATCGATTGACATCCTCAACGTACAGCTAGCTGCATGGTTCATATGGGGGTACGAATACGTGAGTGATGATAAGACGATCAACTGATGGTAGGTGGAAGCCTACAAGCATGTTAAAAATCCCATTCCAACAGCGGGACTCGAACCAGCGCCCATTTGGCTTCCAATTTCAATGAAGTGCCTGAACTGTTTGAGCAAAATGGCGGGTGTCATTTCTCTTGTTCGAAAAACAGAGAAGTGTGTATCTACTTTTGGATGGGATACTCTACAGCTAATCAAGCTAGTCAGTTAGAGTAATATTTGCTCATACGTACGCCTACACGCACAGTCGAGCTCGTGTTACCACATACAGCAAATACCAGGCCCAATAACTATTACCATTCACCATACTGAGCCTAACGCATCACATATACCGAAAAATACTAGCACACACAGATTAGAGACAGATGAAGCTCAACAAAATATTACTATCAAGGTAGTAGTTTTATGTAGGCCTATATTATAAGAACGGAGTGGAAAATCTGTGAGCAACTATTATCAATACGGGAATATATTAACATGTAACAAAAATCGCAGAAGTGCAAAAACAACTTTAAAATAAACGGTAACTAACCATCAACCATTTATTTATCCCAATCCCTCAATGTGTATTAACATTTTCTCTAGAAGTTATCTAATCGTTCTATAGTGGATTATCTAGTATAGGTAGTAGTTATGAAGTTATCTAGTGAATCTAATTGTTCCAAGATTATGTCACAAAAGTCGAAATAAACTCAAAACATTTTCTGATTTGTTTGCAATATGTATAGAATGTGGAAATTAGGCCTATGAACCGAATCCCGGCTCCTCCACTGTGGGCATTGACATTGTTCTACTAATGCATAGATTGTCCAGTTTCTAGCTCCGCCATTATTGACATTTCTATTGATCCCGATTGTCACGAGAGATTGTATTCATACCAACTGAATATTCAATGTTCAATTGCCGAACATGTTTCTTAGTGGCTATTTGACACATTGTACTACTGTTGTTTCAATGACCTACATAAACATGTTCAGATAATTAACTCAGAATTTCTATTTACCATCTCATAGAGTTCGCTTCTCGCCTTTGACGTCTGTTGATACCGATTACACAAACACGTGGCTTAGAACAGAAAAGCCATACTAATCCCACAACTCATACTTTCGTATCACATTCGAACACAAATGTCGAGTATTTAATTATGAAACTAATAATCTCCATTCAGCTTTTCATAAGGCCTGTACTGTTCGGCATTCAAAGTAGCATGAATCTGGTGTGTATTTCCGTAACGAAAGTAACCGAATAGGGTAAAGTTATAAGCCAGCAAGAGATAGAGTATAAGCTGGGGTTCATATCCCAACTGGGTCAGTAAATACATATAATCAACCATGGCAACCAAGTTAGAAGCGCGACATGTCTGGAGGGGGTTTTGCGGCTGAAGGTTCTGTCCTTCTGCCCAGTTACACACCATGAACTGTAATTATGCCTGTACTTAAACATAATCCCATCGAGAGTATCATAGTTCTCCAAGATACATTTCTATCTTGATTTGCATGCTTGGTGGCATTCTTCTACATCAAAGCCGAGGGGTGGTGGATGGAAGTAGGGGAGGAACGAAATCGAAAAAGAGATCTATTCTAAGAGATCGCATCTTAGAGGGTTTTGCATTCAAGAATTAAATTAAACACAATGAGATGAAACTCTTGGATCCCTAAAACTCCAAGATCAAGACGAGGCATAAAGAACTTGTCATTTGTACACCTAGAAAGAACTGTATGCCACACATTGTAGACACGCTGAATACCCACGCATATATGCGTGTTCATGTTAAGCGTGTTCACATTTGCAAAAACCATACACACATATACACACACGCACGCACACACACACCCACACACACACACACGCACGCACACACACACCCACACACACACACACGAGAAAATGAAAAATTACTGGATTTGTAATGATATGTCTAAGAATGAATGTAATGAAAATCAATCACGTAAGGTTCATTGAGAAGACACCAGTAATTACCGTATATTTACACAATTATTAATTTAATTCATTATGAAGGAAAATATTCCGGCATCGAGTTCCCTATTCAATTATAAGATGATGAAGCCCATTCTATGAAAAAAACAAGGTATAATGAATATACATTTCGAGCAATTAAATTATTCGAAGAATTTGTTCGTATCGTTCGTTAGGTCAGGATCGAAAATGGATTGAGGTGAACACTTTTTCCACAGTACGACTTCTCATGCAAATTGACAGATAGAAAGATCTCAAATGTCAAGGTGGAATTCATTTGATGTAGCCTGATTTTCCCTTATTTTGAGGACCGATTAACAAAATAATATGATATTGCTTATAACTTTGCATATCGTTCTCTTAATTGACTCATATTTCATTCAATTTGAATTATGTTTGAGCAGCTGCTCTTTCAATATTTAGGCTTTCTTGTAATCTAAATACAAACATTCAATTCATGAAAATAGCTGGAAAACACAGGCAAATCTACGTGTGTACAATGCGAACGGGGCAGAGCAAAACGTAATTCTAAGTCAATCTAATACAAAATCAAATTAAGTGAAATATATGTACATTAAATCTGTCATACTTTAGGCACTGCAATTGCAGTTAATATGTTGACCACGACTATTCATTATCATAAAATAGAATAGGATGAGGGACTGAATAGAAGGTGAAACACGGACTCTGGTTTTCACTTTTTAGGTCAATCCACCACAGCCCTTTTTCCGTAAAGAATATCACCATAAAGTAATACTGGAAATGTCACTTGCTGACATGATGAAGATGTATATTTCAATCGTGTTCACACAGCTAATATTACTTAGAGTAAGAAACATACGAATAAAGAAAGATTCAGCCAAGTGACTAGTGATCAGATATAGCCGTTGACAAAACGTAACAGTAAAAAAAAAAACCTTCGAACAATGTGAACACATTAAAGTTTGGAAACTTTAACTATCTCACTTAGAGTTTCAGACGTACTTTCAGATGATGGTGAAGTTGATGCAAACATCATTGGTATACATTCGTGTTTTTCGGAATATAGACAATTTTTGAAATAATGATACATTCAAAAATGGAAACTGATATTCTAAGAGTGAAGAACAATTGGTCAGTCCATTTATATCACCAATAACCTATACGTTACAAGCGTATCGTGTAGCTTCTCTATAATCATCGAACAAGGTTATACCGAGACGCGTGGCCGACAGGTAACACAGCATTGTGAACTTTTTGATATTTCACCGTGTGGAACAGCGAAGCATTGCTCTACGAATCGGCCGATTAAAACGGAGATTGAATCTCACCCATTGCAAACCATCGTGTGTCGGCTTTACACACTATGATCTATCGGATCGCGTGGTACTAGCACAGACAATTTTATTCATAATCAAAACTATCGTAATCCTGCCTTACAATTAACACATTCTGAAAACTGTTGTCTCTAATAGGTGGGACGACATCACCAACTTTTGAAACGGAGAAAGTAGCTAGAAAATGGTCTATCTCACCATTATGCTCATTCAAATGACCATCATCAAGTGTATTAACTGGATTGTTAATAATCTCATACTGTATCCAATGTTCAGTCCCGAGAGAAGACTGAGACAATATGCCCGAAATGTTATTGGAGTAGGTATCGAAATGATCTTTTTCTCAGGACTAGCCGCCATCGTCTATTACACGTGCCAGCTAGTGAAGGATTTAGGTGAGTGCAATTTACACATTGAAACACCATAATCTTATACGTTCAATTGGTTCAACAGTTCCGAAGAACATGTCTCAGACATAGTTTTTCTACGCCCAGTGGCGTAACAAGGCATGACGAGACAGGAGTGCAAATTGTATAAATGAGCCCCTCCCCCTTTTTTCCATATTTGGCGAAGTCCCGAAAAGTACTAGTGCTGTGAAGTACTGTGCTTCCAATTTATTTGATCAAAAATGTGATTCAAATTTTCTTTGAATTTGTATATCATTTATTGCACATAAATTATTTCACTCATTTATTGATTGCTATTGAAATTCCTCACCTTGATTTTTGCTTTGCAAAAATGACTACAACATCACTGACATAAATACGTGTTGTTCTCTCAGGTTCAATTAATAAAATTGAACCTGCACTGAGTGTCGTTTATAGAAAAAAACAATATATGAGCCTATAAATTGGAAACAATAAATTATAAATAATTGTCTAAGCAAATTGAGACAGTCTCAGTGGGTCCCCAAAAGTGAATTCAGTTGTTGGCCCCTGTGCCACTGCACCACTTGCACCGCCGATATTTACGCCACTGCCTACGCCATTGAAATAATCTGTTTGGATCGATCTGAGCAATGATGTAAATGTCTATAGAGATTAGAAATGGATGAATATTCAACTAAATCATGCTAAAAACTTTACCTTATCACAGGGTCTAACTGAACTAGATTTCACCAAGAAATAAAGAGTACTAACCAGTGTCAGAAGGATAACTATTGACAGGCGTGGCTCATCAGTATCACCTATAGATATATACTTGATGTCAAACTTGGAGGTACCGTGACTGGTATTGTAAGAAACCTACACATTAAACAGCTATTTAATCGGACGTTATGTGTTTTGACGTTTGTGGTTGGGTCAATCATTGGCCGTCGTTGTACTTATCTATTTACATTTTGTCATCGCTAATGGGAAGATATTCCATTCGTATGTTGTTGCTATTATTCTACATGACACTTCGTTCATCTATTGTAATATAATTCTGTTTCTTGTGTTCAACCATGCAGTTGTAGTGTGATGGTTTTGATTTCATTAATACTAATTTTCCAAGTATCCTTTCCAGTACTGAGACGATACGAGCTACACGTCGCACTTGATGACCTAAACTATGAGGACATTGAAGAGGAGATGGTGAAACCTACGAGAAATCTACAATACTGCGAAAAACGAAGGCGATACAAGAAGCAGTTATTATTCAACTTGAAGATGCAGCGAGAGCGTTCAATGCTACGACCAGTTGAACTAGCGATCCTCAGTCACGTGAACTTCATTGGGCGATTTTACGACCATGAACAATTATATCAGGATGTTGAAGACATACTCAATACGGGTAATGCTACCAAGATATCGATGGCAGGTGTACCACTACTCGAATGGAGCTCAGATGACGAAGACTTCAGAATCATGGGAGGTAAAACATGGCTGCAATTAGACGATTCGAGAACAACATCACCGAACTTTCCGGAGGTTCCCATCGAAAGACCCAAAACGACGATAAAACGGAGCACCAAAGTATTGCGTAATAATGATCGGAACTATGAATCACATGATTGTGTAACACCCGAAACACCTTTGAACTCCGAAAACACTCAGACAAGCGTGAGGGATAGACCAGAGATCGAACAGCAGTGTATATCCACAACGAAAAGCAAGTCAGTTCACCCTGCAATGATGGTGAGCACGAATTCAGTTGACTCGATATCTGAGAGAGAAATGAATAAAGATGGACAGTTCAGCGAACGCAATGCACTGTTGAACGCTCAAACAACAATTCAACAGGAACGCGATAGTACAAACATACTCAACTCATTCGTAAAAAACAAAGAACTGTTGAACGCTCCAACAACACTTCAACAGGAACGCGAGAGTACAACAAACATACCCAACTCATTCGTAAAAAACAAAGAATACCATACATTGGCCGAATTGACACCTGAAAATTCCATGAAAGCTGGAACAGCCAACACTCGACAGAGTCATGCGCCGCATGATCACTCTGTTGACGCACTGAAGAACGTTCATGGAAATTCCGAGTCAATAATCGACATGTCCGTGGAAGAGTTAGGAAATACCACGCTGCTAAACCACCCAGAACTATCACAGGACATGAGTTTGAGAGAGAGGATCGCACCAAGGATATCACTCGCCCCCGAAAAGTCTTCGGAGTGTAGAGAAGAGAAAAACAAAGTCCGTCCAGTACAAAACCCTCAGGCAGACGGCATGAGTACGAAATCCATCGGATTAAAATTATCAAGTAAAGACACAGCGCACGCTTTGGATGATGCCTCAAAGGCGAATAAATTGTTAACTCGTAGACCATCACAAAAGAAACCAAAAATCACCAAGACGTTCGGGCTTACTGACTCGCCGAACAAGAAGGAGAAGAAGAGAAAGAGAAGGCATCATTCAACCCCAGAAGAAGAAGAAGTAGAAGAAGAAGAAGGAAAAGTAGAAGTAGAAGAAGAAGAAGAAGAAGAAGTACCGGTACAAACTTTCGAAAACTTTACTATGGCTTTTCTTGCGACTCCAAGTGATGTAAACGACGAGATTTATAAGTTCGAAACAGAGTGGAAAGAAGAGCCTACTGAGGATGACTATAATAACATTTTGGATGCAGTATTGGTGGATTTGACTCAATATGGTTGATGCTCGAGGCCATCAAAAATTTGGAACATTATCGTAGAAATATCAAATTGTTTGTGAAACTTACTCATATGATAATTATTAAAAATAACTATCGGTATTTGAAATGTATAAATTTCGCATCATTGATACACATTTCATATTGAGTTTACGCATGTCGATGAAATATAGCTACCTTATAAAACACATGCCTTATAAAAGCGTTTCCAGAATTACAACGTATAGTTAAAGGAGTTTATATGTGTGGATATAAATTGTCCCAGTATTGTCGGCCCCCAGAATCAGACGCTTGAACTGAAACAGCGCCATCGCACATTGATGTCTCAGAGGTCAATTTCTACTTCTTCCACAAGGCAGATGGGGAGAAAACAGGTCGACTCATAGTAGGATTTCGGGTAGCTAAATTCATTGATATGCTTCGCGCCATTCTGATTACTGTAATAAGATATTCTATAATTCTAATTTGTTCGATAAATATAACTTGGTTTCTCTTTCGAGATAAAATTTATCTAATTATACACGAGTGCAACTTGAGCCATAGCACAGTATTACACAATCTTCGCATAACCCCAACTTGACCTTGAAGTCATACGATATGACATAAAATTATGTGTAAATTATCTTCCCTAGACATCTGCAAAGTGCATTGTACAAGTCTTACCCACAACAAAATATCATGAACACAAGAAAGTCTCAAAATGTTACTCAACTTCCTGCTATACCTACACTATTCGACATACGAAGTTTTTCGAACAACGGCAACCACCCAGCATTGGTTGCTCATTACTACAAATATCAGGCATGCTTTCCAGATATTTATCCACACCCTGAACATATAAGGCTATAAGCCATCTACATTCATTCATTCACAACGCGAAAACCAATATCTTCAACTACCCTGATTCACATTACAAACGAGCGGGTCAGTAGAGGAAATTAACGATGCTCTCAGAACGATATTGTTAAGATATTCTTACAACTAACCTCTCGATGTCTGAGAGTTCTATTACCACGCCTGACTTTTTTTAATTACTTTTCAAATATTATATAAATGATTTTGGCTGAAGGTTGGGTCAGCAAGATCTTTTTTTATCAACTGATATTGTTAAGCGACTGATATTGGATTTATTCTTCATAACGAATCGCACAGGCCTACTAAGACACGATCGTACCCGCGATGGAACTGTAATTTCCTGTCCTGACCTGCTCGTCATTACTACACTGACCAACGCCGCACAGCATGATTGTTGTGCGCCTACTAATCTAATTTGTGTCATCACCCACATTCGCACGCATTATCACGTTCATACACGCTGGAATTTATGAAGCACTGCTCAGTGGGGGGCTTTTGTTCCAGAAATTTTGTATGTCGAATGGTGTAGGTATAGAGGGAACTTATAAGTGACATTTTGAGCCCATTTCTGGTTTTTATGATTTTCCGAGTATCAATTGGTTCAACCAATCTGTTGAAAATTCAGAATTTCATTCAAAATTGATTTAATTAGGAACACTAATCAAAAAAGAATATATATATATATATATATATATATATATATATATATATATATATATATATATATATATATATATATGTGGGTAAGAAAAAATAGTTTCGAATTGAATGGAATGAAAACTTCCAGTCGTGGTACAATTTCAAATAGTTCTACAGGGTGGAGAAACAGAATACTCGAATGTGCGTCCTTCAAATTTGATTACAGCAGCCTTGAAAGATTCCAAGATCATCAATACTGACAGAATGTGAGTAATTTTTACTCTTAATTTCTATTTTAGTATTTCCATTTTTATTCCGTGTGTTTTTGCAATTTTATGTTGTGAGACAGAGTTTGGAATAAATAAAGATATATATATATAAATAAATATATATATATATATATATATATATATAAATATAAATATATATAATATGTATATATATATATATATATATATATATACATATATATATATAAATATATATATATATATATATATATATATATATATATATATATATATAAATATATATATATATATATATGAATATCATATATAAATATATATATATATATATATATATATATATATATATATATATATATATATATATATATATATATATATATATATGTATATATATATATATATATATAAATATCATATATAAATATATATATATATATATATATATATATATATATATATATATATATATATATATGTATATATATATATATATATATATATATATATATATATATTTATATATATATATATATATATATATATATATATATATATATATATGTGTATATATATATATATATATATATATATATATATATATATATATATATATATATATATATATATATATATATGAATATATATATATATTTATATATGGCAAGTCGTCGAAATGACTCTTTGTATCGCCGAATCTCAAGGTTTTGTTACGAACAAATTATCATTGAAACGAATATCAGTGTTTTGCGACGCAACAATTATTGCAAGGATGTATCAAACTTCAATATGATTTTTCATAATTGATGAAACTGATCGTTCTTCAGAACTCGAAAAATATCATTTTGATAGATGAGAAATAATATGAGAAACAATTTGGGGCTTCGTGAAAGAATCGTATATATACACTCTTAAGTTCGCCCAGGAAAAATGGCTCAACAATAATGACTGTATTCATTATAATTATCAATCACATTGATAAATAAACCAAACAAGGTTGATGTATCCTGGTTGAGAGTGATGGCAACTTTCAACCAAATGGTCAAACATGCACATTGTAATCGTCTTTGAATGCATGTTACCATATTACCATACAAGATATTGAAGGCCAATCAATCTGTCATTTTTCTGTATCGGTAACATAAATTATATCAGACTGAACATTATTTTTTTTAATGATATATTTACAGTATATTACAATAAAAAATATAGTTTTCACCATATTACTTCACCAATACAAGAATATTCAATGGAGGCACCCTCAAATTGCCACCCTGGTCATCCCTAAATGGGTTTGAGTTTCTCCCTCTTCCGTGGCCTATTTTGTCAAACTATTCAATCTGAGAATATGGTGAAATGTTAACGTTTCTATCACTAAGTCCGGAATGGTTTTTCTAAACTATTGAACTATATGGAAATTGCATTTTTTATCTATATTTCAAGGCTATAATTATGAGCTAATAATGGCACTTATTTGTGACTTATGGAGTCACTCTGATTGCGGAATGAGTGAGATATTTATTCGACAGAAGTATGCAATGAGAACTCTAGTTCGAACTCGTAGAAATAAACATTGCAGACAAATATTCATGAAAGAAGAAATATTACCAATTCCACGTGAATATTTATCCATGGTATATTGCTAACTATTTCCAAACATAAGTCACACCTCACGATCAATGCAGACAACAACACTGCACACAAATCACCAACACTTAACAAGAAATTGCAAAGAGTTGAGAATACCAACTCAACCTCAGACTCCATGAGAAAAACGCATTTTATTTGGGTATGAAATTGTATAACCATCTGCCAAAAGAAATGATGACACCAAATGAAATCAATGTTTTCGAAAGTTTCTCCAAGAGAACTACTTCAGGAGCGATGTATACATTACAGGGCCTTATCAGAGGCGGAAAATTCTCAAGGGGCGGCAAACATTGATGAACATTAAATGAAAATGCCATTCAAGTCATTTAATGACTTTAAATGATGAGTGAATATATATATTTTTTCAAATCGTGTATTCTCATATGATATATATTCACGTTTTGAGACATCAACTAATGCAATTCATTAGTTCAAATTTCCAATGATGAACAATCAAAATTTCCATTTCATCATTCAGTGTCCTGCACGTGGCAGCGGTGACTGGCAACATATATATATATATATATATATATATATATATATATATATATATATATATATATATATATATATATATATATATATATATATATATACACACACATATATATATATATATATATATATATATATATATATATATATATATATATATATATATATATATATATATATATATATAGTATGCTCTCTCGAACTATATCAAAGTAATGAATGTAAGTCATTTCCTACAAAACGGAAGTACAAAGTAAGTGTAACAAACGTTATTTCATCGATCTACTGAAAATCCTAATCTATTGAATTTTATAGATCAATGTAATAGCTGATTTAATGGCTTCAGTAGTTTTCAAGTCGGTCTTTCCCAGTGGAGTAGTCATGGTGGCTCGAACCTTCCAAGCGTTTATTGGAGTGTATAACAGAGGCGGTCGATCAAAGCAGCCAGCGCCCAATGTGCAACATTCAACACCACGCCAGAGAAAGAGCAAAAACTTTGTAAGAAATTTCACTTCACACATTTTTTCAAGTGGAAAAGTTGTGGCCTAAAGCTGGCCTTCCATGAACACGGTTTCCGCTTAGCGAATACGCTAAGCGGGTTTTTAAGCCGCCATGATGATAAAACGACCAATCAGTGACGAGAATTACGCGATTCCTGATTGTTGAGCTCGCCTCAATTACACCGCCTCGCGAAAGCGAAACGCAAATCGCGTTCACGGAAGGCCACCTTGGAGATAGGGCTATTTTTTGATAACATGTTCATTTGTTTTGATTCAAGCGTATAGTCACAGTCAGAAGCTGAAATCCGTTGTGTGATTTTGTATCATTTATAGCCTAACAAATCTTTCAAATTTTAATGAGTCCTTATTCTAGATTGGATTGGTTGATTTTGTTCCTCATTTTTATCAGGACGTCTTATTACGACGAGCAGTTACCAAAATATGATAGGCATATGGTTTCAGGTTAGAAATTGATGAAGTTATTGAAACTGATCTGCTTTTCACTTCTTTCACCAAAATAATCCATCCGATCATTCTAAAGAGTTTTCTGATGGAATGATTCCAACAAAATTCATTGTACAAGCAGTTGTTTCAAACAAATTTCCAAGTAATGTAAAATTTGTAGCTTTTATACGACCGACGCCACAAACTTTCTCATTGGAAGAGATAGAGATTGAAACACGCGCCAGATTAGAACCTTGACAATGAAAATATTCAATACATATTGAAAATTCAAATGAGTTTTATCGAAAAATTTAATTAAAAGCATATAGACGACCTATAAGCTAGCTCACAACAGGCAGCTGCAAATGATTAAAAACTCCAGAGTTTTCTTGAAAACACCAAAAGGCAATCACCAGCAGGTCGGTGGCCGAAAGTGACGGAGTAGTTTCCATAACCTGTCACAGTTGATCAGGAGGTGAACAGGAGGTGAACTCCATAAGTCACAGACTAATTATTTACAACTGTCTTCTCATTTTGTGAAATATGTAGTTTTGTTGAGATAGAAATTCATTCAATTTCTCAAGCCTGACTACATTTGATTATGTCACTATTAATAATTCAGTATGACAACTAAATTCAGCATGACAACCAACCTCCGCAATACTTCCACAGTCATTTACTGGACGAATGTGATCGTGGACATTATCCGTTAGAGCTATATCACCGATCTCTTCCTGTCATCCATCCCGATTACCGCGAAGATTTCAACCTCACCATTCATGAGCCTCTCTGTATATTCTCCTATATTCTAGCATTCACTCATACACAATGCCGGTAAACATTCTTGAGAGGCCGCAGGCGCTCGTATTTCACGCCGCAAACTCTCACGGCCGTAATTTTTGAGATATCAATATGATTGTTTTTGCAATCTGTTAATAATTGAAAAGAAGAGGTTATCGCATTTACAGAATTTTGAACAAGAAATTTGTAATTTTTTCAAAGTCTTCAAATGGAAAATGAAAAATTTCTAGTTTACGAAAACCTAGATACATATTTTTGAATACCGAAAAAGAATATACAGACTGTGAAATATATCTAAAGTGTGAGTAAGGGAATTAACGGCGTTTACGTGAACATGAGTTCGGGGGGCTGCGGGTTGCGCCTAGCACACGATGCATGTTAAATTCGAGTCTGGAGCGAGCGAACAACGAGCCCGTGTAGAGCGCCTGCGGCTTCTTAACGGTGGTTGTGTTTATGAATGGGTCAATTTTATTCAATATTCTGTTACCGACTTTCATTCAATGCTGCATTCACTAATGATGGTGAGGATATAGAGCAATGATGTGATTGGTATTTGGGAACAACTTGATGGATTTGAACTGAGCGTAAAAACGATTTGAATAGTGTATACGCACGAGCGTCATCTGGACTATGCTGTTACATCATTTGTCGTATACAATTATGATCCAATACAACAATAAGTCATTCAATTGTGATGATCTGTTATTTCTTACTGTAAATTATTAATTTGACGTAAATCTCAACTATTAAATTACAAAAAATGAATCAGGGTTAGTTAAATAGCAGTGTGCACATGGGGGCACTGTTTTGGAAATACATTCAAAATAAAGAATATGCATGGCAATTGTCTATTATGAATTTGTAATACTTTTAAACTTGATGAATACTCTTTTCCATTTTCATCACCTCTTTCATGATTAAGCAATTACCAGCAAACTTTTAAAGCAACAATTTCAATTCATCATGAAAATCTTATACTCCAAAGAAATAATTAACATTTTGCTGTATCCGTAAAAGACGACGCGAACTAAGAATTCGAAACACTCCATGAACAACGTAGTTTCATCGTGTCGCAAAATAGAAAAGGTGGTATAGTTCGTACATCCGTTCCCATTGAAAGATACATATTCGTGATCAGATTATCCTCCCCACGTATCTCATATTTGGAACAATTATTTCTGAACGCAAATGTTAATTGAATTAGCCGTTATTGCGATGTCGAGTGCGCTTGACGTTCCAACTAACTGAATAGACGTCTACAAGTATCACTTTTCAACGTGTATATGGTCCTAGTATCACGTCCTAAGGCACACTATTCATCTCAACTGTTGGACACACCTGTTACTACAAGCTTTCAACCAGATGTTGCGTACACTTGCACGTACGATATGTGGAAGGTGGATGGCAACTTTTCTTCCTGTGTTTGATCCCGTGCGCAGCGCGAGGGGAAACACGTAAGGCGTTATGGAGGTGTTCCCGTCGTAAGGACAATACGATCAGGGATGGCGTGCGTGAGTGTCATTAACGCATGTTTCAAAGAAGACATGACACAAACTTGTGCGTGTGTCACATTTTAGAGACTTTATGGTAGATATACTATACAGTGGGAAAGAGAAAATCTACAAAGCGATAAAGAATAACTAATTTCATCATTTTAATCACAATTCACAATGAATTACAGTTGAAATTTGATTTGGTTTTTCATCTTCATTTATGAATGTCCTCTTCTATATTAATTACATTTAATGTATCATTGCCTATCATGCATTGAATTGAATAATATTCAATATAATTCTAGTTTTGTGGGGTGAGGTATTTGGTTTATTTTAATCAATTATTGTGATGCATTTTTTTTCAATTGTGCTATTATTTTTAATATCGGTTTCTTATATTGTTGTTGAAGTACAGTGTATGTTATAAGTTATTTTCATTTCATTTTTTCCCAGATATGTATCAGATATATAATTTCCATATGATTTTCCAAACACCCTTGTCATAAGGGTACTAATTTTGTAGACACAAATTTGGAAATAAAATTATTATTGTTATTATATATGAGTACGACATTTTGGAAAACCTTATGAGAACAACAGATACAGTCACACGAGTGGGTACAGAAACATGTACAGAAATCAATATCAATGTGCTTAGGTCATGTTCATAGAGAGATTATTCGTAATAAATTTCTTCATTCCATACGGTACTCTTGATCATCTCACAACACACATGGTACGTTTTTTTCTAAGATGAGTTTAATAAAACATTTAACATAACGTGTGACACATTTTTTATGGGTCGTAAGACAGAGAAAATAATACCAACCCCTTGCATCTTGATAAAAAAATCTCACATGTAGGTATGAAATACGTGTCTAATCTATTGTTTTGGATGACTTGACAAATTTCTACGTGGCACAGCGTAGAGAGCTCATTTATTATAGAAGCCTGGAGTTTTTTTTAACCTGTAATTGAAACAATGGTCTTAACACTGTCTGTAGATTGAGTGAATTAGAATTTGATGTTAGAACTCACGATGTACGATACTATATCATCAGATAAGCGTATAGCGAAGATTCAATTTCGCATACCAATACCGGGCGGTAATCGAACCAATATCCAATCAACCCTTACCTACCGGTCACATGGCACAAGCGCATTATCACTGTGCTATACTAGTGCCAGTCACAAGTTAGTAGTGAATATAAGTGTCAAAAAGAGATGTGTGAGCATACAATCGTTGTTTTCAAGGTGAATCCAGATGTAGTTTAGCCTTACAGGGAAACTGCTGAACATCGTTCTATGGAAATATGGGTACTTATATTATACAGCAGGGGTGCCCATTACGTCGATCGCGACGTCTTTTCTAGTCGAACCACTCAGTCTATTATACAATTTTGTATTGAAAATTATTGGGATATCAATATATTTCGTTGAGAAATCTCTGAAATCTTTTGTTTCCGAAATGTTGACTTTCGACCAAATCTTGATGGAATGTAATCTAATTATTAACGTTGTGGGTGATAAGTTCTCAGAAAATAGCAAGACCAGGCCTATAATCTTCGTTTACAGGTAATGAGAAAATACACTCGCTTTGCTTTGAGTGTCGAATGTTAACTTTCCAAGGACTTTCCGAAGATCTCTATCCACCTACTATCAGCCCAGTTTATTTCTCAACAATTGTTTTGTTTTAAGTTCATTATATATAGTGACTGTGTTTTAGTATAGTTTTCGTGATATATTTTCGCTGGATTATCCTAAGCTATAGCCGATAATATGCAGTGCAAATCGTAAATACTATCAACCACACATCGAATTAAAAAGCTATGTTGATCAATTTTGTATGACAAGTCTCATTTGGTGATATGAATTTGTTATAGGTATAGTCTATTACTCACTCACCCCTTAGTTTTGAGGAGAACAACAATATAGATTGGTCGATCACGAATATTTTTTTGATGAGAAAGTAGATTTTTCCTCCAGAAAGTCTGGGTACCCCTGTTGTACAGTCATGTTTTTCTGCCAAGAGCTAGAAAACTCTCACACAACGAACGATCGTTTTGGGGTTATGTGATCGTCCCTAATGAGATAAAGCGGATACACCTTCAAGTGGGTGTCATAGGTGTCATCATGGGTGTCGGTAAGTCTGCCTCTATTAGGATTACTTTGTGCCAACATTGAATCTAAGTTCGAATAACCCCCTCCTCCCCCCAATACTGTTTCTGTTGTAAATAAACGAACACAAAATGTAATTAAATACCATCTGACCAAGTTCAGTCAGGAACTCCCTGCATGGAAAGCTCACGTAATGCTGGCTGATACTTACACTTCGAAATATCCCTTTACATACTGGCAGGAAACGAGTGTTCAGCTGCTACCGCTTGAAACAGTGTCAAATATGTCTTGTTAATGCAGAAAGAAGCTCAATCGGTGCATCACACATGACAATGGGATATAATGTATATCCATTTAACATTGCGTGACGATTCAGTATAACAAGTAGATTCACATTCGCACGCGAGCTGGCTTTTCTCGTTTCTTCGTTGATATGCAATGGGTTATTATGGCATTGCGGTGCGGTGGAACAGAGACTTGACATTCGCATGTCACACCTGTTTCTAGTTCAAGATCATATGACTGGGAGTATGGAAACGAGGACAAGTCATACTGTTATATGGTCGAAGGTTTGGTAGAATAAGAGCAAGATAACGCGAAATGGTATACGGTGTTAAATATAAATAAGGCGTGCCTCTGAATTTTGAAATATCATTTCCCTATGTGTGTATTCCATGACCATAAACTATGGATCCTATATGCTTGATTAAAATGTGCCTATTATTTATATTTATGAGCGCATGGAGATTCGGTGTAGCAGAATAGCAGGTTTTGGTGATAATTTTGAACTGAATGATATAAAACTTGTAGTTTAGTAGCAACACATATCTTATATGGTGTAAATTATACATGTATGCACGACATACACGATACTCTATGGGGTACATTAGAAGTATTCCATGCTGATGTCGTATAATTTTTACAGATATAAATCTAAAAAAATACTCGTTACAATCATTGAAGTAACGGGACAAGAGCTCAATGAATTTTATGAACCGTTTTGAATGTAATAACCAAATCGTTGTTTCTATCAAAAATGAAGGTGTAAGGTTTGGAGCTAGGGGTTTGGGTTTGGGGGGGTTTCTTGCACTTGGGTGATGTAATGCTGTCATCTCAAAAGGTATTGAATATAGTATATGTATATCACTCGCAACATTATCGAGCGTTTGCTCTATTACTCACAAGATGTATCTCATTTTTGTGTTTTCATTATTTATCTATATGGATTTCCCAACAAAATGATATCAAACGTATCCAGATGAATTTGTATGGTACAAAAAGTTGAGAATTTAAGCATTTGTGCAGAATTTGATTTGGCGTGGATTTTATCCGAAATGTGCACTGGATATATCATAAAACGAAAATAATCTTCGAACGGTGAATAGCCAACCGAGAAAAATGGTCCACATATTTTTCTCAGAGTATTGCTGGGAAATGTGTGCAATTAATAACAGTCCGTCTTCATATAATATACCGTGAGGTTCGCATGTAAAAGAACGACGTTGCATATTGACTTTCTGACAGTATAGGCCTACAGTATTTCAGTAAGAAAGGCAACGATATTGCAAACCCAAACTGAAGTATGATCAACGAGATTAATATACAGTTTTCTTCCATCCATAATACGTTTTACCTTTAATAAGTCAGTTTCATACGCGGTATAGTAGCACCAGTTGAAATATATCCGTCCAAGAGATGCAAATAGATTGTACATCAAATGTTGCTAGTATAAAAGAGATTTGATATAATGTTTCTTTAATGAAATTCAAGAATTATATTGTCGTAATAATACTCAGTTCGCTTATTGCTTGCGCCTCAGTCTTTACTGAAATGACACTAAAGCTGCACGAATAGGATGCTCTGACTTGAAATAATAATTGCACGCTGTTGATGCTTGAATAACGATCACGCCCATTATTTGAGAAAAAGGGAATGGCTGTTTCACAGAGCGGTAATGATAAGCATTTTAATGAAGCTTAATCCACTTAACAAGTATATTGATGATATAAATTCTAAACTTTGAGCAATATTTATAAAATGAAGTTATTATACCATTGAAGCATGCAATGAAAATGTTTCATCGGCTATAGTCGTTATATGCTAGGTATAGGTGTAGGTAGCTATAGTGTGGGCTCGTCGGCTAGGATGAGAATAAGTATTTTGTAGTTATAGAATATACTTGGATGAAGACACGTACATGTAGACAGCATATTTATAACTTTCTTTGTATGTAAGCTGTTCAACCGTGTGAACTGCATATTGAACGGAAAGTAGAAGGTAATATCAATTGACAATCATGTTCATTTGTCCTCCTTTCAAGAAGAGAGGGTGATTAATTCTTCAGCTGTCCGAACTTCGTCACATCTTCGAGACAGGAATGAGCGTTCATCAGTTACAGTATCAATGGACTACCAATTGACTGTCATTAATATTTAGTCATGAATTAATAATAAACGGTATGACTTCAAAACGTCGAGAAAATCTGCAGTAAATTGAAAGAACACATCCATTCACGATAAATCAATGGACTATACTACACAATACGGGAACTATAACTATATGCACTCTTATTGAATACAACTGTTATTATTGTAGGGCCTCAATCAATTATAGTATATTCAATTTCATTCAACTTTTTCAATAAGTAGGCCTGCTCGAAATATCATTGTGATTTTTTTCATAGATACCATACGGAGTTAAAATATATCCTATGATATTAAACATTATTGTTATTGATATTATTTTTTGTTCTTGAGATTATGAATCCCGATCGTGAAAGGTACTCGTCGTCGTCGTCGTTATTATTTTGATGATTGTTTGATATAATAATTACGTATATATGGTGATGAAGAAATTATAGAATGGTGATTGATAAATCAGCGAAGAAATATTTGTTCACTGTTCTACTACCAACTTACTCCGACCTCTGTGATCTGACTTATCAATAGTGATCTACACTCCTGAAGATAACAGGTGAAACTCCGTTTAAAATACTTGATTGTACCGCACGGTACCGTGTATTGTGCGGTTCTACCGCAAGGAAATTGGTTTACTATACACATAATCATATGTGTTTGTATAAATATATATATATTAATATATATATATTTATATAAGTTATATATATATGAATATATATATATATATATATATATATATATATATATATATATATAAATAAATATGTATATATATACATATATACATATATATATATATATATATATAAATAAATATATATATATATATATATATATATATATATATATATATATATATATATATATATATATATGTATATATATATATATATATATATATATATATATATATATATATATATATATATATATATATATATACATAGATATATGAATATATATATATATATATATATATATATATATATATATATATATATATATATGTATATATATACTTATATATATATATATATGTATATATATATATATATATATATATATATATATATATATTCATATATATATATATATATATATATATATATATATATATATATATATATATATATATATATATATATATATATATATATATACACATGTATGATACACGGATATAAATAAATCCGAAATCGCAAATCGTATACAATAATAATGCGCATTCCTTCTCATCTCCAATAAAAAGTGATGCGCATTTAAAAATAAAATGGCTTCTAAGAGTATTGGGGAATATAAAATGGTTTATAAAATCTCAAATTCTCATTGAAAAATCCATTTATCATATGAGCGAAGAAGACTTTTCACCGACGTATTTCTAGTGTCTGGGCAAAGCATCCCAACAACACACAGAGCCTGAGTGGGCAGGGAAGATATAAGAAGCGATGCTACGAGATACGGAGTTAAGAGGGAGAGGAGAGAGGGGGTAGGATAAGTATATAAAAATCCAATAAGATTCAGGTTTGCTGACTCAAGTAGAACTGCCTATTTGACTCGATATTTTCCCTCTCTGTCATGCATGCTATGAAGGAGGACGAGTTGACTACCGTGCCACTCTAATCTGCATGGGAGTAGGAACATTTGTGTACTAGTGAACCTAAGCTTTGTTTCGAACTCTCTATTCTATTACAGTAACAGAGAACACACCCTGTATAAATGTATATATATATATATATATATATATATATATATATATATATATATATATATATATATATATATATATATATATATATAGATATATATATATATATATAGATATATATATATATATATATATATATATATATATATATATATATATATATATATATATATATATATATATATATATATATATATATATATATATATATATAGTAAGCAAACGGATTAGGTGATAGACAAACTTAGCCAAGCAATCAGCATCCAATCCAACCAATCACATTCGTAGAGCAAGCAATATGTTCCTCTCTTGATGGAAAAGATGGGTTAAGCATGGACCAACTAGGATCGAATGTAGAGATATGAATATGCTAATTATTCATTGCTGCCAACCTTTGAGATCAAATCTGATTGGTGAATACTCATTGGACTCGATAAGGAGGAGAATAGACTTGATCAAACAGAGAATAGTGGATGTATTAAATATAAAACCCACACATTTCAACCATTTCAATTTCTCAATTTGATATGCATTTCATTCGCACATAATACATGGAAAACATGCTACAAAAATACAAAATACAGGCTAGAAATGAACATTCATATGTGTGAAGCCCGCGTAAGGATAATACCTTGTTTGCAGGCTAGCCAATGGACAAATAATAAAATTATAAATTCAGCTGACAGACATACATATAAGAATTATAATGACAACAATAAGACATTCTAGACTTATCTCTGAGGCCCAACGCAAATTGTTGTATACAATTATACCTATGTACAGCACGCTGAGCATCACACGTGACATGAACATTCGATTCGATCAGATGAATTTTCTAAATTTGATATTTTGGAAAATAATTTCATGTTCAGAGTTAGTGTTCGATAAAACGCAGATATGAAAACAATTATTTCATATCAAATATATGATTTTTAGATTAACAGTACACAACAATAACATAATCACCTCTCAAATGCATCATATTTCAACATCACTATCACTCGAAAATGTATTACGGATGATTTTGTACGGAACATGGCTGACATTTCGCATAGAATGAATATTAAATAATATAATCTCGAATATAGCTCAACTCTCGTATATTAGAAGCGTCAGACGTTGACTACTAGTGAATTCAACAACCGTATCATAGAAATCCACTTAATATTCGTATATTGTTCCGGACACAAGTGCGTAGTTACAAGTCAGCATGTCATCAAACATTATGCTACCACAGACATAGTCAGAAACCTACAACTTGGACAAGCAACATTTATATTACCACAATCTATCATTCAAATTAATTCGTTGTAAAGTGACAGATAAGAGATCGGTATTTCAGGAAATAAGCCCACACGGCATCTATGAAAGCATCCTCCACACAGCAACATGTACGTATTTGAGTGAATAACTTGTAGATTAATGGTGAATGTACGATTTCAAAGAAAATATGTGATAAACAAACAAGCCTTGGCTCACGTAGGTTTTATTATTCTCAATATTATTCGATTTTGAACTCCATTAATTAATTAATAGCCTTACTAAATAACTTTGTACATATGAAGTGATTACCATTTTTTTGGTACCATTTATAAAACTATTGAGTATTATCAATATTTATGTCTAAGAATATAATTAGTTGAGCTATTGTATTGAAAATATTACGAATTTCTGAATGAGAAATTATCCTTCAGAACGATAGTAACTTATATATTGACAAAACCTCATAACTCTTATTCATTTGGATCATTCTTCAAAAAAGATATGGAATACTAGGACTATGGGTGATTAATATTCGTCTTTCTCTGAAATCTCTCTTATTATCATTATGAAATCGCATCATTTCACATTTTTTGGTATGACCAGCGTGATATATTAAATCACTTCTAAATGCCAACTGGTCAACATAGACGTTCTGGGGTGGCATCTACACCTTTGGCCGAAATTCACATCATTCAACTTTTCTGTTGTTCTATTTCTTTAAATCACTCGCTTCCAGCAGTTTTTTTGTCTTTCCTAGCTTGGAAAGCTAGGTTTAGCTTTAGCTGGTGGTGGTGGTTTAGCTTTCCTAGCTTTTTGTCTTCAATTGTTATTTTTATGAAAGTTCAACGTATCTCAACTCCTGTTACTTTGTAATGTTTCACTTTACTTTGACTGCATTTATCTCAAAGTTTGTTTTCTTATACGTTCTATAATGATGTGAAACGAGATAAATCTGTTTGTAAGCTAGTAATCGAATGATTTTTGTATTGTTAGAAAGGTTGATACATGCACATGTTTTGGATTGCAATGATCAATGCCAGTTCAAAAGGGTTCACTTTATAATTGTTCAAAAGACAACAGAAAACAACTTCACTATACGCAATCGAATAGGAAACCAATTGAATATGTTATGAGTGTAATTATTTGTCTGTACTATTTACTATCGTTCAAAATATAACTCAAGTCAATTGCAGTACAGAAAAATAAAACGAAACATTTGTAACGTCAGGTCTTCACAATAGTGCTTTAAGTGAACATCTTTTGATCAGTTGTTGAAAATTCTCAGCAATGGGTTCTTATTATTCATTTCTATAATTTAAATATTGTTTTATACTATAATTATCATTTTTGTGAGTACAAAATTGCGAAAGCAAAAATGTGTGGATACCACATTGACGTGAAATCTGAATATGAAGAGAATCAAGAGATTACAATGGTATGTGCTAGCAAACGAGGAGTAAGCCTATTCACAAAGTATAATATTTATTTATTCAATGTAGTTTCCTGCTCGGAAAGCAGGAAGGCCAGCGTGATAGGCCTACTACGGAAAATATGACCTCTTTTGCCAAGGTGTATAGACATGATGAACAGCCTCATGAGCGAGTAATACACATTATGCAATTTTAAGAAGAGGAAAAAGAGAAAATCATCATCAAATGTTCAAAAAGTTGGAATTCAACTCTCAAATATGAATAACTATCAGTATACACACCTCAAGTTTTATCGAGCGGTTGCTGTTTCTCTGTGGGAAAGTCTTCTACTACGCGGTATAACGTTCTAGCAAACTCATTAGGCTTGTCTTCAGCCGAATCGAATGTTTTGCGGTTCACTTATACAGACGCTGCGTTGCGTTATTTAGTAATCCAGTCATTCTGCGGATTTGTAAGTAGAGTGAAATCTCAAGCAAATGGTTCTTCATTACGTCAAGTTATGGTTGAATAATTTTTTCAGAAAAATTTTGCGACTTTTTCGGGTTTTTATTCACTCTTGTGAATTTTCACACTTCACTCTTACTTCACACTTTACTTCATTTGAAGAGTTATTGGAAAATGTGTCACGCGAACATCTTGTGTAATTATGTTCTCTATTGAACACAAAATAAGAAAAATGATCTGGAAAATAAATCGACTAAAAGCCGAAGAGTATGTCAATATGGGTATCAATTCAAATTCTAGGCCTAACTAAAGCGTGTTGAAAAATAAAGTGGGATCACGAGAAAACCTGAATATGGGGGTATTATCCTGAAACATTTCTCTAATTATTACTATGTGAAGAGAAAGTTTCAAAAAATGATACTGCGACGCCAAAAAGGTGAACAATGAAGAATTCTCACTGAAAATAGCCGAGTGTCCGCTATTTTCTGCGTCAATTCACGCTGCTAATCCGTGATTGATGGTGATATATGATTCTGATGAGGACACTGAGGAGCGTATACCGGAATAAATAGACTCGGTCGTATGGCATGGACTTCGAGGTACTTTTCAATGGATGGTTGTAAAATGTGGTTTGGGTTTAGGTGAGGTTGGACACCCAAACCCATGTCACACAACCGAGTCGACTTTATTCCGGTATATGCTCTTCGGGCACCCCATTCTGATCAACTTCAAAATCTGGTCGTATGTCATGAGCAATATGACAAAAACGATCAGATTTGTGTCATGGACGGCACGTTTAACATGTGCAATAGCGGTATGTTTATTTATTTATTCATTCAATAATTCCTCCCTCTTCCGAGGAAATCGGAATGGTTAGCAGTTTACAATTATCAGCTTACAATTATCAGCTTACTAACTTACGAATGTTGCTTATAACATTACATGATATCAAGTTAATCCATTGATAATTAACAATAATGATAATGATAGTAATATTTGATATGATAATAATATTTGAAGTAATAGGTTCTATTAATTTTGAACTCCAATTTTCAGGTGGTATCAGCTTTCAATAGCTAATGTTTGTTCGATTTTGAAGTTCAATTTGAAAATAAATTTCATTTTGAAATCAGTTCTGATTGGGAACATCAGAAATTCTGATTTTTCAATCAATTTCAATTCTTAAGATGATAACAGTTTTGAAATAATTCTAGTTTTAATTATTTCTAATTTCAAGTTATTTTGAATATTGATTCAAATTCTGCAGATAAAGCTAGTGTCCATGAAATTCTCTACGGAGTAGAAAGTTTTCTTCAGAAGATGCATTTTAATAGTTGATTTGAATTCTTTGAAAGGCATTCCTTTGATGATTGTTGGTAATTTATTGAACAATTTTGATCCACAATGATGCAAGTCTCACTGGTGAATAGTTTTATAGTGCTTGTCTAGTTTAATAAGATTTTTGTGCCGAGTATCGTGACTGTGTTCAAGGGGGGGAAATTCATGGATATTAGCTCTGACAAATGTTAGTACCTTAAATATGGAGAAGTATAGAAACGCCACATCGAGGTTAGATGGATACGACGCTAGCGTGTGAAGCAAAAACAAACGTGTGAATCAAAAATTAAATTTGAGATATTTGGTACTTGATACCAGGATGAATTTCTTATCAGTTTAAACTGAATAAAATCCATATGAATCGATGGCCGATTATTTCTAGAATATGTTCACCAATACATAATATATTCACAAGAATTTTGTCTAGATATATCTTTCAATAACTGTTCAAATTTGGAATTAGAAATGAAAAATTGGATATTACAATTCATAAGAGTGTATGAAAACGAATGGTGACCAAAAGGTCGGTGAACTTTTCTGAAACTATATTATGTAAACATGTGCTATAAGATACGCATGGACAATTTTGTGTAAAAATTCCTTCTTCCTCAAATCAAAAAATTATTGGATTATTCATGCTAAAATTGTTTGTCGTTTTTATTGGTTCGAGTTAGAGTATGTCCGGCCTCCGTCCACTCCGCATCGAGATGAAGTATATGATGCGACGCTTGACAAGAACCTTGCCAGCATTACGCTAACACGTTTATATATATAGGGCCCATAGGTTCATAACAAATTCCTCATTCATCATAATTCAAAAAGTGATTTCTGAACATAGTTTTCTGTTCATAAGAACTGACATTGTATCACTGAAACCGCCAGAGGAAGGAAGGGTGGGGGTCGGGGTGATTTCAATCATCAGCTCTTTGTTCAGTATCTGGCATATAGTATTGTATCTGAAAAAACTACATTTTCCTTGTTTTGAACTTCGAAGCAATGTGCTATCTTCTTTTCGAATTACTCAAGAAAAGGATTTTGAAATTAACATCGCCTGAAAAATTCATCTCTACGTTGATGATGAATGTGTGATAACGATGGTCTAATTGATATAATAGGTATTCGATTCAATCGATTTAGTTAAGCCAGTTCACGAACTGGTAATTTTTCCTTTCCGCAGATTGATGCATTTCTCCAGTTCATACTGAACACTTCCACATACTACGATCAGCTAGAGTCGAATCTGGCACCGTGCCTGGATGTTCTTTTCAAATCAAGTTATTAAATTACAATTTTCTGTCACCGAAAATCAACACAACTTCACAAGACGAACTGCAATGGCAATTTCGTCAAGTTTTGTATTATTTGATGAACGCATATATGGATTATGATTATAGACTACATGCACCGAACTCAGAGTACGCAAAACTTAACAGGGTATATTTGTGGGATGAACACAATCAAAAAATGCGGAAAGAAATATTAAAAAAATTCTGGAGAATGAGAACGTAAGTATTCGACTGTTATCAATTAAGGATGCAAATGAGAAATTTACAAATGGTTTGAATACAATATTTTGATCATTTTTGAAGTACCACTTCAATATGCAAGTCTCGTATATTGGTCTAGTTCTACTATACTCAGGCCTGCGTATGCCTACTGATATCAAGTAGGCCTATGTGGCAGAATTTTGAGTCTAGTAATATGAAATTTACTATTGAAAGTGGGTAATTTGTATTTCGCCCACTCACTAATTCACACTTTATAAAAGTGTTGTTGATATTGCTGACAAACTAGAACGTTGACGTTGGTCTATTACTATAGGAAAACGCAACGCTAAGAGCTTTGTTATGAGGTGCCCGTCTTAATCAATGCAAAAATAATACATTTTAGTGAGGAATAGATTTTACAAGCACGGCTGAGATGATAACCAAACACAGAATCAACAAAAACATGGACCAATATTGTTCTCATATTTATCTCCACCGTACATTTCCAAATTCTGCAACAATATATTTTTTCGAATCATTTGAAACGAGGTCATACTATGGGAGTAACTTTCAACTATATTTTTCTCGAAACGGGAGATCAATGAATAATGTCATCGAACTAATCGGCTCCATTGGTAGGTGACGATGATGTTGAGACGAATGTTGAACCCAGAAGAGTTCCAAGATTAGATTGTGGAGACTGGAGAACATAGAATTGATGAACAATGCCATTGCGAAATTGAGATAATTGACATAATTGAATAGACATTGCGAAATTGATTTGATTCGCCACAGACACATGAAACTGAATGTGTATTGCGAACATTATGGATGTGCATTATAGGCAGTAATAGTTATCGTATTATCTCCATCTACAATTACCATTTTGATGTCAAATTGATGATACTACTACTACTACTACTACTACTACTTCTACTACTACTACTACTACTACTACTGCTACTACTACTAATCCATGGAAAACAATGGGTGTTTTTTATTTAGAAATTGAACCAAGTAGAAGAATTTTCTAATTATTTGTTAAGAATGAACCTTTCATCTTCATTTTAGTGTTATGGTACAATTTCAATTACGAGTAATATGTTTAATATGTTCAAGTTTATGTAATAAGTGGTACAATAACACATGAAGTTACATCATGTTCACTCTATGCAGTATGTTAATACTTGCCTACAGACAAGTCTCATCAGAGGTTTTTTGTACTAAAAATGTGTGAATAAAAAAAAAACTGAATCAACCAGAACTACAAAATACGGCTCCTCCACTGTCAAAACAGAATATGTTTCACTCAGCCAGCTGAGTGGCAATTATGATGGTTTTGACATAGACGATCAAAGATATACTACTAAGACATATCATGAATGTTCGGATAGAACTGATAACACTGAACCCTACTCTTACCCCCACTACCTAATCACAACACTCGTCTAACTCTCTCACCAGCAATACCCGTAGTGCCAGTGCGGTCGGCTAGAAAGCGCTACAGGTAAACTGGATTGTGCTGCTGCCCACCAGTCACCAGAGCAGTTCCTTCAGTGGCGAGCATAGGTATTAATTGCAGACGTAGGCAAGAGGAATGGAGGTGTGCACTGGTATTCATTCTCGTTTAGCCTTGAGAGTGAAGTGTAATAATAGTATATCTTTCGTCCATGGTTTTGAACTTGCTGCAATATATTATTGCAGTGAGTACAACGATACAAGTTCAGAATATATACTCATATGAAATTGCCATTCAATTCGAGCAGAAGCAGATATGGCACCACCACCAATATCGCACAACGTGTTGATCGGCAAGTATGCATAGCATACCATCGCGACTTATCAAACCCAAAGTTTCCACACTTTCTTGTAAGATTCTATTGGATGAAGCAACAAAGCTGCTTCATAGTATTGCTTTAATTGTCTGAAATGCATATACAGAGGCTCCGAAAATGAAAACTGATGTCGCAGTAGGATACTTTTGTAATTGTCTACATGTGGCCCACCAGATGTCGTGTAACTCTTGCTTCGTATAATGAAAGAGAGTAGAGAATAGCACTGACATGTTTCGTAATAATCATCATAGTTCAGAGGTCAATGTTAGATATAGTGTATGAATGAGTGATTGTTCACTGCATTAAGACATCAGTGGCACGTCCCCTTCCCAGAACTGAGCACACTGAATGCTAAAATCAGCTAGCAGGTTGTATTAAGAAAATATCAGAACATAATTTATTCAGGCGGACATTAAAAAATTTCATTCGACAGAAATGCATTCATAGTTTAGAAGAATTCAAGAAAGGTTGTGAACACATCTGTGATTTCTTATGAATTACTGATTATATACATTAATTTTTTCATTATATATATATATATATATATATATATATATATATATATATATATATATATTATATATATATATATATATATATATATATATATATATATATATATATATATATATATATATAAATATATATATATATATATATATATATATATATATATATATATATATATATATATATATATATATATATATATATATATATATATATATATATATATATATATATATATATATATATATATATATATATATATATATATATATATATATATATAATATGAATATGCTGAATGAAAATGTATATACCATGGCATTTAGCGGAAATCAGACGATTTTAAGTTGACAATGTTTTTACTGCTGTATTGAGTGTATTTACTTTTCATTATAATATTGACTATTTATATACTGACACTTTAGTGTAAACAGTCATCTGAATGAAAAGATGAATAAACCAAAATAAATCATACGTGATGACTGATGAATGTCAAGATAGATGAAAATCCGGCACATGTAGCTCAGTTGCTAACGCGCTCGCTTCATGTGATCTGGGAGGTGTCGCATTATCATTCATCAACGTCAACAGATCAAGTCATCAAAACAGTGCATTGTTGAACCCTATCTGGATACAAAAAAATGTGCGTGTCATACAGGTTTTTTTCGGCGAAAAATTATGGTTACAGACAGCGCAGTCCTGGTGTTGAAGTTCATTAGTTTTAAATGATTAAAATGGGGTGGTAAGATCACCCTTGTGGTGCCCCGTCCAAACGATCCTATCTTTCATCCTTGGCCTTAATTGGGAATCAATGATTTTGTATCAAGTTTCGATGTTATTGAAAAAAAAAAAAAAAAAGTAACTGTGCTGGCATATTCCGTTATATTGTATCGAGTTTAATATCGAGTACGGCGTCGTTGATGCGCCGTTGAACCCTGATATTCATGATTCACTGAGTTTAATGAAGCATTGTAATGATGATCAATACCTATTGGCGTTAATGTATGATGGATGAGATGGTGAGAAGAAGAGATGGAAGCTTATTTCAATATGTGTGTTTGGGATAGTGAGGAGTTGATCATGGCATATTGGGAAAGAAAGGACCTTCAAAGTATTGTTGCTACATAAATTCAAATGGTATACAACTAACACTTATGAATGTGAATAGTTCAAATTCAACATGTTGAAATAACAATCATATTGTATCTTTCATTCCTCATATCATCACCTTACACACACTGACCGACGGGCAATTATGAGAGAAAAACTTGAAGAAATCATTTCTCAGTTGGTTCGAAGGGCGTATAGCAAACAAGGTAATCTCTCGACGCTATTGCTTACTTAGGCCTATTAATGTAAACACGCACAGCATACTCTGAAAAGACAGCAATATAATTTGTTATATTCATACTTGTGTGAGTGAGACATATTTGATGAAAATAACGTGTTCTATAGTGGTAGCAGTGATGAGAAATTTTGAAGATCTGTGTGATTCAGGCTCTGAATTTCATTTCAATTGTTTTTTACTATCATATCAAATACAGCGAGGTGAATTCATATTTATATTCCATCTGGTTCGTCGTACAGGTCGAAACGCTGAGTTCAATGACGAATTTTTATACTCGGCAAATAAGCTACGATAAAATTTATTTCATAATAATTCCGTTCAGAAATGAACTTCACGAAATATATAGAGCTTATGAAATTAAAATACTTTGAATACAAGCGTGACATCAATAATGTATTCATTCATTTATTCCATAGTGATAAAAATTGTACAAGTGAATACAAAAATATACATTATACGATAAATATTTCTTACTTATGTAATTACAGTCCTAGACTTATAATCAAGTATTGAAATTTGTCGGTACAATAAAGTGAAATAAATGTATTTATTCAATAAAAACTAGTATTGTATGTTAGGACAGAATGTACATCTGCAGTTTCTTGCTCTTTCAAAATCTGTTATATTGTAGAATGCATGTGAATTCAAAAATTAATTTATTCTGAGTTTAAAAACATGTCTTGGCCAGGTGAAGTTTTTCAATTTTTCTGGTAGACCATTGAAAATATGTGTTCCTGCATATAAAGGATCCCGATCTGTCATTCTCAGTCTATTGAAACCTTAGTGAATAATGATTGGCATCATCTTTGTCATTAGGCTGCATCACGTGCAAATGAGATGGAAAATGGGGACGTGTGTAATTCAGGAATTCCGACACAATTTGCGTTTGAAATCATGACAATTACGTGAACACCAGCAGAATAGTGATGGGACGCATATAAATAATGCAAATATCTACGTTTGCAGTTTGCTGCATAGGCGCTTATGAGAGGATGAATAAGGACCAGTTGTAGCAACTGTCAAATAAGAAATGATTGGTCAATTAATAGTTAGCGTACCACAATAAAATTATTAACCAAGAATGACATAACAAGTTGATTCGCTAACTATAGTTTGATTAATTGATTACCATCTCCTACAACCACCTCGAAGTGCATGGTGTTGGTCGCTCTACACTATCTACACGCAACGCGAACATTTCAATGCTGCATACCTTCTTCGAGATTCTATCATGTCTCACGTATCTGAAACCCATTGCCCAAGTCACATATCCACTATTAATATGCGACTTCTTACCGTTCATAGATATTGATTTCACATGAGCGTCAACAAAACTACCAAGGATAGGTCTTCGAACACCAATGGTTTTAACCTACATTACGCCCGACTTTCTATCATTAAAAGACACGCGTTCACTCTGAAAGTACGGTTCCTCAGAAGCCACATATTTCTCATAGCCA
>OZ023327.1:56679203-56706544 GCA_964007535.1 Brachyptera risi | reverse complement strand
ATTGGCCCGCGCCATGGCTGCTGTGAGTAGTGCACTTCAGTACGCTTGTAGCGCTATCTAGCGGTTCGAGAAGACAATACAGTGAAGCATAGACAATAGAATGCGACCAAAAGAGTTCATGCTTATGGCAGAAAAAGATTCATTTCCCCGTACACACCTCCAATCCTCTCGTCTATGTTTGAAAAAAACGACAGATAGCGCGACAAGCGGATTGGATTGTGATTGCTATCGCCATCCCGTTTTCCTCGTGCTTTCTCGCGTTCATACACCGTCATACTAATAGCAGACATGGGCGAGTGGATTGAAGTTGCATACGGAAAATTGAATCTTGTTCTGCCATGAGCGTGAACTGACTTGGTTGTATATCTACGATC
Organism: Brachyptera risi; assembly: GCA_964007535.1. Taxonomy (NCBI): domain Eukaryota; kingdom Metazoa; phylum Arthropoda; class Insecta; order Plecoptera; family Taeniopterygidae; genus Brachyptera; species Brachyptera risi. Next base: position 56,706,170 of record OZ023327.1, on the reverse strand, counting down.
TATGAGCGAAGGGTTGAACAGGAATAGTGATGCAGTAGAGGGGTAAGTGTAGGCCGGGTGTTAGTTCCATTTGATCATTGCGTCACATGTCTTGAAGTGTATTTATCGCATTAGGTATATTAATCTATAGCATCAGGTAGTTTTCACACTGATTCAACTTCTATATCTGGTTTCTTTCTGGTATTTATTCCGGCAACTGTTTGCTATTAATGTCAAGATGACATATGACGTCGAAAATTGAAAACATGCAGCAGACATTTTTTTACCAAAAAGAATATACTATGTTGCCCAGGTATATTTTTGTATTCGTTCACAATAGCGGCTTGATGGGCAGATAATTATTTTTAGGCAATCATCAACATATCAATATCAAGTTATTCGATGATCAATATAGTTTCAAGTTTTTGTGGAGAATTGATTTCAATTGCGTGAAACATTAGTCAAAATAAGTATAATAATTGAAATCAATCGATATGAAGATTCCATTCACCAGAAGATGCGCTCGCCACTGTTGAAAACAGACTAATGAGACAGATCCATAACACAATCATTCCATTAATTACATGAATCGAAAGACGGAAATCAAATTGAAAAATATTGTTTTGATTACAATTGGAAGGAGAATTGTTTATATTTGTTGTTGTTTTTATTGTCTGTTTATGTGTATGGAAGAGTACATCACCTTTGCCAGTTCAAGCTATGTTTAATCCTTCTAACAGTTCAATTTTCTTCACCATTCTGCATTTATAGCTCTCATTTCCACTCAACAATTTTATCAGCTCCAATCCGGCAACTATTCTCATAATTGGCATAAAAGTGTTTGTGTTTCTAATGCAGTGAATATTCTGACGAGTAAAACAAAAGTTGCAGCTTAAAACTAAGGTGCTTAGTTCATTCAAGATTCCGAATGTCAGACAATTTGTTCAACTATACTTTCGAGACGTCCTCCTTATCGTTTCTTTCAAAATGTTTCATTTTGATACAAATATCAAATAGATTTTACCTCGGATTTTACCACAAGTGAATCAAATACGTTTATGATTTAATATTGACCACAGAGTCTTCACGTGGAAAATACAAAACTATCAAGTCACAAGTGATGAGAAAGAATGCATATATATCATCCTGACGTGAATTATGATGAATCGAAGCTAATGAAAATTGAATATGATAAGTTGATACTTGACCCTTTTCTTTACCATTGATGTACGGACGCACCGATCCCTTTCACAGTGAAACATTTGTATATCCATAATAAGCTAAGACCAGTCGCTCGAATAAGCTCGATCTAATTACCTCGAGCCAATTTGTTGCAATATATTTAGGTCAGAACTAAAAGTAAACATGTATCCTTTCACATAATTATGGTTGAATGGGTGGTTTTATCTCGCATTCGATTACCCATAATATACGAAACAAGCAGACTATAACAATCTCTGTGATGGTACTTTACCTAATGTGATGGAAATACAATAACAAGCGTCAAAAGCATATACTTATTTCCACTCTCTCATATGAAAATAAACGGCGCATAGAGGAATAAAATCTTGCTATAATGTGAGTATGATACCACAGGAGATAAATTGACAATTGTAGTGAAATCTTACATTTCGAACTGAACGAAAATTTCCATGTTTCCGACTTTTTAATTCCATTGGTAGCGTCTCCATCTGCCTCATCTGAATTACATGAAACTTTTTTCATAATTTACACAACTACTTGAATCTGCGTTAAGATCCGTTTTTTGATCAAAAACTAGGTCGATAACGATGTATATATATATATATATATATATATATTACATATATATATATATATTATATATATATATATATATATATGAATAAATATATATATACATATATATATATATATATATATATATATATATATATATATATATATATATATATATATATATATATATATATATATATATTGAAATGAGATGCACATCTACCTTCATATGAAAAGTCTGAGGCGGGTGCGTGTGTAACGTATGTCACATGTATAACGTGTGTTACACTCCACACCAATAGCCCGGTAGAGCGGAGGCTTCGGTTGAGGTTCATGCGATGGTTCCGGTTTTGTCGGTCAAAAATATAGTGGGGAATGCCAGCTGTTCCGTTTAAAGACGAATAATCAAGCCACCATGCAACAATGGGCTGTTTCGAATCCGGCACCATTCGATTGTGGAATTATCACGCGAGGGGTCACAGGTCAACACGAGGCAGCACGTTACGAATGGCGGACGACATAGCTGGGTTCCTAATCAATGTTCCTTCACTTTGAACCTATGTATTCCATATACACAATTGCAATACATTAGACATGGCTACATTGTTACATATAAGCTGCAAGTCCGTATGTGCAGATAGATACCTCATACAATATCATATCGGTGTGAATAATCAGTATTATTATCGAGTTGTCACCCACAAATGAATTACAAATGCATGCTGTCAATAACATCGATGACGTGTAGTCAGTGGTAGACGTGAGAGAAGCCTGTGCAAAGAAATCAGGAGAACAATCTCTGACACACTGAATATCCTTGAGAGAACGGAATGTGGTACGTACACAGAAGCACACAAGTAGGCATATGGGCGAGATTCATTGTTACTCCTGTAAAGATCATCAAATGACAATAGAAAGCTAACTTGTTTCTCGGCCACATTTGTCGATTATTCCGCCTATATCTGTACCCAAATTATATGCATTATATTCCGGATCATTTCATCATCCCGGCCCAAGAAAGAGAGACCGGAACTTGTGCCACATGAAACCGCCTATATACTATTAAATATTATCCAAAATAGATGTCCATTATTCATGTGGTCATAGAAGGCAATTACATTGCCGAATTCACTAAGATTTATACTATCACAAGGTAGTGTATACAAAAACCAATTCAAATATTGAGAAAGGTGGTCGCGTGGCTAGCACACTGAAGCGTCACTTAGGTTACCGGTTCGATTACCGAAATGGTCGACTATCCTGACGGAGATTTCCGTAGTTTTTTTCTGTCGCTCAGGTTGATCATGGAATGGTTGCTTAGCAAAAGGCCATGACCGACTTCTTCCCAATATCCAAAAACACCCAACAAAATAACCGTTCTTGTCATCAACCCATCACCTCATCCATCATTCACCGACGCGAATGGATCTCAGTGGATCTCTTGCAGTGCGTCAATTGAACCCAATATGAAAAAAAAGAAGAAAAATGGTCCGAATGAATAAATTAATAAAATCCAAACTGTAGCATATTTGCAGTGGAATTTGAATGCGATAGCGTTATACATCAACGGACTAGAGCATAGTGTGTCATAAAATATACAATTTAATATACCTAAACCATACACAATCCTGCGTGGAGGAAAGGGTTTTGAATATTGGATCATGGTCTAGTAGGTATCTATATAATCAATTGCATTCGGGATATAATTCACTTCACACTTTTATATATATATGTATATATATATATATATATATATATATATATATATATTATATATATATATATATATATATATACATATATATATATATATATATATATATATATATATATATATATATATATATATATATATATATATATATATATATATATACATACACTAGATTGCTATAAATAATCTCAATTTTTCGGGGCAAATATAAATCTTCGTCAAGCTCAAGTCTTTAAGACCCAGTAGTGCAGTGTGGTCTGCGTTGATAAGTAATAATGGCTCATACTATTGGTGAAGCTAACATTTATTATATTTTCATACTACCAACATTTATTACATTTTCCTGTATATAAACATTTTATGAGGATAAATCGGTTGGTTAGATGCACATATAGACTTGATATGCTCCCATATGAGCGCAGGATATTAACAATATAAAGCGTAGGAAATAAGAATGACGTTTCACGTCGCTACAGTAGGATAATGTAGACGTCGGAATTTGTAATATGGACTATATCGAGAGTCATCACAATTATTCACTGCGAGGCACACGATAAACACGATGAATAAAAACATACTGAACGGATAAAAATAATGAAAAGTTTCTGAAACGACTCCACGCAACAATCCACATACCAACGACCAAAGTCACTCAGTGAAAAAAATGGAATTGAAAACAATTCGATGAAACTGAATTGAGATATTCATGAGAAGACCACATAGCATCATCAAGTAATGCCTTCGATTCTGCCATAGTCTCCTTGAATAGTAGTTGAGAGTCTCAATTATATCGTATTTGACTACAAATAATTAGGAAGATTTCTTTACACCAAGGTACAAAATACAAGAATATAATACATAATGAGTGATACGAAATAATTTGCATAGGGAATTGATCGATGATTCTAACTACTATTGTAAGCTTCTCTCATAAACACACACACACACACATATATATATATATATATATATATATATATATATATATATATATTTATATATATATATATATAAATATATATATATATATATAAATATATATATATATATATATATTTATATATATATATATATATATATATATATATATATATAATAAATATATAATATATATATATATATATTTATTATATATATATATATATATATATATATATATATATATATACATATATATGTATATATATATATTTATATATATATATATATATATATATATATATATATATATATATATATATGTAAATAGTATATATATATATATATATATATATATATATATATATATATATATATATATATATATATATATGTATATATATATATATATATATATTATATATATATATATATATATATATATATATATATATATATATATATATATATATATATATATATATATATGTATATATATATATAAATATATATTTATATATATATATATATATATTTATATATAAATATATATATATATATAATATATAATATATATATATATATATATATATATATATATATATATACATATCTATGCATTTCGGAAATATGGCGCATTGAGCACGATGTTAAAGAAGCACACTCGTTGGATCATAAATCTGATAATACTGAATGAAATTCAAGTTTCCGTTTATGTATTTGAATTGAACTTTCTGATCATGTCCAATGATTCGAGGTGGCATTTCTCTATAATCTAACCTCGAGTGAGGCAGGTGCACCCTCGTAAATCAGTCTCCGTCACGATACGCTAGGAATTTCAACGTCGATGATTTTTATGCTTTTCACAGTTTCAATCACTATTTTTATGATCTTGCTTCACGTGTGGTACTACCGTAAATCGACGCTTGATTTTATATACTATTCGGGTTGAAACTTGAAATCTATTTTACGATGGTGCTGCGATGACCGCTATATAGAAATGGAAATGCCTGCCATGCTGTCGAACAAGAAGTATAGGTATACACAGTGATCGCAGTGGAGCCACTGGCTCTAGGAAGGGACGGATTGACCGACATAAATGAAAATTATGTCCTGTGTGTGACAAACACATAAAATGAAGGGAGAGCGCTGTTCAACAGGCCTCGTTTCAGTGATCAGTCTAGTCTACGCTATAGACTTTTATAGCTTTATATTAGATACATTAACTTACCCCTTCACCCCCCCCCCCCCCACCTTCCCTCCCCCTAACACATTTGAAATTTGAACTTTTCCCGATGTTATTGGAATTTGCCAGTCTTGTGCTGGAATGTGATTCAAAAAACTCGTTCTGTGCTGCCACCGTTTTATAGTCATTCTAATTTTAATGTGGGGAAGCCAAGTTGATTAGTAATAATCTTTATTGCCATTAGAATTCACATGATACATGTTATAGAATTATTAGCAATCGTCAATGCTCATAGGAATATAAAGAAAAATCCGATGAGGATACAGTCAACAGTAATAATAGAAGGACGTATTATAACAACACACAACACATCACAAACATTTGTATTCAAGAAATTATGCCCCGGTCCCCCTGCCCCCTCCAAATTTGAGATGTACACTTTCGAAGACGCTGCTGAAATGTGCTCATTTTGTATCGAAATGTACTTTAAAACAATTGTTTTTCAGTTCTTTCAAATTCAGTTGGAGGGGGAGGGGGCAATTTGATGCCAGCCACCCCACATGTAAAATACAATTCTCCAACGACGTTCTCGAAATGTGTTTTTTCTGTGCTGGAATGTGCTGAAAGAATGTTTCGTGCAACCGTTTTCAGTTATTCCAATTCAATGTGGAAATTGGGCCAGATTTCTGCCAGCCCCCCCAAATTTTGAATACACTCTTCTTATGAAGTTTTGAAAATGCGCTCGTTAATTATGTTAAAATGTACTGTGAACAAAAATCATTTTGTGGTGTTCCCGGTTCATAGAGTTTCTTATTTCCATGTGGGGGAGGGGGGGGGATTAATTTAGTGCAAGCCACCTCCCCACAAATTTGAAATATACATTTTCGTAATCATTTATACAATGTGTTCATTCTGAGTTGAAATGTGCTCTCAATAAATCGTTTTGTGCCATTACCGTTTGAGAACGTCATGAAAATATACATTTTGAATGTGGCGGGGCTGGCATCAACTTGCCCCTCCCCCTCATGTTGAAATTGTCATAACTGCAAAACGGTAACAACAAAGAACGATTTTCACAGGACATTTCAGCACAAAAAAGCACGTTTCAAAAACGACATGGAGAGTGTATATTTCGTATTCGTAGGGAGGTGGGAAGGGGGGGGGGGGAGGGACTATGAAAAACTTGAACCTTCTTCCCCTCACATTGAAATTAGAATAACGAGGTACGGTTACAGCTCGATACGATTTTTAGAGCATATTTTAGCAAAAAACGAGCACATTTCGTAATGAAGGAGTATATTTCAAACGTGACGGTAAAGGGGGGGGGGGGGGGATCAACTTGACACCTCCGAACTGAATTTGGAATAAATATAAACGGTAATAGCAATAAAACTATCTTGCGACAGCACATTCAAGCACAATACGAGCACAATTCGAAAATGTCGTGAGAAGTGAATATGTGTTTGGAGTATTGGCATTACCTTACTAGCCCCATCCCCCACTCCCACCCCACCAACCAAAATTTGGAATGACCAAAAAACCGGTAGCAATACACATCAATCCTTACAGTCCAAATCAGCACAGAACGAGCATATTTCGAAGACATCATAAAAAGCATACATTTCGAATGTGAAGGGAGGAGGGGGGGGGGGGGGCTGACCATTCACTCGGCATCTATACTTGATCCCTCCACATTGAAATTGGAGCAACTCAAACACGGTGGCAGTGAAAAACGTACTTTTTTGGCACATCTCAGCATAAAACGAGTGCATTTCTCCAAATCTGAAAAAAAACGCGTGTGTCCAATGTGCGAGGGGGGGGGTAATTAATGGGTATTATTAATGGGGGGGTAGTTAATGTACTTCTCTTATTTTAATATATTACCTGGCTCGACCTGGCTGCATGGATACATCAGATCATCGCAGAAATACATTGCTCGAACTCATAGGACTTAATCTGTACTAAGATTTTAGGCCTACATCTCTCTTTTTTTTTTAATAACATTGAAACTTGATACAAAATCATTGTTCACCAATTAAGGCTATGAATGGAAGATGGGATCGTTTGGACGGGGCACCACAAGGGCGATCTTACCAACCCATTTTGATTAGATGAAAGTATTTCAGTTTACGAACGTCCGGAACACATTATGACTGTTTCTGTGATATGTATCCGGACAATAAACACACGAATGTTGATATCTTCCACTTTGAAGTAAGTCTCTTGGGCAATGATCACTTCTTTCCATCAACAGCAGATGTAAAGTTTATCATTATATAGAATGGACAAAGGAAAAAAAATGAGTGATAGGCATATAATGTTAAAATTAGGCCTATTACTCTACTAATTAAAGGTCGTGGCCATTAGTACCTCATCCAAGCATTTCGAAAAACCACGAAAAAATCACGAAAAACCAAGTCAGGATGAAAAAAATAGTATCCAAAGATTATATAATTTCAGTCACACATTACGCACACATTCGTAAAAATATCCCCGGTTGTTGCCCGTATTATACATTTTATGAGGGATTCCCGGGTTCGATCACTTGTAAGAATGAAGTGGATATGGCATTGTACTACCAAGTTTTGAAGTTCCATTCTAACAGCATGGTTATTTGAGAATATGGAATGACCGCATATGCACCCTGCTATCCGTGCAGCAATGCATGCAGTAGGGGTAAACGCCTTATCTGGTGCATGGGTGCACGCTCCTAGCAATGGTCACTACATGCATTTGTGCGTGCGTCTATGTGCGTGCCAGGCCTGAAACTCGACCGGTACACGCGCTTCTGAATAATTAGAATTGAGTTTCAAGCTGATGGATTCGACTGTTGGAAAATCACGCATTTTGATCGCATGAAACGAAACACTTGATGTTCGATAATTCTCCCCAACCCAAATAATAAAGACCCTGGAAATTATCAAGATATATAATATATTGTGAACACTGTAACAGACCATTTTATGAAGCACACGCGTGATAGGTCTAGGAATATTCGAGTTAGGTATGAAGTTTTTTTTAAGTATATATATATATATTTTTTTTTTTGAAGTATATATATATATATAAATATATATATATATATATATATATATATATATATATATATATATATATATATATATATAGATATATAGATATATATATATATATATATATATATATATATATATATATATATATATATATATATATTTATATATATATATATATTGGGTTCAACGACGCACTTTAATGATAACTGAGATCTATTGGCGTCGGGTGGAGGATTCATGATATGATGGGGTGATGAGATGAAGGTTTTTTTAGGTAATGGAGAGGATATTGGGAAGGAAGCGGTCGTGGCTTATACTGTGGGAATCATCCCAGCATATAGCCTATAAATAGACTACATAGAAAAATCACGAAAAACCCCTGTAGAGATGGACGGTAGCGGAGATCCAACCAGTTCCGATATACCCCTTCAAATTCAGGATCACATGAAGCGAGCGCGTTAACAAATGCGCTGCATGTGCCGGTATATTATATGAGGTTTTCTTCGGATCATAAGTCACGCTATAAAATATTCTAGCCATCGGAAACGATTAGACTTGAGTTATCTGAATTTACATTGAAAAATGTCTAATTCTGAGAGTCGCCACATGTTGTGGTTGGAAATAAAAGAAAAATCTCATGAAACTGAGTCAAAATTTGAATTGCTGTCCACACATTTCAGAACCTGACATACTGAAAAAAAGGATTATATCAGCCATGTCAATCTTGAGAGAAAGTGAAAAATATTCCAAGCAGCTTTTCAAATGTAGCTGGAGGAATGAAAATAATTTGTGATGAATGAGCAATCAAACCGACCGACCTACGGAGTGCGTTTCAGACGATCACCCGCCATTAAATTCGTGTGGAGGGCTTCGCTAACGCTTATCTAATCACAAAAATATTGCACAATAAATGACAGAAATTTGCGAGATATTTGTATGAAATTCACTTGAAATCTACACACATTTACTTTGAATATGGTACTTCAGAATATTGGTAATCACTGGCTGTTATATATGATCATTATTTATAATTATCTGTTCTAGAAAAACAAATGATGAATTATTTTCACCAACACGTAAAGTTCAACCTGGGTGAAAATTTGTGATAGTGTCCATCTCTGTGTTCACATCCATCTAGGAACAAAGTCAAATTTTGAAGTGATTTTTATTCCAAAATTTCTTAGCTGAGTTGATCCAATTGAGTTTTTCGAATATTCGTCTCAAAACTGGTGAAACCGATTTGAATACTAATTAGACAGTTCCAAGTTCGATGTCCATGTGTCCACAAATTTTTCCATATTGACCAGTCAAACCGTGTAACCTGTGCAGTGCGCACCAAAAAACGTCCAGACAATTTGCTCCATAAGTGTGTACCATGGAGGTCTTCGCTATCGCTCATCAAATAGGGCATACGTCTAATCTTGGTGATCGTAAAAAAGACGATGAAGAATAAGATGAGAAAAAATTGGGAGAATATGATGGATAAGGTAGTAAACGAAAACGGCGAAAGGTGCCTGCAAGTAACCACAATCGTTTGCGATTTCAAGGGTGCGCAATTTTGATAATAAGTTTGTTTTGGTTCATCATATTCCTCTTTTTTTTCTTCTTGCCTCTTTCTCTCGCTTCATTTCCCACCTATTCTTCCGTACCTCAAATGCCTACCATCGTAAATCTTGACATTATTTGGACACAGAGAATGCACGCTTGTTCATATAGGCCTACTGCTCGTTAGTCCGTCACTCACGCGTAATCACGCAACGCGTGAGTGAACATGGAGATATGCTCGGTGTTGGACTTCTTAATCGACAAGTCAAAATGACGGATGGATCAAGGTCAAATATTATTATTTTTATCAGGGGGGGAAAATATAGATTCATAGTCACCAGATTAAAAAAAGAGGGTGAGTTATCAGGAAACCGACTTGATGGGAGACTTTGTCAGCCTATGGTTTCCATGCTGTATAATGATAGGCTTAGGCAACATAAGTTATGCGTTGTATGATGAGCAAAATATTTGTATGAAATGTGATCGGAATCTACACAACTCGATTTCGAAAATATAAAATCTTGATCGCTTACTGACCTCGTTGCCACTATTCATCTCTGATCTCGCAAGTTTCCGTCATTTTTTTATTTTTTTTAATAATATCGAAACTTGATACAAAATCATTGTTTCCCAATTGAGGCTATGGATGAAAGATAGGATCGTTTGGACGGGGCACCACAAGGACGATCTTACCACCCCATTTTGATTATTTAAATCTAATAAGCTTCAACACCAGGACTGATGCTGTCTGTGGCCATAATTTTTCGCCGTAGATAAATGTCTTTCAGTATAAACACACGAATGTTGATATCTTCCACTTTGAACATAAGTCTCTTGAGTGATGATCACTTCTTTCCATCAACAGCAGATGTGAAGTTCATCATTATACAAAATAGACAAAATAAATGAGTGATAGGCCTATAATGTTATAATTGGACCTATCACTCTACTAATTAAAGATCGTGGACAATTAGTACTTCATTCAAGTATTCGCTCCGAAGACTGTGGGAAACCACGAAAAACCGAATCAGGATAGATAAAAGAAGATGCTTGTTGATCTTGAGCTTTTTCTTCAAACTTCTCTCCTTTTCTTCTGTTCTTATGATATATATATTTTTTTTTCAGTAAATAATATATACACTAAGATACAATTTTTAATATGTGCTATTGTGGTAATGGCTATCTCATATGAGTATGGTATTCTGATGATGTTCGATTTTTTTCTCCTTCAATGTTCAAAATGTTGAATGTTTTCTTTTTTATATGTATACTGTGACACTGACGCTTCTTATATCATATGATAAATCAAGAAAAATGATGATAATAATAATAATAATTATTATTATTGTTATTTTGTTCTGGACGAGAAAAAAACGACACAGGAATCTAAAGCTGATAAAAACAAACACAACTGAGGAAAGCTATAAGCGCATACCATTTTCTCAAAGTGCAGTACATTTCATTTTTTATATCATTTTTACACTTGTTTTATATTGTTCCATTATACGGTTTGTTGAAAATGTGTTGTTACATACGTATATGCTTGTCCATGTTCTGATGGCAATGTTGTTGTTTCCCGTTTATCGTGTGTGAATGTTATTTATACCCATTCCTTCAACTCAAAGGATACTTTGATACGTATGAAAATAGAGATGAAAAACACTCATATTGTACTATGATAATTATATGAATTCTCCTGTTGATATATATATATATATATATATATATATATATATATATATATATATATATATATATATATATATATATATATATATATAAATAAATATATGTATATATATATATATATATATATATATATATATATATATATATATATGTGTATATATATATATATATATATATATATATATATATATATATATATATATATATATATATATATATATATATATGTATATATATATATATATGTATATATATATGTATATATATATATATATGTATATATATATATATATATATATATATATATATATATATATATATATATATATATATATATATATATATATATATATATATAAACATATATTTTTAATATTTGAACATAATGGGATATGCATACCATTGAATGGCTAATTTCTTCACATCAATACATCAATTTCAATCAACTTTCAAAAGTAATTAATAAAATTCACAGACAATTTCGAAAATGTATTGCTTATTATTGTAATGAAACGCAATATTTTTCAAACATCTATTTGATTTGTGTTCAACAACTTGATATTTTTATGTTGCCTAATCGTCAGAAAACATCATTTGAGAAATTGAAAAGCTCTTTCTGTAAGTATCAAAAACTGTAATTGAATATGTTGAATGGATTGGAAATTTGATACAATTCAAATGAGATTCTAGTGAATTGAAACTAACTCCTACGCCCTTAGCATTCAATACGCACTACACTGGAAAATACACAAACAAGCAATTATGGGAATATTCCGTGAGTCGGTCGGTGAAATATTCTCTTATGTCAATCCAATTGAAGAAGCGTGAACGAATAGTACAATCAATCTAAAAAAAATGTGTGTTTTTTTCTAAATCTATGATCTCATCAGTGAATTATGTGGAAAATTATGTTGAAGTATTGTGTATATTGCAATAGAAATTGAATTATAGGCCTACACTGTTAGAAAGTAACTGCTAGCAGCTAGATAGGCATCAACACAAACCTAGATTATGTTGCATTAATGAATCTGTCTGCAGTATTGAAGATATCATTGAACCAATTCCATTTCGCTCATTAATCAAATCGAGTAATCGTATTTTCTCACGAATGACAAAATATATTGTATATAAGAGAAGTCAAGAAAGATGGTGAAAATGACGGTGTGTTGAGCCCATTACATATGGCGTATATATATTTGAAAAGTCAGTCCATGCACCACCTGTTTGTTTCGGTTTTCCACAGTAGAACAGTAGTGTTACATCATCAGCTAGATCGCTTCCTTCCAAGCATGCACACCTTTCCATCTTATCTCTTCATCTTGTTCCATTTTTTTTTTCATTTGTATTGGCTATATAATTCGTCATATGATTTTCCAAACACCTTAGTAATTAGGGTAGTAATTTTGTGAATAACAAAATTTGGAAATAAGAATCATCATTATTATTCGTGACGCCAATGCAATTATACCGTATCATTCGTCTACATCCACGATCCAATCTCACATTTATCAGTCAGCGAAATCAAAGTAAAATAATTACTGAATCGAAAGAGTTTCCCTTATATGTTTCATCATAGTGGAAACAGTTGCATAATTTGAATTTTCACTGTAGTTCCCCACGAACCAAACCAACGAAAATAAGCCATAGGGGGCCCATGGGGTACATCTTGGAACAAAAAATTTCAAAATGATGGCTTATTTTAAAATAATGGGTTCACAATATAATTATCTCGATGTACATATTTTATTCATTTATTTATTCAATAATTCCTTTAACCCTCTTCCGAGGAAATCGGAACGGTAAGCAGTTCAAAATTATCAGCTGAAATTATCAGATTAGATTATCAACTTATGAATGTAGCTTACAACATCATATGATATTGAGTGAATCCATTGATGATTAACAATGATGATGATTATAATAATATTTGAAATATTATTTAAAATAATCCTAATAAATGAAAATGGGTTATATTAATTTTGAACTCCAATTTTCAGATGATATCAGCTCTCAATAACTAATGTTTGTTCAATTTTGAAGTTCAATTCGGAAATAAATTCCATTTTGAAATCAATTCTGATTAGGACCATCAGAAATTATGATTTTTCCAATCAATTTCAATTTTTAAGATAAGTATACAGTTTTGAAATAATTTCAGTTTCAATTAATTTTAATTCTAAGTTATTTTGAATATTGAGAATATTTGGAATACTAATATTATTCAAACAGGTTATACGAACTAAGTTCGACTGTATGCATGTAGCGTCTCAATGACGTAAAAAGGATTTAACCTCCTATCGACGCTATACAGCTCCAGAACTGTGTATAGAAAGAACTACAAGTATGAACGTTTCGTCAGCTGATTCAGTCAAGGGAACTGGTTTCAATGCTCACACAATGCTGTACTTAGCTCAAAGTTGAATGTTAACTTTTCTCCAACCACTCAAGTTAATATTTCAATTAACAAAGGTATTGCTTACACCACACTCATACACTCAATTCCACTGACACTGTATCAGTTTACACAAGTTGAATAATCATGAAATATAATATTATCTCTGTAAATGATCATCGTGCCTTGGCCGCTGCAGTTATAAGTATAACATGATTTGCATGACAAACTTCTTAGTGATCATGCACACAACAAGAAGTATAGGCAAATCACTGCACCATAGTCATGAAACCTGCACTCATTTGAGCACAAAGTGAGATTGAATAATCAAGCATGCAGGTAAATTAGGTTTATCATGCTAGCCAAACAGCTTTGCGTGTGCACTCAAACGGCAAGAGAAGAGATAAAGATTAAATTGCAGGTCAATACAGTTTAATACAGTGTTAATCGTTGTACAATGTATTAATATTATAATCAACTACGACGTGACCTTATACAAAAATTGCTACCTAATGTTATTCATTTTGTAATTATATCTTGAGGGCAAGTGAGCGTATATATATATATATATATATATATATATATATATATATATATATATATATATATATATATATATATATATATATATATATATATATATATATATATATATATATGTGTGTGTGTGTGAATATCACTCTCACCGGCACAGGTAGTTGAGTGGTTAACGCACTTACTCCATGTGACCCGGAAAGTAGTGGGCATGTCGGACCCGGTTCGATCCCCGCTACCGTCCATCTTTACAGGGTTTTTCGTGGTTTCCCTCTGTAGTCTAGGCTAATGCCGGGATGGTTTCCACAATATAGGCCACGACCGCTTTCTTCCCACTATCCTTCCCATTACCCATACAAACCTTCATCTCATCATCCATCCGACGCCAATAGATCTCAGTCATCATTACAGTGCGTCGCTAAACCCAATATAATATATATATATATATATATATATATATATATATATATATATATATTTATTCATTCATTTATTTATTTATTGATCGTCACAATACAATGAGTTTTTTTTATCACTCTTTAGTATTGGTTCTTATATAATAATATAGTGATTTAGAAAAGTTAAAAATATGTTATGATTAAAATATAATGCAAGCTAATAGAAGTTTCCTGATAGTATGTATCTTTCAGGAAAAGGTCTAGAAGAGCAATAGCAAATATTTGAGTGCAGGCCGCAGTTAAAAGGAAAAGATCGGGAAATGCAAGTACATGAGGGATAGAGGTTACTAAAACAAGTATGGAGGTCAGTTTCTGAAATGTGATTTTTGAGGTTGATTTTGAATTTATTTTTCCTACTGCATATTACTTTAAGTGGAAGTTTATTATAAATGTTATATCCATAATGCTTAAGGCTCTTTTTACCAAATCTGGAAGTGGTCATGATTTCAAGATGGAATTTTCCCGAACCACGGGTATTATGATTGTGAATATCGCTATTTCTTACAATTTGAAGATTTTGGGTTAACGTGATTTTGTGAATAACATTATAAATGAAAGTTGCAGTTTGCTGTTTTTCAATAAAGCCTGAAGGTATATTTTATTGATCATGATACATATCATAGCGATGAGTTTGATAAGGGTAGCCAAAGGTGTTTCCTAATGCTCTAGTTTGTATATTAGATGAATCGGATAAGCTGGATGATGTGGCATGACCCCAAACCATATTAAGGTATAAAAGTTGGCTGTGGATCTTGGAAAAGTAAATGGATTTTAAGGTAGACTGTTTGATAATTGATGATATTCTTCTGATGACACCTGTGATGGTAAGAGTTTTTTTTCCTAACTAGAGCAATGTGGGAGTTCCACGAGAGTTTACTATCAAGTTGAAGACCAAGGTATCTCACCTCAGTTGTAAGTTCAATTGGAGTATTATTAATGAGAATTTGAGAATTGGGAGGGAGTTTAGGAGAGATGTGGGATGTGTGTATATATATATATATATATATATATATATATATATATATATATATATATATATATATATATATATATATATATATATATATCACTCTATACATATGTGTTGCAAATATCCTGCAAGACCTGCATAATAGGCCAACACAATAATTAAATCACAATCTCCTTTTTGAATGAGCAATGAGAATTTCATGGATTGCATACCAAAGTGGCTCTATGACATCAGGGAATAGTGACTCGAGTATTAGATAATAGATTGAATATTATATAACAGTGACAAACCAGACAGATCAATGCCGGTATGTGAGTATTTTTAAATTGAAACTTCAAAGTTGAAATTGAATAACTAATACCGTCATTTGTTCACATACACAAGCTAGCAATATAATATCATGACGTATGCATGCTAATAATGATTCGAAATAGTTATTCGTAGTTTATGCACTTTCTGTCATCCGGCATATCAGTTATACAAATAATTCTCTTTTCCTAATATATCGTGACATGGTCTGTAATATAGGGCATGCACGGTATTCAATTTGCTTCCTCTCTCTACATTTATCAAGCAATACTCAATATAATAATACCCTTGAACGAGAGGAGTTGACCATTTGGAGATCCAAGCTGGGATTCTACATAGATTCATTTGTGAAAAAACTTGAGCGCCTGGTTGAACATTCAGGCTAAACAAAAATTACTGGGCCGCCAATATGCTTTCACAAACAAGTTGAGGATGTGTATAATTACATGGATAATTATAAGGCGAATATGAATTCACATATCCCACGACACGATAAAATATCAGCACGCTCAAATAGAACATACCAAGTTCACCGTAGAAATAACTTGGTTGCGTTTTGCAATCTATATTCATCAAGTTGATCGTCATGGTACCGCCGAGTGCGAGTGGGTAAAATATTCACTGTAAGGCATTGATCAAGAAGGTCATTTTATATTCCAAGTATAATTTGAGGTAGCGTATAAGAGATGATAAATAATGATTATAGATTGTATTTTGAGACATGCTATAAACACAGAATGGCATACATGGTATGTTATCAACAACGACTCGATGTCATGTATCAATGATGGTTTTACTTCGTGGAGGTGCCGTATTCTCTTGAACTTCTATAGCAGGGCTTTCCAACTAGATAGCTCAAGGGCAATTTTTTCACGGAACAAGTTGAGTAGGGCCACACAATTGATTGCTCAATGATTTTGCATTCATTATTCGATTGTTTTCAACATGGTACGCTGGTATACAAACAACATATTTTTTCAAGCTCTTCATAACCGTTTTTTTCTCAAATCAAAATTCAATTACTTAAATTGCACTGCTCTTCTTTATATCTTCATTTTGGTCTATATCACTGATATGGTGCAAGAGGGAAAGCTCAAAATATTGTCAAATGGGTGCGCCTGCTGTCACAAGCCAAATGGTATGACAGAATACGAATATTTTGTCAGAAATTATCAACTATGATGTCAGTTTAAACGCCGCCTTTACCGTTTGGCTTGTTACAACAGTTCAACCCTTACCAAATATATTTTCAATTTGACTACACAGAATGTTATAATAAATTGCAATGATTTTGCATTGGTTCATAAGATCCTACTGCGGCCATTTGAAAAGGTAACGCGGGCCGGAGTTGGCCCGCGGGCCACTAGTTGGGAAGCCTTGTTCTATTGCTTTGATAATTAAATTCACTGGTGTCACTCGATTCATTTCGCTAGTCGAGTGATACTCTCTTTACTACACAGCCCAGTGTATAGTTACATCACAAGTCATCACAACACTGTTTTGGCACGTTTATATTTTACGGCTTAGTCACACCTTGGGGCTTTCCTTTTAGGGTCCATATATAGTCAACTTTCTGGTGTATTTTTTGATAAAGTTATTAGGACTATATTGTAGTTGACAACATACCTCTGGGAATTGCTCGGCACAAGGTCCAAGTGTTAATTCAATTATTGAATAACGAAAAAAAGTATTTCTGAGCCTTCCAAGGAAAAATGAAATGAACAATATGGCTCGTCGAGGTTTGTTTTAGATGGGAGTGGAACAAGACAATAGCATAAGGCCGTCTATTACTGACACAATCATTAAATGTGATTCAGCTTTGTGAACATTTTAAGCAGTTCTATGAAATACGTCACGGTGTATTTGCAGGAGGAAGAGACGTGGAAAGTATTCGTTTCTTGTGAGAGAAAGGAAGCGGTTGCATGGTGGAGGGAAGGGAGGGGGGAGGTGTTGTTGTTTTTCAATTTAAGACTTTAGGAGATGAGAAACGCATTTGCTACCTCTTGATACTGCCTACTAATAGCATTTGCTGTCAGAGTTTTAGTATCTCCCATTACCACTACTTCATTTTTGATGGCAACAAATGTATTAATGAAACATCAACCGATCTACATCAAATTCGAAATTTGAAAAATTGAATGAAAACTGCTGAATATCATGCAATTTATCGAAGAGGACACAAATGACTTCGGTCATTTGACGTTTTCAGGAAATTGTATTCTACTTTAATCAATGAGGTGTGAAACAATCAATGAACGGCAAATCGTTTGAGACACTTTTGAAAAATCTCCACCAAATCCAAGTCCCATTTTGGGTAAACGCTTGCGAATATCAAAATGTTGAAGTGTATTGGTAATACCACCTTAACTGTAAAGGTATTATAAGCATATGTACACGAACGAAGCATCAATTTTCTCAGTATAAGACCGCATGTGACATGGAATCTTCGTCATTCGATAACAAATTTGCTGTACAACAGTATTAAAAATGCATCTACTTCTAACGTTACTTCAAAATGTCATGGCGAAAGAATGCAAACTAAATAATTCCAGCCAACTCCGTAAGCTTGACACAAGAAAACATCAGCGTCAATTGTATAATAATGAAGCCTCAGATGTTAGACAATGGTGACAGTTATACTCTAATAACATTCTAGTCCTCTATATCGATCATCAGATGAGACACTAGTCTTCAGTATTTCCCTATATGTCTATTTAATATATATAAATATGAATATATATATATATATATATATATATATATATATATATATATATATATATATATATATATATATATATATATATATATATATATATACATACATATATATATATTTTTATATATATATAAATATATATATATATATATATATATATATATATATATATATATATATATATATATATATATATATGCACACATACACACGTGAGGGTGTCGTACTGTCGCTGGGGAGTTAACGGTTGACGCGACACCGTAGCCGTTGCCGACAGCGGGGGAGGGAACTACGTGAATCTCATCTCACGGCTCGATGGCTCGGTCGGCACGTGACACTCGGTAGCTCAGTCGGGAAGCACGTGACATAGTATTACGTCACAAGAGAAAGATCAGTCTAGCAGACATACTCGAAATTCGCACGTCAAGAATATATACATACATACAGTACTTATTCAAGCTGAACTCATACATAGTCTGAATAGATTCTTAGTACACAAGGTCAAACCATCGCGGATACGAGTACTCGTTCAGTTGGCGCATGACGTCACTCCGTACCCATCAGGCCGGTCGGAGCACGGATCTCTCCATCCTGAACTTACATGCGTCTTGCTTACATTTATGTTATTCACACCTTTGAATATTTTATTTTATGATAACGGTAATAATAATAATGATACGTAACAACACAACATTGATGACAAGACATATATTACCAAAATGTTAGCGAGATTTTATATCTGTAAAGATACGTGATAAAACAATATTCATACTTTTGTGATACGACACATAGTAGATACATCATGCAGTGCAACATCGATATCTGCTGTTGTAATTGAAGTTTGATGAAATAGGAATACAATTTGAAGAGTGTGTTAGTTTTGTCAAAACTTATACACCATGCAGTATGATAATTTTATTGTCATTGTATCCTTTAAAATAGTGCAAAGATGCATGCGCACCGATGAGTGATCTGAGGAAACTGGAATAACATTTCCTGAAACTTGGGAATTAAATTTTATTCTTTTACATATTGTGCATCTTCGTGAGAGTATACAGATAGGTATGGAGACAATATTGTTGCACAATTGATATACGGAAAATATGGGTTGATTCGTTATAGCCTACATAGTTATAACAAATAGGAGTCAAAAAAAAATATATAGCTATAACTCGACTGGTAATAGAATGAGATAGGCCTATACAAAAATGATGGTTATCCGATAGTTACTCAAGTATATCTATATATCTATATATCTATATCTATATCTATATGTTTATATACATATATATAGTTATATATACGTTCATATACATATAGTATATATACATATATATATATATATATATATATATATATATATATATATATATATATATATATATATTTGGACTATGGAACTCACACGTTCCGTCGTTGGTCGTCTCTAATGAGGAATAGTCAGTCGTACACTACGATGTAGATGAAAGGGAAGGATACGTCTTGTTGGTCTTGGTCTTGAGTCTTGAGACTTGAGAGCTCGTGTCTACGAGTTGGCTTAACAGGGCTCACAATTAGTAACATTTCACGGTGCATGAATGGAAAATACATTTTGCCAAACGAACGAAGGAATATGTTTAGTTTTCAAAATGGTTCAACCAGAGTAGAAAATATTGAGTTATTGTTGTAAATTTGTGGTAGTGAAGATTAATATTTAATTATGCTCACAACAATTAGAAATATAAATAACATACTATGTACGAATGATGTTATTGTTGGAGAGTTTTTTAGATTTCATTTTCCGAGTAAATATATGGTAAATTGCTTTTGAATGGACCCAATTTTATTTGGCAAGATATTATTCTCGCTGAAGGCTGAACATGTTATATATATATATCACTGCAGTGAATGTAACTAAATATGTATGGAAAGGCTGAAGGGGGCATAACAATGGTATATGGCCTTGCAGTGCCATTCATGCTCTCGGGTATGTGAAGAAACAATAAAATTGGAATTGTAAGGGCTTGATATAACTTCTATTCAAGTCATTTTCTCATCAGTGGTATAACTCCGGAAGGGTGTTCTGAAAAAATTGATAATGAATTCGAACAAACGGATAGAGGAGAGAAGATGATTCAACCATATAAGATATTTGTTCAAGAACTGTTGACATCGGCATAATGGCATCGTTAATAACCGAGATTCATATGTGATCCCTGTCAATAGTTCGAACAAGATATTTGACCTCATTTATATGCAAGAGGTTTTATAATCCCGATTTCCGTATACGAGTGATGGTACTTCAAAACAAGTCACGTATGTTTAAATACATCTCACTCAATGTTTACCACGACTTTTTTTCCTCCGCACTCTAACCCTTCGCCATGTAGTAACTCTCTCACATTATACTAGAGAGCGCGCTATACCTACTAGCGTGATCGGCCCAAATTGAGGGCGCTGAAGAGTGAATACTGAAATAGCGATACTATACCAAGAGTGAAGAAGGGCTTAGGAATGTCGTAGACAAGCTACTATTTGGGAGAATTGGTTAGAGCTGTGTTAGGGTTGTATGGTTCAGGTTATGATCGCTTCCTCGAATAGGCTATCCTCTTACTAAGTAAACACGCCAAGCCAAGTTCACTCTTGGTGATATCTTTATTCCAGTATTCGCTCTTCAGGCGCCCCCTGCGGCCACGCAACCACCAAACGATGTGTGGCCGAGCACTGCCAGGATGCCGCGCAGTGGAGCAAGGCTGACTCGCTCGTGGTCCATCACGTAATACATACGTGTCTGATCGGCCAGATCGTGGCCCGCTCCTTTAGTGGTCTGGGTAGGTGTACTGATTGCAGATGTATGTGAAAGGAATGAAGGTGTGCACGGAAATGTATTTTCATCTCGCCAAACAAGATTGGAGTGTCGTGGAAGTGTGTCTTTCGACTAACATAATTGATTAATACTATATTTCGTTGATTGTCAGTTCAAGATTGGTTAGAAGAGAATTCAAAAGCTTCGATGTAGGCCTAGATATCGCTTCAAAAGACAGAAAGGAGCAAGAAGAAGGAGAAAATACCAAAGTGCCTTACCAAAATTGGCTTACAGAAGTATGTTTTCATAGATCTGGGGAGTGATAACAACTATACGTTTTTCTATATTGTAATTTAACAGAACCTTTTTTGAAGTATGAGTAATTAGTTCATTCAGTCGAGTTACTTGACTAATTGATCTTAAATTTTGACAGCAAACCCGAGCATAATCATCAGGAGTGATATCGTTTACAAGTACGCCTATAGAGATTACACATTTCATTATGTGGAGTTTTCAAGTTGCTATAGTAAATTGTCTGTAACTTGAACAGCACCTAGAAAACCACGAATGTCGGGACCAGATAAAAACTATGAAATATGAGTCTATGACGCTCAATAGAGGTATAATTACTGATACGAGTGGTCGAGTGGCTAGCACACTGAACCGCCATGATACCGGGGTTTGATTCCCGCCATGGTTGACTATCCTGACATAGGTTTTTCGTGGTTTTCCTTCGTTCAGGTCAATACTGGGATGGGTCCCTAATAACAGGCCACGACCCACTCCTTCCCACTAGCCAAAAGCACCTATTGAAATAACATTTCATTTCATCATCCCTTCATCTGATAAACCATTCAGCGACGCCAATAGATCGTAGTCATCAGTAAAGAGTGCGTGGCTAAGCTCAATATGAATAAATCATATAAGTATATTTGAACTCTACAAGTCTACACGTGAATAGTGTGAATATCGATTGGGATTTTATAGCCAACAGATGAATAGCAAAAATTGGATTTGGGTCATTTTTTGGGGTACCAAACTAATAATCCGTTGAATTAAAATGACTCAGTATGACAAGTTTTCAGAACTGCATAGATGTGAAACATTCACATCGGTAGACACAACTTTCAAACCTGAAGTGGATCACCTATCCTATGTGATCACCACTATTGAACAACACAAGATATTTTCAAATATAACTTTCATCAATGGATGGAAGGAAATGAGTAAAACTATAGTAACGAGCCAAGGTGAGAACTTATAACAAATAATCTATGAACAGGTTCTGAGGATAAATAAAGAATTTCTTACTAGTGCAAAATGGAAATGAGATTGAGTGGAATGAATCCATGTGAGTTACTATAATTGCATTACAATATTCAGATGAGGCTATTATTCTATAATTATGTTCTTCATTTCCGAGTATATAATTATCTTGTGTGTTGTAAAAAGGAACAATAGATGGCTAAAAGTAAGTTCTTTCAGGAGAGATATTTCCCCACGGGAAAACAACAATAGTAAGAAGTTTCTATGCAAGAGGAGATATTTCAGAAATACACGGAATCCAAGACAAAAATCAACGGTCTTCCATTAACATTCGCTGTTAATGAAAAGAAGTGATCATTGCCCATGATGAGACTTGTTTCAAAGTGGAAGATATCAACATTCGTGTGTTTTGTTTACTCTTAATACCAATGCTGATAATGTCCGGATATATATATCACAGAAACGGTTTTTACTTATAATGTGTTCCGGACTTTCGGAAACTGCAAGACTTTTATCTGCGGCGGAAAGTTATGGTCACCAACAGCGCAGTCCTGGTGTTGAAGTTCATTGGTTTTAAATAATTACAATGGGGTGGTAAGATCGCCCTTGTGGTGCCCCGTCCAAACGATCCTACTTTTCATCCTTAGCCTTAATTGGGGAACAATGATTTTGTATCAAGTTTCGATGTTATTGAAAAAAAAAAAAAGTCTTCCATATAACGATCCCACGGAAACCGCAATTACATCGA
This sequence comes from Brachyptera risi, assembly GCA_964007535.1. Lineage (NCBI taxonomy): Eukaryota > Metazoa > Arthropoda > Insecta > Plecoptera > Taeniopterygidae > Brachyptera > Brachyptera risi. The sequence goes on along the minus strand of OZ023327.1, from coordinate 56,682,165 downwards.
AAATAGAAACATACATTATTGTTGAAGAACAGACTCAACATATGATGAGTGGGAAACAAAGAAGACATACCTTCAAAGAACAGAAAAACGCACGAACGACACGATACAAAACAAAATACACAAATCGTAGTCGGTGAGGACAGCGGGGTCTTCGATGAGCTTATTGTTTCGAAAGGAACAAGGAACCTCCCATACTCACCACTTCTCCATTGAAGGAATCAAAATCATCTTACCCTCTCAGGCATATCTATAACATTCCCATACAAATAACCCAACATATACACTTTCAAAATGCATGACTTTGGGCGCCTGAAGAGCGTATACTGGAATATGGATACTACCAAGAGTGAACGTGGACTTGGCGTGTTCACTTGAAAAGAGGATGTGAGAGTGAACGATGAGTTTCTATCTATTCGAGGAAACGATCAAACCTGACCCAAATAACCCAACCAATTCCCCGAAATAGTAGCTCTCACAGCATTATTGCACGCTTAGCCCACGCCCACACTTGGTGAGTATCCTTATTCCGGTATGCGCTCTTCAGCACCCTCCATGACTTGATGCGTGGCTTGAACACTGCTACATTTGACAAGGGGATACTGCCGTCTGGGGATGAGGCCACCGGCATACTGTAAACTTTGCTCTTGACAAGGTAAAGAAGAGAGTTGGCCCATTTGACGTCCAAAAATGTGAACAAAATTTCCTAGTCGAAGCTAAAAGAAAATATTGCTGAGCACAGTCTTTTGCTGCAAGTCAAAAAGTTACTTGAACACTGACACATTGTAACAGCACGTCAACATGTGATCCGTACATGTGCCATGTCGTTCTCTCTGCGTGACACCAGCACGGGCGAAAACGTTAGACGACAGACAAATTCTGAATCGTTGAGGAGTTACTGGGTGAGAGGAACAGTACTTTGCTGAGGGTTAGGCAATTTCTGCAACGATGGAACGTGCCAAGAAAACAGCAGTCCATGTGACATGGAGAATCAAACTTGAATGGCCTACTATAAAGATCCTCCTATGGGTATCGAACCAATCATGTTTATAAGCTCATGTTCGGTCTGAAGGGTACATCAAAATCTTATACACATAATCAGGTATATATATATATATATATATGGGTATCCCCTCCTATGGGTATCGAACCAATCATGTTTATAAGCTCATGTTCGGTCTGAAGGGTACATCAAAATCTTATACACATAATCAGGTATATGTATATATATATATATATATATATATATATATATATATATATATATATATATATATATATGTGTGTGTGTATGTATATATATATATATATATATATATATATATATATATATATATATATATATATATATATATATATATATATATATGTATATACAAATATATAAATATATATATATTATATATGTATATATATATATATATATATATATATATATATATATATATATATATATATATATATATATATTTATATATAAATATATATATATATTTATATATGTGTGTATTCATATATATATATATATATATATATATATATATATATATATATATATATATATATATATATATATATATATATATATATATATATATATATATATATATATATTTATTTATACATATATATATAAATAAATAAATACATATATATATATATATATATATATATATATATATATATATATATATATATATATATATATATATATATATATATGTTTAATTTCAAGTTTTCGCGGACATAAGTGATGCTTTTATTACCTTCCGGATGATGCCGCTTACAATTAGATAAACGCTGTGGGGACCGCACTCCCCACGTTGTCCAACTCCCTTGACGTTTCGGGTGGATCACACCACCCATCTTCAGAAACTAAAACTGATTCAGTCCGAAACACAGGACCGAACCCCACAAGATCTCACACTGAATGACTCGAACATGCCCTGATTAATTATTGTCAAGATGCACAGGCGCAGTAACAATGTAGTGAAGATGAATGATACTGAACTACGTCACTGTGGTATTCTCTCTCTTTGTTCTGCTCCTCGTTATTGGACCTTGTACTTCCTTATTGCTGGTAAAACCCATAGACACATTAGTCACTCGTGTTCTCCCCAAATGGACATCCGCATCAGGGGACAACACTCTAGTTGGCTTCAATTGACAGGTCTTGAGAATAGGCTTCCATGCCGCATGCAATCTTTGTGCGTCATCCCTCTTGTTCAAATTATAGGGCCGTTTTTCAATTTCGATAGCTACGCGTATTATGCGGGGGACATAGCGTTCGACTGTGGATAACGTTTTCGCGTTAGCAAAGTCGATCCAATGTCCCTCCTGCGTAGCATGTTGTGCTAGTGCAGATGTACTCTTGTTCTGTCTCACTGCCAACTCATGCTCCTTCACTCTCACAGACGTTCTTCTATTAGTCTGGCCCACATAGACTTTAGAGCACGAACCACACGGGACCTCGTACACACCCGTCGCCTCGAGAGGAACGATGTCTTTGGCACCTCTCAGCAAAGAGCTTATTTTGCGTTCAGGTCGGAAAGAAGTGTTGATGTTGTGCTTCTTAAGAATACGACCCACTCTGTCTGTGATACCCTTGATGTAGGGTAGGTGGGCTGTTGCGTGTGGCTCGTCCGGTTTCTCCTCACTCCGGGATGGGTTGGGCTTACGTCTGAGTGCCTTGGTGATGGTATGGTGCGAGTAACCATTAGAATGAAGAGCCTCGCGGAGGCCTTTCAGTTCTCCAGACGAATGTTCCTTATCGGACAGTCTCACTGATCTGGCAACCAGAGTGTTGACTACTGAGTTTAGCTGTGCTGGATGGTGGTGAGAGCTAGCATTGAGGTACCGGTTCGTGTGGGTCGGCTTCCGATAAACTGTGTGCCCCAGACTGCCATCTGTTCGTTTGTTGATCAGGACATCGAGAAATGGTAGTCTGCCATTCTCTTCAACTTCC
>OZ023327.1:56646703-56674203 GCA_964007535.1 Brachyptera risi | reverse complement strand
ATATATATATATATATATAAATATATATATATATATATATATATAAATATATATATATATATATATATATATATATATATATATATATATATAAATATATATACACATTTATATATATATATATATATATATATATATATATATATATATATATATATATATATATATATATATATATATATATATATGAATATATAAAATAGTATACAGGTTTAATGATTGGGTAAAATGGGATAAATAATACAATTGAGAGACGAATTTTTATATTTCACGGTAATGGATGAACGTGTTCAATGTAGGCCTAAATAAACTATTCAACCCTCGAGAAAATGAGAGAACAGATAATTTCTTGAAACGATTAACCAGCCTCTTACAGATATGTGACGAGGACGATGAAGACGATGACAATGGGGCCGGAGGCGGCGGCGGCGGCGGCGGCGGCGGCGGTGGTGGTGATGATGTTGATAATGATGTTGATAAGAAAAAAGTGTTACTGTTCAAAATAGCACCATACAATGATATTAGAACAGTCAGTGAAAATGAAAAGATGCATACATTCTTTAAACATTATTCACACGATATATTAATTCATTGAATGGTAATATTTATCATTCAGGAGGCATATCAGTTTGGATTTGAGTTATATCCTCAAACGTCCTTCAGCTTTCTTGAATGTTTTTGAAAGCCCCATACAGACTATGTTTGATGTGCACTTTTTCGGTATACTTCTGTTTCTCACAAAATATGGAAGTCACATGCACAAAATGTCCACAGTGGGTACATGAGACTTTTGTTTATACATGCACTGGAAAATTAAAAAAAAGGCTTGTATTTTCATTTCTTTTAAAAAATGTTCAGAAAATACTGTCGATGTTATTTCACACAGAAACAAAACAATCTCTATTGCACAAGTATCCTTTACTTATATCTACAAGTGATGAAAATTGGGAGTGATTATTTTTCAACAGTTTTAGAGATTCGGGTATCGGGAATAAAAAATAATATTTTGAAATACCTGCATTCAAAAATATTAGCACAGAAGTTAATCACACTGAAATATGAGCGATGAGATCACAAAGTGCTAAATGTGAAAAACAATATGATTAAAACCAATTAAAATAATTTGGTGATTCTTACAGCATCAAATTGATAAAACATTACACCATCAATTTCGAAAAAAAAGGCTTTCAATGTTACCTCGATAAGTTTACATACATAGTATCAGTGTATAATATAGTACCATATAGTACTAAAGTATCAGTGTAGGCCTATCAGTATCGAGTATACTTGGGTCCCTTAGCAAACAAGCATAATATATGGCTTCCCATTACGAATTGATTTTTCCCCAGTGTATTACGGGTATGGACTTCGGTATTGGTCCAAGTTATATCCTCATTAACAATATACATAATTACATTCAGAATTTAAACTGTGCAATGTTAATAAAAAAAGATTTTCACGGTTCTTCAATGAGGTTATTTTTCATCATACCACTTTCAAACATGTTTCTTGATATGGGCACTATACCTTATAGCATGCTCTGTGATACTAAGATAGAATCAGCATTTGCGGAGTATCCCCACATTGTTATGCCATACTACATGACAGAGATTGTATGTGGGCATAATATACAGTCTTTGCTGTTCCAATATCACTGATTTCTTATATCTTTTTTAAAAGAGAACATCCGGAAGCCATCTTGAGCCTAATTTTATGAATGTGGTATTCTCAATCAAGATTTCTGTCTACAATTATAACAAGCATGGAATGGTGAGATTCGTTCAAAATTTCACCATTTAGAACATCATTTAGTTCGTGTGACCCGGGAGGTGAAGGGGCATATCGGACCCGGTTCGATCCCCGCCACCGTCCATATTTACAGGGTTTTTTCGTGGTTTCCCTCTGTATTCTAGGCTGATGCTGGGATGGTTCCCACAATATAGGCCACGACCGCTTCCTTCCCACTACCCTTCCCATTACCCATAAAACCTTCATCTCACCATCCCATCATCTCATTAATCATTCATCCAACGCCAGTTTATCTCAGTCATCATTACAGTGCGTCGTTAAAACCAAATAAGAAAAAACATCATTTAGAAATATTCGTATGAAATGTACGTGGTCACAATCTATATACCCTGATCTTGAATGTATATCAACTCAAGATCATCGTCACTCACTGCCTCTTTTATGTAACTCTTAATAATTATACCTAATGAACATGTCAATGGGAGAGTACCCTGAGAGAATGGACTTCCATTTTCTTCTTCATAACTACCATAGGCTGATTATTGTGAAAGAATAACGAAGTGTATCATTTTTGTGTTCAAATGTGATGCAAATTTGATTTTGTCATATTGTATGCTATTTTTTCCCGCTGGGTTATCCAGATGGGCAAAGTTGAATAAATCATCGTACCCACAAAAAGTTTCATCATGAATCAATTAACGCGTCTGATCTGTCCAGCGCGTGAGAAACAAAAACAAACAAAACGAACATAGCACAGTATTTTTCAGTTATTTTCAAGTTCTCCTTTGTTTTAAAGGAGTTTTATTTAGAGTATATAATGTTCATAATTGACACAATAAATAATTCCCACAAAGCCAGAGGCTCATCTGTGGAACATATATATTGAATACAAATAAAACAGACATGTCAATTCAAAGAAAGGTATAAATAATTATTTGAATTATTGAAATTGAACTATAATAACAAAACAAACATGTACCAGCAGGAGAAAAACATTAGACATCTGAATTTTGAATTTTCATGATGATATGCGTGATTTAAGTAAACAGTACACAATCATTGACAACGCAGAGTGGTTCATTAATGTTGCTGCTCATTGAATTTATTTTATACATCACATACACACACATACACATTTATTAAATAATAAACTCAATGCTCCTTGCTAGCGAGAAGATGCCATACCATGTAGGCCCTATATATATTCAGAGAGAGGTATACAGAGAACGTTGAGTACAAGCCTGACACATGCGAAGAAGACAGAGGAGTGTATATTTATACACACACATTGTCTCCCACTAATTGTGGAGATGTGCGTGTAGCACCCAACTGTTTTCACTTTACTTTTTGAATTCTTGGATTATTTTTATTTTCTTCTCAAATCTTGTCAATTAATGTGCGAGATTGAGATGTGTTTAAATTGTTCAATTTTACGTTACAAACGTCATTATGTTCTGTTTCAGTCTGCCTGATTTGTTAACGAATATGTGATTATTATTTTTAGAACTCCAGTGGTAGAGATTGATACCCTGGAGGAACTAGTTTTTCAACCCCGTATCGTTTATTTAAAAACGAACAAACACACACACACACACACATATATATATATATATATATATATATATATATATATATATATATATATATATATATATATTTATATGTGTGTGTCTGTGTGTGTGTGTGGTTGATCGCCAGTTGAACTACACATGATGCATATGATGCACATGATGGTAGTGAGTTACAGGCGTGCAGTACGATCCGAACTGTGCTACTCTGTACGTAGACTTGCTAACGAGTTCTGCTACGGTTATGGAGGGTGGTGGAGGCAGAGGGCTAGGGGCTATGGGTGATGGATGCCACCCCACACCATACACCAGAGAAATGCAGCCACACTTGGTTAAGACACTTTTACAAAACGAATGAATGGGCGGTTGGTAGAAAGAACATTTTGTTGGAGGGTAGGGGTAAAAAGGAAACTTTTCGACTTTCCAAATTATACTTTTAAGCTCAACTAGTTTTAACTCTTTTCCAAGTAAAAAAAACCTATTTAAATGTTATCTGGAAGCGTTAAATCTACTGCTATATCCCAGACTGAGAGTAATTCCAGACGGTAATGAACATTTGAGTCTCTTCTTGCTTTCATAAATATCAAACACCAGTGAGTTTCGGGCTCGTTTCTTACCCGCTTTTTCCACACTCCAAACTTTTGACACGTATTAATCACAAGTATGAAACAATTACCAGCCAGAAGCTTTTAAAAATATATCACATTAAAGTGCGGCTGATTTTGGCTTTTCCTAGTTCACATAACCCCACTTTTCAGAAAAACTTTCAAAGTAAATGCGATAGTTTTTATTATGAATCTCAAGATAAATGATGAAATAAATCGGTCTGCATTGTTCTTGCTAAATGAAGTTGAGATGTTTTCTAGTGTAAAACATTGGTGCAGCCATGTAGCAGACTGAAGCCAAGAGCTAAAGCTTCGGCCGTATGTTACATGTTTTGCTTGAGATAACTTTGTTCATAATTAGGCTTACCTCGCACCTACACAATGCACAGGTTTTGCTTTTATTTGTTCTTCCTCTCTTATTCGATTTTCATAACGAAAAGAGATGGAAACTTCGAGATATACAATACTGTTCATGTGTATTCCAATCGTAATTTGTCTTTCTACTCGGTGGCCGAACCTTACAACATGCTCACTAACACAGCAATTGCATCAACACGTGATGCCATGTATGATACGGGGATGTGCCTATTTGCTCAGTGTTCACCGCCTGCAACTTGGAGCAAATCAACTCGCCGCGCGATAGTAACTCAATATAGCAAGCAGCTGCTATGTGCGACTGAATACACTGTTGACACTAGATATAAGCCCAGGGAAATAATTACGACATCGTTTACACCAAGGTGCGATGTAGAAATAATAAAAACACCTTCCTATAGCAGATCCCTGTGCATCAAAGGGAATGGAGATGGCAAAGACAAGCAAGCTATAACAATGCTAATTTGGTGTTGAAGTATTATACAGCTACACCATAACTATACCACATCACATATTCGCGACTCAATCTCTGTAAAAATAATTATCATTTGAAAATGGTATTATGTCAATTTATTCAACTGACGATATTGTGTGTTTCTATACACGCGATGTATGCAATGTGTCCAGTTTTCAAATGTTGTTATTTGTATAAACCAAGATGCATTGAGGGTTGCGTTGGTTTGCCGGTTGGAGAAGGTGATTTCACTAATTAGAAAACACGTTTCATTTCCTGAGTACTTTTCGGAAAAATATTGATCGCTGCTCCATTATCACTTCATATAGTTGCATAATCACCTGCTCATTCGTACCCCCGTATAACCTAGCTGTTGGTGGGGTCGTTAAGCAAACAATAATCATCCATTCAGTATTGTTTTGTAGAAACGGCTGATAGGCTGGCAAACTTGATGACAGCATGTTATTAGCTGAGCCGTCGAGAACGTTAAGTTAGTTCCTTTCATCACCACTTACGGTCAATAGTTATTCAAATGTGGCCCGTGAATTGGTACATATTTTCAACATGGGAGGGATAGGAAGTGAGGACACCATCTCCAAACGGCAAGCCAACGCCACCCTCAATGCATCTTGGTATACACTTATATTGATGACCATGCCAGTGCATCCGGTTTTACACACAAGTTCTCAGACAAATTCTTCTCTCGTTACAAAAAAATCTTTAGCTTGGTTATTGAAGATTCACCCTGAACTTATCTATTGGATGTTACAGAAACTCATGGTTTCTGATTTTGAGTATTTCTATACGGTATAGTGCCTTAACATCACGTACTATTTCAGACCCACCCATTTCAATGACAGTTTGTCCATATATGAAATAGTATATATGACCTTTAATTGGTAGAGTGATAGGCCTCATTATGACATTATAGGCCTATCACTAATTTGTTTTCACAATTTTTAAAATGATGAGCTTCACATCTGCTGTTAATGGAAAGGAGTGGTCATTGCCCAAGAGACTTGGTTCAAAGTGGAAGATATCAACATCCGTGTGTTTTGTTTTGTACCAATACTCACAGAAACGGTTTTTATTTATAATGTGTTCCGGACTTTCAGAAACTGAAATACTTTTATCCACCGTGGAAAATTAAGGTCACACACAGCGCTGTCCTGGTGTTGAAGTTCATTGGTTTTAAATAATTAAAATGGGGTGATAAGATCGCCCTAGTGGTGCCCCGTCTAAACGAACCTATCTTTCATCCATAGCCTCAATTGGGAAACAATGATTCTGTATCAGTTCCGATGTTATTTAAAAAAAAAAAAAATATATATATATATATATATATATATATATATATATATATATATATACACATATATATATATATATATATATATATATATATATATATATATATATATATATATATATATATATATATATATATATATATACACACACATACATATATATATATATATATATATATATATATATATATATATATATATATATATATACATATATATATATATATATATATATATATATATATATATATATATATATATATATATATATATAAATATATATATATATATATATATATATATAAATATATATATATATATATATATATATATATATGTATGTATATATATATAAATATATATATATATGTATATATATATATATATATATATATATATATATATATATATATATATATATATATAAATATATATATATATATATATATATATATATATATATATATATATATATATATATTTATATATATATATGAATTGGGTTCAAGAACGAGCTAAAAGGATAACTACGCCATATTGATGAGGGTGAGTTATGAATGAGATGAAGGAAGATGAAACACTTTATGAAGTGTTTTTGAACAATTGGAGAGGAATCAGTACGTAGGCCTATATACGTAAGTTATTCTTGAAGAAATCGGTTTTGGGCTGTTCCCATTTGAGGAACCACCCAGTATTCACTTTATAGCGACATGGGTAAACAAAAGAAAAAATCGAACAGGATGGTCGACCATGACGGGATTCGAACCCCGTTCGCGGTATTTTTTCAGCAAACAGCTACAGTGGTGGAAATTGATTATGAATGAAGATACTATTCACTATTGACATGATGTGTCGAGCATGAGTTTGAAGAAGATTGATTTTTACGTGTGTGACTACAGGAACCAAACGATCTGAACAAAATTTAATCAGTGCTTACATTGGAATATATTAAGAACGCTTCCATCTACACCTCTACTGTTTTTTTTCACACAGGTCGTTTGATTTCTGTGGTCCAATCTAGATTATGATAATAATGATGACAATAATCATCAAAATAATCATCATCCTTATTTAATTGAGCATAATGTTGTACAAGTATGTAAGAAAAAGTACAAATGTGCTATAGAATGCGTGAAATATATGTATAAAAAGAGACGTTAGTATGTAGCAGCAAATCAAATAGTAACCTCTCGAATTATTGTCATGTCAAATGCTGAAAATTGAATGAACATAAATTCCAATGTAAGCAAAGAAAAAAAGCAGTGCAGATAAAAGAAAGAAAGAAGAAGAGAGAAATAAGATATATTGTATCTATATATAATTATTGAAGATTATGCTGATTATGAGGGGCACTTCCCTTCCCTTAGTCTGTGAGAATGAAACAAACAAATATAAACCGGTGCTGCATGGAGACACCACATTTGACTACTTCAAAGTTACTTCATCCACAGCCTTATTTTTCATCGTTTAGTGTTTTTAGCTGTTTGATGTAACAAATAGACGGAACCTGGTCTCCTGAATGCCGATTCAGTGGAAGCGACTGATGATCCCCATTTTCAAAATGAAATATGTGGTATGATTATTTAAACGTCTTGTATACTAGCGGTTAGTGAAGCCACATGATCAAGATGACGTAGAGATATCGACTGAAACAATGTGACAGCCAGAGGAAACGTTACCTTCATAAAGAATTGAACATCCGTGTACAATTCTTTGAACATACTTCACCGGGAGCAGAAATATGTGTCAAATATTGAGGAGAGTATTGTTTTTGTTATTGTTATTTATTCAGCATTTGTTGGCACCATTACATATACGTACATGTACATGCTCAAATGAGTTCACATAACAAATTTGAAAAATAGCAATAGGTCTATGAATAATGAGTCGTTCTATGACTTCGGATAATTGGCAGCATTTTTTAATTGAAAAAAAAAGAATTTCACCTCTTCATTACCCATTAAACGACATGAGTACAAAAAAAATCTATACACTTGTAATCACAAGAAATTGAGGTTACGATCGACCGTTTCCCTTATCCCACATAACTAGCGTACGGGTGGACCATGCCTTCATCTCTCGTGAATACAAGTTAAATTCTATAATACCCCGTTTACGATATGATCACTAACAGCTAGAGGTTACCTGGGAGCATCATGGATGATACCGCGTTCTAGCTGAGGTGAGGCGCTGAAATGGTTGTTAGTGACGTCATGCACTGCCACCTTCCTATTCGATTTACTGTTAATTTGTATGTGATAATAGATTTACAGATTTTCTGTCGATATCTCGCCTTGTTTTTGAGAAGGCCATTTTCTCCATATAATTTACATGACTCAAATAATATGGAGTGCATTGCTTTGAACCAACAATCAGACAATGCGAATGATGTTGTCTTTCGAGAGGGCGGTGGATTTTGATCTCTGCTAGAAGTTGACTGCTTTCACAAAACGAAGTTAGGGTTTGATGTCGGTTAGTGCTAACTGCGTTCTGTACACATCGAGAGGTTAACAACTCCTGAAATCTGGTGTACACTTGTCATGAAATCTTCCTGATATTCCTTGAAATACTCTCTTGGAATCCCTTGAAATCTTCTTAAAATCCCATGAAATCTCTGTGAAATCCCGTGAAATCTGAAATCAGGTGTAGACCAAATCTATACTGGTTGTTCACCTCTCGGTACACATCAAGTTGTTAAGATTAGAATTAACAGAGCCTAACAGCTGGTTAGTGATCATAGTGTGAACGGGGTACGAGAAACTATTCTGTATAGTTAGACTATGCATAATTCCGATGGCTATTACAAACAGCTATAAAATATACGCCAATGAACATTGCTTTTCTGCTAACATAGATCTAGCAAGATGCATTGAGGGTTGCGTTTGCCCGTTGGAGATGGAGTCTTCACTCCCTATCCCTCCCATGTTAAAAATATGTTCCGATTCACGGTCCACAATTAAAGTACTATTGACCGTGCGTAGATAAGAGATGATAGAAGGAACTAACGTTATGTTCAAGGCCGGCTCGCTTTCATCAAGTTTGCCAGCCTATCAGCCGTTTCTACAAAACCACACCAGATAGAGCAGCGATCCATATAACACAGAAAAGTCCTCACGGTATGGTACGTGTTCTCAAGATAAGTGAAGGCACCATCTCCCGGCCGCAAACAAACGCAACCCTCAATGCATCTTGAGTGAGACTATGCATAATTCCGATGGCTATATCAATAGCTATAAGACATACGCCAATGAACATTGCTTTTCTACTTGAATATATCTAGTTATCGGATCTCATAGACGCCATAACACTATCCGCGCCGAGACAGACCGCGATGAATCGTTGATGGGTTAAGGCTACATAAGTCTCACGGGAAAACGTATACCATACCTCGCTTCTATAGTACCTATACAACGCCAAAAATACTATCAAAGATTCATGGATCTTGCCGCATTTACTTTCGCAAACAACAACGAGGAGTGAAGGCGTAGTGAGGGGAAAGTCTCAAGATTGAGTTTCAAAATTCATGAAACATTATTATGAAAATCTAAATTAGAAATCGCTGAATTGTCACATATTTGAGTGAAACCTAGCTGTGTCTAGATTGAAGTCAGCATAACTTCGGAAAATAGTATTCAATATCATAAAGACGTTCGCATGGCCACTGCGGACAAATGAATATGAGTCTGCTGGCAAACTTGATTTGCATAAATAGGCGGCAAGGATTGTACTTAAATAGCGAATGTTTTCTGGAATAGGTATATAATTGCAGAAACGATACAATATATATAAAAAGATAAAAAAATATATATATATATATATATATATATATATATATATATATATATATATAAATACATATATACATATATATATATATATATATATATATATATATATATATATATATATATATATATATATATGTATATATATATGTATATATATATATATATATACATATATATATATACATATATATATATATATATATATATATATATATATATATATATATATATATATATATATATATATATATATATATATATATATATATATATAACTTGTAGTGTATTGGTTTGTTTGACGATGATAATATGAGTATACCGGAAGTTTTCACTTGTATCTAAGACTACCAAAAATAATATTAAATGACTGCGGTGAAGCTATTCATTCACGACATATGTGTTTGAACTCAAAGATGGAAAAAAACGTATTAGAAAATCGATTGGAAACAAAGATATAAGATACTGTCAAAAATGCATTCGGGTGTATTATGAGGGAAACCCTCCACCCATCGCATGGATTAACATTTTTGGTGTCAACATAGTAATTAAACGATCGCAGTGACTCTCCAGATGATCATATCGTAGTGAAACTGCCTAATCCCGTGCCGCAAAGTACTTCCTGGAATATTGTCGATCCACGATAAACATTCACAATATGTTTCGTGTTATTTGTACGTATAACGGTACGCTGTGAGGTAAAAATCGATGACGAACATTCCGATTGTTAATGTTATACATACAAGTGATCTTACCACCTTTATTATATACAATTTGACTTATCAACATGTTCAACAAATAATGTCTACTTCAGACGATGCATCTGTTGATTTTGTTTCTTCCACCGTTCAAGTTAAATGATCATTTATTTCCATGGAATCATCCTAGCGGGAATGTTTTGCACTATGAAGACTGAGGATGCCTTAATCGAGCAACATCCACTGAACGCAAATACTTCTCCAAAGATATAGTAGACTATCTAGACCAAGATGATGAGGTATAACTATGTATACAGTATAATTCACTTCGTTATCGTCGAATGTGAGATCCGAGACACCTCATTCAATTGCACCGTACAGTTTGTGTATCCAATAAAATGTTATATTTTTCTTCATATTTTTCATACTGACTTCACTTTTTAAACTCTATATACATTTCTGTGATGAGATGACTTTTCTGAAATGAGATATCTAGCCGAATATGATGAACACCAAACAAATATTATCTCCTCCACACTTTCATCAACATCAATATATGTGTCAAATAATATCCCAATTTGGAGGCCGCAAAGGAGTCTGCTATGGACGACGTCTTATTCACGCAGTTAACTCTCACGACCATAATTTGTCAAATATCAACTTTATTTTGTTACATATTATTACTAATGAGATGAAAAAATCTTCCCGTCGATAGAGAATGTTGATCAAATACACGTGCTAAACCCGACGAGTGATAATAACTATCGCGAACGATTAAGTTCGCCTTGTACGTTTTATCACTGTTGATATAACTATGGAAAACGCCATATATGCGTTGTTAGACGAGCGGATAGTAATAGCATGTCGACTTTTTAGCAAAACTTTTGCCTACATTCGCCAATTGGGTGATATTTAAGTTATACATGGGTAAAAACTGCTTCGAGTGGTACCAATTTGACACATTTTATTTTTTTTCTTCAAAATGGCTGACCCGATCAAGCTGAAAATTTCCAGAAATGTGTGTCAAAATGTAATTCAACTTGACGCAGAATTTTATTATTTTGGAAAATAAAAATATTTTCTTTTTTTCCGCTGTGTTATTCAAACGGGTATTTTTGACATTTCTAAAATTCATGAAAATGAAGTTACTATACAGATCTAAGTTCGATGAGGAACAATGATGAAAGAAAGTTTGGAGTTGATAGCTGTAGCCGTTTGACCTGTGGAGAACCGACAAAAAAAACATAAAAACGAACACCATTTTTTTCAGTATGTCAAATTGAATACTCGCTAAAGCTCGTCTAATAAGTATAGAGAAATTATAGCTGTGTATAACATCCACAATGCCAAATACATGAAGGCACACATTTTTTTTCTGATCGAACTGCAAAATCTTCAATCTAAGGCTAAATGGAGTTGATACAAAAGACGGCACTTCCACCCACGTATCTAGTCAAGTCAATATATAAACACAAAGACACACACAGAAAACATACAAAATACAATACATATAGTATACAAAAGGAATCAAACAATTCCATACTTGTAGTTCATCTTCAATGATGCTACACACATTCACTTCTAATCCACAAATAAAAACGCTGACTCAATCTGAGCTATATGGCAAACTTTCAATCACACGTGATGATGGGACAGAACAGAAATCAATAATATGAAAAAAAAAATTTCAATCAATTTTTCTTCAAGACGTTGACAATACTATAATGAGAAGAAGAAATAGAGTATGACGAACTTCAATCGTATCATGACGAATATATTAAGTTGTTAATTTATTCCAAAATTTGAAATACCGGCTAAATACACACAAACATGTTTCAAATTTGCTTATTTCGAGTATAGTAGGTATATATTATCATGTCAAGCCCTGTTTGCAAATTCAAGACCAGTTCACACGCATATATTGTGTTACAACTTACACAAGCGTTCATGTTGTCATTTTGTCAATCTAAATCTACCAAATCTAATTGACCTTACAAGCCTGACCTAAAACTAACCGTTATGACATATAAGAGTTGAACAATTGACTGTGTTTTTAGCCACTCCAGTGCATCATATACACGGTTTGAGGCAAAGTGTTCCAATATAAGTCGTTATTCCCATTGATATGAATACTGTCATCGAATATAATCATTTAGAATACGCGACTTTCAACTATCAATAAAATAAAATCAAAGGGTTATATATATCTACTTTATTATTACTATAAACATGTTCATGTATATTATGTGATATTATATTAGTTTGTAACTTTTTTGTATTTGTTTGTTTGTATACCTACTTATAGCTTAATTAATAAGTTTGAGAGTCAGATTTACACTAATTATTTTCTTTTTCAAGCAAGAGAGCCTGCGCATAAGATTTAACTTATGCGGACTTCGCACTTACAAAATATCATTCCTGAATTTCAAAATTTTATATCAAAACTTTATATCAAATTATTCATCACTCTTGCTTTAATATGTTTATAAATGTTAACCTTTCATTTTGTTATTTGTCTATTTGTTCATTTGTACCTTTCTGTCTACTACCTGTATGTGTATGCAATTGTTGTAGTTCTTGATATGTGAGCGTTGAGTGTGAATAAAATGGTTTCAAAATGAAAAAAAAAAATGAAATGTGGAAGGACATGAAGAAAATCTCAATCGGAAAAATATCTTCGGTAATTATTATAAACGATGAAAAACAGTAACTTCTGTCGAGAAGTACACCTGCATCACATTCTATCACTGTTTTTTTCTGAGGACAGAACATAATACTCAAGTGTTTTAATATCCGTCATTTTTTCCGATACAGTTTTTGAAGACTTCTTATTTCATTATTTTGATGCCGTCGTGAAACCTAGTTTTACTCATGAAAATGATCGGATGATCGTACCTTCTATCTTATTTTTGTTATTTGAATGTGATAATTGGTAGGGATATAGGTATACAGTACAGTTGGTACAAAAAGGTAAGGGGTGGAAAATTATCGACAGAAAAGATTGTGGAGAAAGATGCAGTTAAAGCCAGCCGGCAAGTGCTAATATTGTATCCAACACCGTGGTACAAAGTATGCATGCTGTAGACATACCTATACTTATAGACTGCATTTTAAATAATATGCACGACTTTTCCGCAATTGAACCGAGTGAGTGGAATAATTCAAGGCATAATTTACAGAATGATTTATTTTTGAATACGTGATCAGGTATTTTCTATATAGAAAGCAACTCATAGTATAGCGTAACAAGCAAAAACTTCACTTTAAAAATGCACAACATTACCTGTACTGGAACATATTACAATGACAATTTTACTTTACTTGGCCTTTACTATCAGCTGAGAACTCAGTGGAAAAAAGACACTGAGACCAATCGAAATCTTACGAAGATCATTCTTATATTCTTTAATGAATTAATTGGAAACTGATATCAGTATCTGTAAATTCCTATCGAATGAATAAAATAGAAAATAGAGAATTGAAGTGTTGAATTCACAATTTTGAATTACATCTTTTCAACGAGGTCCCGTCTGGGAGTTTCATGAACATAGACTGGCAATTCAATTGATAGAATCTGGCACGCCGATACATAATTAAAAGACATTGTCAAGGCACATAACAGAATTTCCAATCTACATCAAGATATGAACAAATTCTTTCGAAATGAGGTAATGTACAGCCGATCCTAAAGTGTTATATCTGTGAAATCATCGAGACAAAATTTTGAGAAAAAAGTGTATCCATAAATGCTCAAAATGCTACCAAGGCGTGAAACTGAAAAAATACCCCAAAATTGTAAAATAGCCTACTACTTCATGGAGTTTTATTATACACTATATACTAATGTTCTTAGATCTAGCTACGTGTATTCAATCCAGAATGTGCATATAGGCCACAACTCGATTATACGCAGTGGCGGATGATTCCTACAAGGCGCGGCACGGTGCGGCACGGTGCTGCTGGATTTTGTGAAATTGGATTAGTTTCTCTCTGTTATGATGCTGGAAGGAAAATGGGAAGCTGGAAGAGTGGGGGGGGAGATAAAGTGGAAAGAGTAGTGTGAGTAGAGTGAGGTGGGACGGGGTGCAGGGAAGTGCACACAAAAGGTGGAGAACGTCGAGTTTCTACTGACATTTCGTCTCCCCCCCCCCTCTCTCGCTCTTTCCACCATCATCCCCCGTTGTATATAGCGATCACCCCATCGCACCTCCAAGTGAACTGTTGTGCAGCATTTCTCTCTTCAAAGAAGCTTACCACTTTCACCGTCCCTCCCCACCCCCATCACAGACTTCTCCACACTCAATTTACTCTCTTACCTCCGGCCTCAACAATAATTATAAGCACATCATTTCTTAATGAGATAAACGTAAACTTTCATACATTCTCCATGGGTATATATTCTGAAAGTAAGAAACAAAGACCATTTCAGTATGACGATGAATAAGAAAATCGAGAGAAATCACTCCGTTCGGTAAAACAAAGCAGCAGTTGGAGTTGAATTGACACTCGTGTGCTCAGTACTATTTCCTTCGTTCACACTCCACAGACTTGGATCATCCGACTATACCGACTGGATGCTCATATGATTAAAAATGAGAATTCTATTACGAATTATCCATGTTGAATCCAATGTGATTATTCCATCTCTAGGCGTTGACAATTTCTACTCCTATTTTCGAAACTGACATCAAATGGTATTTCAGCACAAATCTAGGAGCGTATAAATGCTCAAACGGTTTAAGCAAGAATAATTTGAATTATATCCCAAGTGTGTATCATGCGATATGATACACACTCCGATAAACCCACTAGTGTGCGGGGGAGATGGAGAAGGAGTATATTAAATTATTCATACACACACACACCTACACATATAGTATTTATATATATATATATATATATATATATATATATATATATATATATATATATATATACACATGTATACATATATATATATATATATATATATATATATATATATATATATATATATATATATATATATATATATATATATATATGTATACATATATATATATATATATAATAAATATTCATATATATATATATATATATATATATATATATATATATATATATGAATACATATATATATATATATATATATATATATATATATATATATATATATATATATATATATATATATATATATATAACTTTGTGTATGCGTGTGCGTATGTGACAAGAGGGAGAGGGAGTTTAAAATAATAATCAAACATTCCAATGCTATATATATATATATATATATATATATATATATATATATATATATATATATATATATATATATATATATATATATATATATATATATATATATATATATTATAAACACATTATAATAGCGTATATATACTCCGCTTCTTAATGAAAATGACAAAACAAAAGCTACCGTATTTCCGTTTCGATTGTGACTCTCCAAGCTCTCGCATCAGCTCGAATAGAGCCATAGAGCCATTAGAGCTCATTAAAGTTCACACAGCAAGACAATGATTTATTCGTAGCAATTCGTTGTTTGGTGCTCTCTCTCTCTTCCTCTTTTCCTCTCTCTCTCTCTCTTTCTCTCTCTCTTTCTTTCTCACACACCGTCTCACTCTCTCCTAATTCTCCACAGCGCCGTACGATTTCAACAACAATTGTATTTGCGACTACGTCTCCCGAGATTTACGCTATCTTCATAGTGGCAATATATTCCTCCTCAGTATAGCATCGTTTCTTGTCTTCCAAGCAAGGTGAATATATATATATATATATATATATATATATATATATATATATATATATATATATATATATATATATATATATACATATGCACACATGGAATGGTATTTTTTAAACTAAAATCAACATATATTCCTTTTCTATTTTACCTCTGATTTATTCATTGACTGTATATTATGAACAGTGCCTATACTTATACATGGTCTGCCAGTTTATGTGTCTTTGTCAGTAAATTACTTCAGAATGCAATATAATATAGCTCGATCCACCACTTTTTGTGACTGCAAGTTGACATGAATGGGAACCTTCGTATTGTTGCAACAAGTATAAATAAATGAATAAATAAATATATATATATATATATATATATATATATATATATATATATATATATATATATATTCATATATCTATATATATATCTATATATATATATACATATTTATATATATATATATATATATATATATATATATATATATATATATATATATATATTTATATATATATATATATATATATATAATGGTTTTCCTGGTAGATAAAAACGATCTGATATCGCAGTTGCAGTCCGCAGTCGGTCAAGACTCCGTCAAGCATACAAGATAATATATCGATATAATATTATATTATTTGCACATTGAAATTGAATGAGATGATATCATAATATCATTCTATGTATGACCAACACAGGACAAAGAAATTAAACAGATAAGTCTTGTGATTTTATTCTCATTTTTGTTCTAAATTGTAGTGATATATATTCGACAACTTTTCCTGCATATATTATACTTTTGATTATATAATATTATCGTTCCTTCATCAATTGTGTTGTATACAATTATGACTATGAGAAAAGGCAAAATATAGTGAACTGATGTGGAAATTTGGTTCTTAAATAATATATAGGTTCACCCTACTATGGAAATACAAGCTAATTTTGTATAGGCTATTGAACTTCACACATCCAAAGATGTGGACTTTCCATTTCACTTCAATACTATTGACAAAAATCAGTTATTCTCAATTGAATCACATGGAATTAACATTCGGCTGAAATAATCACCCGAAACTATCAACCATATTCAACCCCTATTAAAGCTATCAACTATCAACCGAAATCAACCTGATGAATTAAAATGTGTATCCATTATTGAGAAGAGGCGTATGACTGTAGATATAGCAGTCACAGTGCGACTCGGTTGAACAACTCACAAATGCATTCACACGCACAGAATTCTCCTCCATGAATGAAAATAAGAAGAAAGAAAATGTAAGAAAGTAACAACATTATCTGGTACAACCAATCTGCTAGGCACAATCTGACTCAAGGTGAACACCCGAACTATTTTTAGTTGAACATCCATCAACTTAGTCCGTCATCACATATACGAATAAGATAAGTATGAGGAATAATTGATTGGGAATGATATTTCTCATATAAGCAGGCTCATTTCATCTTGATGCTATCCTATATGTTAGATATATAATATATATATATATATATATATATATATATATATATATATATATATATATATATATATATATATATATATATATATATATATATATGGTAATACTGGCTTTGCGGAGATTTGCCCTTCTGGGATGAGTGTGGGTGGTTCTGAAAAGAACCCTGTAACTATATATAGGATCATATATAGGACTCACTGGAGAGAGCGTATGCCATTCGATTCGAGTACCTCAAGAAGACAAGAACGACTCCAGAAGATGGCGAATAGTTTTTCGCCGAAACGTCGAGTTACAGGGTTCTTTTCAGAATCACCCACACTCATCCCAGAAGGGCAAATCTCCGCAAAGCCAGTATTACCATCAAACATTGGCCCTCAAAACTTCAGACATCACATATATATATATATATATATATATATATATATATATATATATATATATATATATATATATATATATATATGTATATATATATATACATATATATATATATATATGTATATATATATATATATATATATATATATATATATATATATATATATATATATATATATATATATATATATTGAGTTTTAACGACACACTGTGATGATAACTCAGATCTATTGGCGTCATCCTATATGTTTAAAATTGATTGTGAAAGTTGAAATAAATTAATTGAATATGCAACCGCGGGTGCACATTCAATTTATTCATGTATTTATATATTTTGTTATTCATGTTGTGATTAACAACACAATATATTTAAGCCATGCCTGTGGCTCAGTCGACTATCGCACTGCCTTAAAATCTGAAGCCAGATCGGGCGTGGTTTCGAGTCCCGCATAAGGCATGTTTATTTTGTGAGCGTCCTTTCATCTATCAGCATACTTCCTCGTTTCATCATCAACCGCTCATCCGTACCCCCATACAACCTAACTGTTGGTGGAGTCGCTAAGCAGCATTAGAAAAAAGATAATGGTAATGAAGATCTTTTGGCGTCGGATCAATAAACAATAAGGTGATGGGATGATAAGAAAAAAATGTCTTAGGTTTTGGAAAAGATAGTGAGAAAAGGAAGCGGTCGTGACCCTTATTGTAAGTACCATCCTGGCATTAAAGTTTGGGCTGCAGAGAAAAACCACGAAGACCTCTGTAAAAATGGACAGTGGTGGGGATTGAACCGATTTCCGATATGCCCCTCATCTCCCGGGTCACATGGAGCAAGGGTGTTAGCACTAAGCTACATGCGAGGGAGGTTGCATTTGATTGTATCAACAATATTTCATTGTTCGTCTAGAATAGCATTCTGTGCAATAATCCAATAAGAACTGCAATAAGAATAAGAACTATAGGAACTGCATCAGTTATGCTACTATATACTCTCATAGCAGTATACATTTGTTGAAATACATATGTCACTATACCCTGACCTATGAACATGAAAATATATAAAGCATGTGTATGGACGGATATTAATAATATACCGTGATGAAAAACATTGCTATAAATGTAATTAGTTTAGAATGTTTGAACTTGACCACTTCGAACCAGAAGTATAAATAGAGAATATAGGTGAAATAAATATGTTTGTAATGTAACCCAACACTAAAATAAAAAAATCTAACAAATGATATCGTGCTTTTTTTTCCACGTAACACGTTTTAATGTGGCGCTGCTCTACTTGCCGGTTACGTTGTTCACAACCACGCGAATGCGCGTCCAATGTATCGTTTTATTTGCTATGCGACAGTCTAAATATCTGGCCAGTACGCTACGCTGGACTGGACACACGATTTACGACCCCCCCCACTCCCCCCTCCCCACCCACCTGTGATTCTATACTGATACACTATCCGATCGTATCCAGTCCAGGTCGCTGGGTGCTTGCCCTAGCTAGGTTTCATACCTCTCCACTACATTACACATTATTTGTCATATTGATAACGTCCCATACAACCTACGTCTCCCGTCTAGAGAATAGACGCATTTAGCTGGAATACGAGTATAGGTCCATGTATATACGTACGCACTGGATGTTCTGGAATACAAATATAAATTTTACATAACGGATAATAAATGAATATAAATAGTCTCTGAGGGGTATTTAAAACACTTTCAATCATACAATTTTGAACAATTTTGCCACCTGAAAATACGATATCATTAAATAATGAACTGACTCTAGTTTTCCAGCCATTATTGAACTACGGGTATATATATAATTGGTAGAACTACACTTCGGACTATAAATCCCTATACGCCGGTTTAAGTGGTGTTATGATGGAGACAGGTATTGAGTTCTGGCTTGTAGGGAATGGCCGTGTATGTGTACGTGTGTGTGTGTGTGTGAATAAGAAACAAAACTGAAAATAAAACCTAGTTGCTTTGTACAATTTTCACTCTCATCACCACAAAACGAACAAATAATTGAACATACTTGGAAAAAATGTGTACACTTGTACATCAAAACTGACTCTTCAAAGTACTTGTAGCACGTTGTAACAAAATTAACAATACTCGATCAAACGCTTACTAAAGAGTCAAAAACCAATGGCCCCTAAAAATAAACTACACTCAAAACAAAGAGTTGTGGTCTGAGTTCTAAAGAAGAAAGTAAAAAAGAAATTGAAGAAAATGGGACACCAAATTACGTTGAAAGAGCTCACTGTCTTGAAAGGAATGGTGAGCCAGTCAACTCTAAATCAAACAAATTAATTGTGCTCATCATTATTTGAATACAATCACTCAGATATTGTATATAACTGCCCAGATTTTTTCAAAGGCAACACATTGAAAAAGGGCACAAAAAATCAAAGAGTCTGTATGCCAGTAATCTATAACGCGTTCAATAGCGGACTCTTGGTGCCTTCCCACGCGCGTACCCGCAACACACAATTTTGCTTTTGTTGATCACGCACTTTTTTTCGGCGCAAAGTGGCATTGATGTCGACGCACCGTGAAACCACAAAAAATGTATTCATTCATTACTTGTGAAACAGACGTCGCAATTGGCAGCTGCGACAGTGAGCTATAGCTAATCAAGAGAGAGCACGGTGACGATGGTTCGTCCTCGACCGTGAAAACACCGACGTTATATAGGCTCATTACTACAACTACGTCGTGAATATGCTAGTCCAGACCTAATTCTCCTACTCTCCTGAAAGGAATGGACAATGATAGACATACACAAAACTTATGTATTAGATCCATTCAATACCGACAAGTTGAAAAAAATAAAAAAATGCCAACTTCTAGTATTTATTTTGATTTTTTTTCTAATGGTCTGCATACCCCATCTAGCATGCGGCGTGACGTCACAAAGACGTTCACCACTCGTCCATGTGTACGCTAACCCACGTTATCCCATCTGACAGCTCAACTATTTCTTCTGAACAAGTTAGACGAATGTTTTGGGTATTTTTGGAGAAGGTATAGGTAGGGGGAGAGTTATCTTGAAATATAGGCATGAATATGAATTTTCCTCAACTGTTTTTAGTATTTCGATTGTTGTGGCACCCATACACGCAACAGTAACGCACTCCTTCCATTGTATTACGATAGTACAATACGTTTATTATTAGTTTTTTGATAAAAGTAAAGAGTACTCCATCTCAATATTCAATAGTCAATGATACACATTTAAACACACATTTAAAAACACACTTCTCACTTGTTTACCCAACCACAAGTGTCAATGAACTAACCGTCCTTCTGTGGAGCGGCCGACAGCCAGCTACGTAATATACCATTACGGAACGCCGTTGTGACGTAGCGCTTATTTGGCGTGACTCGCAGAAAAAATTCAAAATAAATATAAGGATTAAAAAAATATATATTATGTTACATGTGGTATTTTAACATTAATATCTATCGATGAAACAATATGTATGTGTATCATGTTCCCGTACTTGAAGTGTGCTTCTCACTATCTCCTATGCCTCCTCTTTCCCTACCTCCCTGGAACTTCCGTCAAACTACCGCGTCGCCCTGGGTACGATCGCAAAAACTGACATTTCTCCCTTCCAATATACTTTATAAGTAGATAAATCGCCAAGTTTGTCGAAACAGTTTCTATCGACAAAGATACTTCAGCACTATTCAGTACTTATAAGTGCCATACTCTTATGTCTTCAAGATGAGAGCTAGTCATTACAGAAACAAGCGCAGCAACAACAAGAAATACTGAGTGTCAATAATACAGACACTGCGAGATTGAAACTCAACTCGGTAGTATAGAAGAAACAAAACGAAATAGGTCACACAAGAAAATTGTTCCTTCTGCGGGCTTATATAATAACTGAGCGTGTGAATAATCAATACTTCCTTGCGTACTTTTTTCAAACTTGATTGAAGCTCAAATTATTATGATTTATTTGGAGTTCGATTTCAAAAATATTAATGAACATATATACGTGGTGTTTGTTTTTCTATTATGTTTGAAGTATGTTCATACATCATCGTATGATTTATCGTAGAATAAAATTATATATAAATTAGCATTTATGAAATCGAGTTCGTGACACAAAACGTTTCATTTTTCACACATTCGAGTCAGTATCAGTCAATTCACTAGAGACACGATACGAATTGAATGTAGCTAATTACAGGACCAGCCAATTAAAGTCAAATGTATACATGCAATTAGCTATTAAACCTTTTTCAACACCGTTTACTATAATATTCATGTGAAAATCAATGGAATCGTACAAAAAGAGAAAAGTGAGATTGATGTTTTCTGAAATAGTATTCACGGCGACTTCATTACGACTGTATTCACTGTTTTCAGAAGATTCACTGTGATTATTATCGAATTATGAACTTAATTATACAGGCACCACTGCTTTTGAAACATTAAAAGCGGTGCTTTCTATTCAAAACCAATCTTCTAGAATGTAGTAGTCGTTTAGAATGGTATTTTCTTTGAAGTTAACTTCAAACATATTACTAATATATTAGATAACATGCAAAGAATATATATATCTGAAACATTGATGATGAACGATGCCTGATGTTTTGTTTACGACGTACATATTATGATGCATGTTCTAAACAAAACTATCTAGGGAATTGCTTTTCTCCCGCCAGTTACGTCAAACAAACAGCGTAAACGAAAGTCTAAGTGCCCTCGTCGGCATGAAGGTAAAATATAAGCCACATAGTCTATACTTATTTTAGAGGCATATTAAAAATAAAAGTGTTTTAAAAGCTATTTTCTGAACGTATACGTTGTTTTATCAAAACGTGTATCAACAATGCTTATGAATAATTAGAATGCGGGTCAACAAAAAGAATAAAGTTACTTTAATGAACAGCTGTTTGGATAGCTATACGCTACAATAAGTTTACGGTTGTATAGAAAACATCGACTATGTGCGTCCTTGGGAAAACCTGTGGGCCGACCTGAAAAACAAGTGGTCTTAATAATCAAGTAGCCCATAGTAATGTACGAAGTCATTATACATTACACAATAATACTCCCAGACAATGTAGGAAAGACACAAATTATATTTGAATAGAGAATAAATGCTACAAAGAATCAAATTGCGAATGTATCAAGATTATTGATTAACGGAAAAAAAGGATCCAAAACCTGAAGTTTAAACACTTTAGATTGTATTAAATTAAAAAGTGTTCTCAAAACTCTGAACTGGCAATTGCTTTTTGCCTGAAACTCTATCCTCCCTTCTCATCCTTCCTCGCGACGCTGAACTCTACTGCTCGTTTTGACAAATAGGATTATACGATGGCATTACCCTAAACTTCCCGGAAAAGAATAGTAATATCGCCTCATCCCCTTTGCTTGATGATAATGTTACTAATAAAATAAAAAGAAGAGAAAAAAAATCCAACCACAATTTCCTTGAAAAAATATCATAAAAGTTTTCATTGAGTTCAGTCGGTTTATTAGTAGACGAAGAATGGATATTGAAACCAGTGAATCATGCCGGGCAAAAGACTAGCTTAGTAAGTAACTTTCCTCTGAGTAGTCTCACATATAGTCACAAAAATACAATTTAAAGTAGGCCTATTTGTACAATGTGATATCAAATCA
Organism: Brachyptera risi; assembly: GCA_964007535.1. Lineage (NCBI taxonomy): Eukaryota > Metazoa > Arthropoda > Insecta > Plecoptera > Taeniopterygidae > Brachyptera > Brachyptera risi. The sequence continues at coordinate 56,650,395 of OZ023327.1, read as the reverse complement.
GTTGAAACGCCGAGTATTATAACCGGTAATGGAAGCGAGAACATGCTAAAGATAATGCTATATAGCATTATGATCCACAGAAGATGTTCAATTATTATGCTCTTGCGACGGACACTTTCCCAATCATATTGGAATCTTATTCAAGTTGAAGATTATACGGGTAAAATACTGGGCACTCTATATATAATCATACATTTGCATATCTGACTGCAGCATCCGCTTCGTGGAATATACCGCTGTAGTACCCAGCACCAGCGTCAACTTGAGCATCATCTGTCGAACCGTCGGTGAAAATATGAAGCCACTTAGAGGTAGAGGCACACTCATTGCATCTTCTTGCATATACATCACCTAGAAACTTCATTCTATAGATATCGAATATGAAAACAATTGATAGAAAAAGGAAGTGAAAAGGTATTTCTGATAGCAAAGTCACCATCTCGCTCAAACATCGTATTCAAGTTTTTGACAGCAGCATTGAAGTATACTTAGGATGGACGTCGCAATATTGATCCCATGACAGGAGCGGGCAGGCCTTATAAACGAACTCGATCGTTCGAAAAGCGCCAAGTTCGGCACGTGTATCCGATCAAAATTTCGTATTGGTGTGTGCACCTTATTTATTGTTTTAGTAACTGAATCAAATGAAAATCAAATTCATATTGCAAAAACTACGCTCGTGACAGACGAAGGCTTGAAGATTGATATAAGATAGTTCCTATATCGCTAATCTATAGCCACCCTTTCTCTTCACATGGATAGTGCCTCGATTTTGTTTCTGATCGCATCGTAGTAATTGGAGTAGACTATACAGCGTCATATTTAATTCTGATTCAACCCGATCTAATCCAATCAATCGGGATTACCATGGCAATAAATGAAGCAAGTATAAACTAATTCCCAGCACTAGGCGACACGCATTGGCAATGATGTAACAGACACCAACTGTTTATTGTAGGAACTCATATTGTACCTACCTGTTCACATGTTATCACTTGTTATAATAGTTATAATATTACTTGTTTTGATGTACTCACAAATGCGGACGTGGGCTCTTTCAACAACTCGGTCATGAACTTCAGTTAATCTGATCATACTGCTCAACTGATGGACCTAAGAATTACTACAATTGCCAGCAATCCACAAAAAATGTTTCATATGAAGAGGGTATTCAGCGAAAAAAAGTATACAAACATTAACAGGGACTTGGAAAATATCTACTGGGATAATTCTCCATACTAACTTACCCTGAAGACATGGCAGGAAACTTATTATTGACTGCTTAGCTCACGTGCAGATCTTCAAAAAGAGTTTTCCAATCAGAAAGATACATAATACATCGAAAACAAGACCTACCTGGACTTCGAAAGAAGTAGTTGGAAAGAAGAAGACGCTTGACAATATTCACAAACTATTTTTACCGTTGTGAAATATCTTGTTCACCACTGCTTTTTCCTCAGAGTCAAGGGGGAAGGGGGGCAAAACTGAAAATCCTAAATTCTACGTTTTACACCTGATCGACTTGATTTTTTTTATTGTGCTCCCACATTACTATCAGATAAATATGGAAAATATCAAGTCACATTTTTTCAAAAACTTTTTTTTTCTAATTGAAGCCTATATTTTGTCAATGGTCACGGAAAAACTTTTTGGTTAAAAACGGCTCGTGAAAAGTAGTTTTTAAAAATCACATAATCTTCTCGAAAGTACAATCGACAAAGTTATGCATTGGTGTCACTTCAAATTATTTTCTGTGGGAATGACAAATTTATCTATTTCACACTTTTTTTCCAATTTTCTCAATTTTTTTCTTCTTCAACAATTATTTCAGGCATGATATTCTCCAGATATACTGTTGATGATGCATAACTTTCTTCATTATCTAGTTCATGAAGTACACAAAAAAAAATGTGCAATTCCATTCAGTAGAATAGATTTCATTTAATTACTTCTCCCTTCAAAATACCTTTGAAAAAAAGATGAGAAAACAGCCATCAAACATTCAACTGTATTTCGTTCGGAAGCTAATTTGGTTCGACTCTATGATTAAAAGTCAAATATTAAATATGATAGTGAATCAATTCACATTATTTCTTCAGTAGCTCAAAAAGGAGATATGAAATAAATTGATCATCAAAAGAAAAGGGGGAAATTTCAACAAATGGACATATTTTCAGTGTTGTCCCCCTTTAATTGAGAGGATTGTATTGATACACGTTCGATCTTGTGTTCAAAATAATATATCACTCTTATATATCCATGAAATAACTATATACTACAATACTTGATTGATTCTAGTTGGGCGATCGTTAACTATTACATTAATCAAAGTGAAACGTGAATTTACCCTTTATATGGTACGACTTGGTGCGCTTCACGATGTCCTGGGCATTTCCGATGCACTCGTATAAATTCCTAGGCAATAAACTGTGTAACGCAACAAAGAAGCTAAAAAGTATATTGAACTTCCAAAACATTTTATTCAATCTGCGTCGGCACAAGATATCATGACAAGCAGCATAGAAAAGTACTCAAACTTCCAACGTTGACTTTTTCGTCATTTAGATCAGCATCCACATCTTGAGAAACACTGGATGTGCTATATACGAGAAACAGAAACATTCAGATTTGGTGGAACTATGATCATTCAATGACACGAAATATGTGGTTTCACCACGTTTCAACAGAGGGGTTGGTTGCGCTTGATAATCATTCAAAAATGCAAGACAAACCTCAAATCACTCAAGTTACTTCGAATTATCACCGAATTGAATTTTCATTGTTGAATTTCGTTGAATAATCATACAAATAATTCAATGAGTATACTTCAACATCCGTTACATAACGAATATAAGCTGCATGGTTCGCGCATGAACAATATATATATAAATATATATATATATATATATATATATATATATATATATATATATATATATATATAAAAAATATATATATATATATATATGTACATATATATATATATATAAATATATATATATATATATATATATATATATATATATATATTATATATATATATATATATATATATATATATATAAATATATATATATATATATATATATATATATATATACATATATGTACATATATATATATATATATATATATATATATATATATATATATATATATATATATATATATATATATATGTATATATATATATATATATATATAATATATATATATATATATATATATTTTTATATATAAATATATATATATATATATATATATATATATATATATATATATATATATATATATATATTACACATAGAGTCTTCCAGACCTGTGCATCTGTCTATCTTTTGTCCGTCTGTCGAACTGTATGTACAGTAATGCTTCTTGCGCGCGCGCCCTGCAGCGTATTGGCGAATTCCCCCCCCCCCCCCCCTTCCCTCTTCCTTCATATTATTATTCACTATTATTATCAACCATTATTCACATTATCGACACAGCTACCGTGATATGTACCAACCCACCTTTACCGACCGAGAGTAATAACTTGCAGTATTAAAGTTCCCAAATTGGCTATTTCTTGGAGTGAATAGTACGTAATTGCATGTATTAATCTGATGAGCATTCGGTCATGTTTTATATGACGGGTCCGACTAGTATATATATATATATATATATATATATATATATATATATATATATAT
>OZ023327.1:56631703-56641703 GCA_964007535.1 Brachyptera risi | reverse complement strand
TTTTCACAATAGCTCTTTCAGTAGATCACTCAAGACTTTCCTGACTACTAACTGTTTTTATACTATTGACGAGTTTTCAAAATACTCTTGATTGTAATGTCTATTGTTATGGAATTTTAGTTATTGAATTTTCATTGTTGATTGTCTGAATATCATGTAAGTGATCAATTCGAGGACAATAAAAATATTATTATTATTATTATTAATCACGTCGCCTGAACAAGTGAGAATTGTGATATGATCCACTAATTCCTCTCCTAATGGGCTCATAGGTTGCCTATCTATCACTCGTGACTCGTCGTGGATGAGTTTTTACATCACCAGTCGACAGCATCTTTGGCTACCGCTGCTTGACATGTCATATGAGTTTTTACACTATATTTATCATCCATATTTCATGATTCATGATTCATGATCCAGATTTTTCATCCATAGCCTTAATTGGGGAACAATGATTTTGTATCAAGTTTCGATGTTATTAAAAAAAAAAAATATATTTATGCCGTTTGGGTCGACTTTCTAATGGTTTCTGCGCCTGCAAGATATACTTCTCCACATTCACATGAAATTGAGGAGAGGAGGATGTTCAGAATCCCATGCAAATGTGGAAAAGTACACATCGGGCAGTACAAGAAAACAATGAAAAATGTCGACTGAAACAGCATGAATATGCTGAAAAAAATCTGAAGATACGGTCATGGAATCAATCAGAAGAAGCTGAAAACGCTGAATAGACTGATATCGAATGAAGAAACGCATAGAATCCTCTACGGAGAGTCACGAGTAATAGACGGGCAGTCTCGGCTTATTCAAATAGAAGAACGAAACAACAATTAGAACGGTGTTATGCGATAAGCGACGTTGGAGCATTATTCTGAGCCAGCCTCAGCATGAAAACAAATCACATTTTTGAAAGTAAAAAGCCAGGAAATATCAACAACACCCGGACAAAAAAAGATGATGGACCCACAACTGGAGAATATCTTGAAAGTAGGTGGAGGTGCCAAGTTCGAGTTCCAGAGTCCAATAATACAAACTAGCAATGTGATTTCATTAGAATTTGTCAATGTACTTTGATTCTTTCGAGCTGATGCAATAGGCAATTTTGTTGACATCTTGAAAAAAAATTTCTTCAAGCTATAACGATGTAGATTATTTCATAAACTCTTGAAAAAGAAAGGGACAAAACTGTGAGAATGCGTCGAGTGATAAAGTTAATTTATTTCACATCGTATACCTATAGTATTCAAGCTAACACACAAATTTAATATTCGAAATTCCCTGAATACACTTCAAAAAGCCACAAACATTCGGGATCGATGATATGAAGCCAGACAAGAAGGTTGATTGATTAATTAGCATCTTCATAGTTTGTCTTTCAGATTCAACTCAGAAAACATCCATCAGCTGCCCCGTGGCTCAATCAACTATCACACTCGATAGGAACTGAAGTCATGTCGGGCGTGGGTTCGAGTCCCGCATGAGGTATAGATTTTTGAAAGCGTCGTTCCACCTATTATCACTTCATCGTTTGAGCATCACCCACTCATTCATACCACCGTATAACCCATAGTTGGTGAAGTCGTCAAGCAGCATTGAAATAATTTCGAATAAAAACATATTTTATTGTAAAAGTCGGATTTTTCATGAGTTAACCCTGAATTTTGATGTTACTTCCTTGTTTTTAATCTCCGTGATTTTATATTATTTCAATTTTTCATTTTTCTCATCACACTATGATCAATACTTGAATTTTTTGTCACCATGAGAATTGAAAAAAATCCCCTTTTATACTTTCATCAACTCTGATTGCAGAGCATCGATATTTTAGAGGTTCACTGTGTGCATAGAGCTCTTGACTTTATCTGCGAATCATCAATTGGGTGTGATTGTTGTTTTCTCCGAGGGTTCTGAAAGCAAATATTTCGTTCGAAAGACGAAAGATCACTGTCCATTGATAAAGATTGGTGTTATCCGATTAAAACGTTGGTTCCAATGAATTAATTCAAGTTATTCATTATTTGAACGGTATCACCCTGAAATGGATATCTGAAATAAATAATATTCTCGAATACTATGACTGTCGAATCAACTTTCCGTTCACATTAATTTATACATATATATATATATATATATATATATATATATATATATATATATATATATATTTATATATATATATATATTTATATGTATATATATATATATATATATATATATATATATATATATATATATATATATATATATGTGTATATATATATATATATATATATATATATATATATATATATATATATATATATATATATATATATATATATACATATATATATATATATATATGTATATAATTATATATATACATATATAAATATATGTATATATATATATATATACGTTTAAATATATATATATATATATATATATATATATATATATATATATATATATATATATATATATATATATATATATGAATATATATATATACATATATATATATATATATATATATATATATATATATATATATATATAAATATTTATATATATATATATATATATATATATATATATATATATATATATATATATATATATATATATATATATGAATGTTTTTGTCAGATCATAAAAATTTGACCACTCTGGTACTTTGTACCCAAAGCTCTAACCAACTGAGCTAAGGGGCCACAATATATATATATATATATATATATATATATATATATATATATACATACTTACATGAATATCAAAATTTCTGTACATACATATATATTTTATGAATAAATATATATTGGCTTCTATTGTTTCTATAATAATGCAATTTCGTATCACAGACCTTGGCAAAGCTTATACATATACGTATTTATAAGCAGTAATTCTTTCTATAAAGCCATGCGAATGGCACTATGGCAATTTGCCAATAAGATGGAAACAGGGATACATCCGAAATCTACGTAGTCGTTACTCTAATACAAGGCTGAGAAAACTTACACTTTTGGCTCATAACGTTATTATTTTGTATATTTTGATGGTAATGCGCCAAGTCTATTATCCAGACCGTGATTTACTGGACGGTTTCATTGATTTGCAGTTGTTCTCAACTTCTCACACAGTAGTATTCTTGCATTTTGTTGTCAGAACTTGAAAATGAGACTAATCTTCAACCATTATACAAAAAAAGTCCTTCCACATTCAGTGATATAATTTTGTTATCTGCAGGCTATATATCAGCTTTTGTGTCGATTTTAATTCATAAGTCAGTTGTAAGCCTTCTATAACAACACGGATACAAATAGATAATACAACATACAAACACAAACAGGTCATACAAACAGACACACACAGGGGGGCATTTGACTTTTCCTGGACCAGATGAATGGAGGATTAATTTTAAAATGTAAGCCTCAACTTGAATCTATGACTAGCGATTGCTGAAAGATATGGCAACGGCATAAGATTTGCAATCTCATACATTTAAGGAATTGCTGAATGAAAATAAAGAGCAGACTAAAACAATTAAGGAACTAGTAGATCACGTTCGTGAATGCAGAAAAGAGAATGAACAACTTAAAACTGAGAACGAACTATTAATCAATAGAGTCAATGAGCTGGAAAAATATTCAAGGAACTATATATATATATATATATATATATATATATATATATATATATATATATATATATATATATATATATATATATATATATATATATATATATATATATATATATATATATATAATCGTGAGATACGATGCGTCCCGAAGTCGACTAGCCAAAACACTCATGCCGTGTTGTCGGCATATCGCGAATTATCTCGGTATGATAATAACGTGGATGACATTGAGTTATGCCATCGGCAGAGAAAGAGTGAACTAAATCTGAATAATTTTCCGGCCATTGTTGTCAAATTGTATTCACGATATATTAAGGAGGCGATAACCACTGGAAGGAAGAGAAAGAATTGAGCCATGTATACACTTGACTCGTGAACAGGGATTCGGCCACTCGGGCAGCATCCTTACTCAGTCGAGTGGCTAGCACACTGAACCGTCATTCAGGAGACCGGGGTTCGATTTCATAGTCGATCATCCTGGCATGGTTTCTTCGTGGTTTCCGTCTGTCATTTTTTTCATTTTTTTTTTCATTTTCAACTCATTTTATTCTCATCTTACACACTTCACAATTTTCTTTTTTTTTACAATTTTTTAATAACGATAAGAAGCTCACATAGAGACAATTATCTTTGTGTAGGCTGAAATTTTGAAAATATTAAATTAAATGTAATATCCAAGATGGCAATATTATAGTAATGGAATAAGTGGTAAAAGTTATGACATATTAATAGCATTAGATAAGTAAAAAGTCAATATTCAATTTCTTAAATTTAAAGCAATTTTTGAAGACTTGAACAGTATAAACATTTCTTATACATTCTTCAAGATGTCATGTCAGATAATATCCCAGACCCAGAGGTTTCAGGTTTGAAGTTTGAAATGATGTTAGATATTTACCAGCTGTTTAACACATACCCTCACCTTAATTTTAAACATATCATTACATTCACATCATCATTCATTCATTACATCATTACATATCAAACATTCAGGTCAGTACTGTGTTGATTCCTTAACAACGGGCCACGACCGACTCCTTCCCACTATTCAAAAGCACCTGATAAAATAATGTTTCACCTCATCATCCCACCATCTCATATATCATTCACAGACGCCAATAGATCTTAGTCATCAGTATAAGTGGTTAAAATTGATACAAATGAGATGATAAAGGAACACCATACAGTGCAGTTGACAAAAACTCACATTTAAGTTGAAGACAATTTGGTTTTAAATATGCTTGGACCAAGAGCGGGAAGGTTTTTCTGCGGAAAGACAACCAATCGCCTGCCATACGTATAACTGAATCATTGGACGGCATTCCTTCACCAGACTAAATTTAACCTAGTAATACTGTATTTACCGGTCTGAAGAAAAAAGATCCCAATGTTATAACATATGGATGAATATGACAAGTTCAACAGTACAAAACGTACTATACTCAGAAATAATTTGCTCCACGATTGGATAATTTATTCATCATAAAAACTATCTTTCATTCAAATATCAGAAAGGTGAGGAAACATTTTGAAGAACTTTGTGTCATATTGAAACATTTTCCATTTAGTTTCGATATCATTATTCTCACTGAGACCCATTTAGACCAGCAAATAGCAAACATATACAAACATCCAAGTTTCAACATATCAGGTTACAATGTGCATTATACTTTGATGCAAAGCTATTATCATGCAACGGCATGATTATTTTTAATGACCATAATAGTATTAATCATGTTTCAATTCTTCCTGTGACCTATGTAACTAGAGATAATGTAGCTCATATTGCTTCTGCTTCTGAACATGATACTCATTAAATACTCGCCATAATTATAGATCGCATTCAGCAAATATTTGACTATTTGATACAGAAATTGATGATACCATATCCAACGTTCACCAGAGAGCTCTATATCAGTCTCATCGGAGACGTAAATGTGCATATATTTAATGAGGATCGAACTACAATTCAACTTTGATTCAAAACTATATCAAACTGGGATCAAAATTATTGTGAGAGAATTATCATATCGAAGTCGTATAGGGAGAGTCGATAGTATTTATCATTTTGAAAATGACTTCAATCGTTTATTTCTTACGCGTAAACTGTTGAATAAAGACACCGATTGAGTTGTAGATTAATCGCAACAATGAAAATTGGAAAATGGATTGATAAAGCTGTATTTTTTGGTGAAGTCTTTACGCCACTCATTATTACAAAAAGTATTCAATAAAAAAAACTACACGATGTTGTTCTAATTAATAACTTGACAATTTTCACAAAAATTGTGTTACAATTTGAAATTTTCTGCAAATATGAAATCAACTTTTCTTAATTTCAATGATTTTTCCGATTCGATATGCTAAGCAGTTCCCAATAAAATAAATTGCACAATTATTTATGATTTTCTATTCAATTATCTGCATATATACACGCTCACACATCAACGCATGTAAGGACAGTAAGGCAATTTCAAATTTTGTGAATTAAATATTATTTATTCTCAGTCTCAGTCATACTCCGTCATTCGAAGTCGTTTCGGGACGAAAGTACCAAGCAAAACAACGTTTGTAAGTTTTTTACGGTTCGGCATTCGAAATTCGCGCATCGCTTGTTTGGCGCTCGTCTGCAAAAAAAAACATCTAAAACTTCGACTTTCTCGGAAACTATTGTAGCACTAATGCTCAAACTTTGCAATATTGTAGCACTAATAATAGAGTAAATTTTAGCAAAGTTTAGAAATCTTTGCCAAGTGAACTGGCGAACCCAACTACTTTCAAACACTATAATCTCGGGAACTATCGAGACACCAATTATGAAACTACACGAAATGTTAGCACTGATCTAGCACAAGATCCTGGTGAAGTTTCAGAATGTATGCTCCAGGGGCGGGGGAGGGGGGAGGCAGTGTGAAATCGACCTCCCCCCTCTCCCTGAAAAAAGCTATCATCTTGGGAACTATCAGAACACTAATTCTAAAACTTGACAAAACGATAGCACTAATTGAGCACTAAATCCTCAACAAATTTAATGATAATAAGTGCACAAGTGGGAAGAAACAGATTCATGGATCTCAAATCATCATTCTTCATTTCTACCGCACCAATGTCTCGTCACACAGTCTTAATTGAATTCGCCGATTATTATTTAATTGAATCATCCCAATATCTAGTTTCTAATATCTAGTGGGTCCTACGTATAAAAGAATACTTGCTCGAAAATAGTTTTTATTTTTGTATTTCTTCATCACGATGAGGCTAATAATTGGAGGTTTACAATAAATGGGCATTGTCTATATTCACGTAAATTAAGATATGAAATGTGGATAAAATCATTTCAAATTGAATTGAATGATTGTTAATGATGTTAATGAACAATGGAATTGATACTAGAGCCATATCTTGTGATGATGTAAATCTAATTGAGAAACGATCGCATTCGATAAATTTCTGATTATAATCAACAAGTTGCCTCTATTAATAGTGAGTCAATGACACACGATAAAATAGGGGCTATGAGCCTCCACATGAAGAATACAGGTCTACTTAAAACGATTCAGAATAAACGACTTTCATCTAAATGCTGCATTTTATCTGTTGTCGGTTCGTGAAATCGTTTAGCCATACAACATTTTCCGAACATGTTTTACTCTCTTTTCCAAAAAGGAAATTGATTCATTTCAAATGATTATCTACATAACTTTTCTCCTATCCCCTCACTAGGTCCACATATTTCCCTCGCTTGCTATGTGAAGCAAACAAGCAAGAGCAGGTATGGATCGCATCGATCACATGAGTAAGAAAGCTTGAAGTCACTGCTTAGTGGCTGTGGGAGGGTGGAGGGTGAAAAGAGGAAGAAGGGCTGGAAGGGATAAGAGGAAAAGGGAATAGAATTGGCAGCCCATCCATATAGTTGGAGATTGTCCAAGGGTTGAAGTTTAGCGTAAACCGATAATAGGTAAATCGGAAAGTTGATTTTTTATCTGTCCTGCAAATACTTTTGTCTTTAAAATACACATGGGTCGTACACGATCACTGGCATATTAATGGGAACGTCAGGTGCGTGAAGTTGGCACTGCCCAATCGGAATTTTATGAAAAGAAAACGGATAGTACTGATCTGACTGTGACGCGTGGCCGAGTGGTAACACACTGAACCGTCATTCGGGAGACCGGGGTTCGATTCCCGCCATGGTCGACCATCCTGATAGGGGTTTTTCGTAGTTTCCCTATGTCGTTCAGGTTGATACTGGGATGGTTCCTTAACAACAGGCCACGACCGACTCCTTCCCACCATCCAAGACACCTAATAAAATAACCTTTCATCTTATCATCCCATCATCTCATACGTCATCCACCGACGCCAATAGATCTTCAAAAAGTACTGATCTGATTAGTACCGATAACCCAATAATTAGTGTTGATTCATCTAAAACATTAATGATGAGGGGGGGAGGGGGTATTTATGGGCAGTGATCAAAATTTTAATGAGCAATGATTTCATTCTTTTCAGGGTTTACATTACGATATTGAAATCGATTGAAAATCTGTAATGTTAGAAGAAAATTATTTCACCCAGCCAAAAAAAATCACTACTTTCCCGATTAAAAATCTCAAGTACATCTACACTTGATCTGAAATAGTATTATAGAGGACTGTGGTTTATAGGAACTAACGTGACAAACTTTTCAGTGTATGAACTAAAAAACTTAGATTATGAGAAGTTATAAAATCTCATGGTATGATAAAATCATAACAGTGGGTTTATTTGTATTGGAATCACTCATACAACGATTCAATTCTGTGAAATTCGAGCACCTATACAGTCTTCATTGACGGAATTGTATATTTTAAATAGAATGAACCACCTTTTTTTTTTATCCATTCTGACTTAGTTTTTCATGGTTTCCCACAGTCCTCGAAGCAAATGCTTGGATGAAGTACTAATTGACCACTATACGATTAATTAGTAAAGTGATAGGCCTAATTATCACATAATAGACCTATCACTAATTCAAGTAATCCATTTTGTATAATGATAAACTTTACATCTGCTGTCAATGGAAAGAAGTGATCATTGCCCAAGAGAATTAGTTCAAAGTGGAAGATATCAACATTCGTGTGTTTATACTGAAAGACTTTTATCTACGGCGAAAAATTATGGTCACAGACAGCGCAGTCCAGGTGTTGAAGATCATTAGTTTGAAATAATCAAAATGGGGTGGTAAGATCGCCCCTGTGGTGCCCCGTCCAAACGATCCCATCTTTTATCCATAGCCTCAATTGGGGAACAATGATTTTGTATCAAGTTTCGATGTTATTAAAAAAAAAAAATGATAAAATCGATTAACATCCAAATGGAACCGAATATTCTTATAATAAAATGAAATGATGTACTATGACGACTTCATAGAGTATTTTCATTGTTTGATCAGTGCGGTCAAAATTGGAAATCGAAACATTCGAGTTTAAATGTTTCAACACGTGTATTCTCGTGAAGAAAATGTATCACATATGCTGTCATTGTCATCGCTGAAATTACGGCACATGAAAAATATCAAGTACCTATTTTGAATACATTTTGGTGGGGAATGAACAATTTTTTCCTTATAAATTTAAATGTTGCATATTTAATGATCGAGACGTTCCAGAATTTGGACTGATGTATCTTGGAATGTTGCCCAGCTATCACTGGTTTTGATATTATTTTCCAGCATGTGAGAATAAATTAACGACCGATTCATAACTTTGTCATTCCTGCGAAAGAAAGAAGGACAGATTTCAACTTGAAGACAATTTTCTAGGATTGCCGTGACGTACTTTCAATTCAATCAATTTCAATTCAATTTTTAAATCATGTTATTCTTGATTTTTATAAATAATATAATATAAATAGTATAAGTAATATGAAATTATGAATTCATAATAATTATATATGGACCACTGATAGGAAATAAAAATGAAGACGATAATAAACAGTGATGAATCAATATGATAATATATGGCAAGAAAAAATAATATGAAGTTTATCGATGTGATATCGTACTATTACTTTATAATTATTACCTATATACATTTTGCAACTATATTTCAAAAATTTCGAATGTTTCGAATGGAATTCTAAATTTGTATATGAGATTCAAGGAAGCCGTCAGTTTCAGTTGCAGAGTCCTCGTTCTCTTATGCCATTCCTAAGTAATGATCGATCTTACAATTATTGAACGCACTCCTCTATGGCATGATCTAGATAGATCTGTAGTGTGTAATAAAGGTTTCCATGCATCCGGCGGGACGTATTCTGTCATCAGTTGAATTCATTGCGGCTAAATGCTTCTCTACCTCAATACGTTCTCTCATTATTCTTGCTATGATG
>OZ023327.1:56602563-56631503 GCA_964007535.1 Brachyptera risi | reverse complement strand
ATATATATATATATTATATATATATATATATATATATATATATATATAATATATATATATATATATATATATATATATATAATATATATATATATATATATATATATATATATATATATATATATATATATATATATATATATATATAATATATATATATATATATATATATATAATATATATATATATATATATATATATATATATATATATATATATATATATATATATATATATATATTATATATATATATATATATATATATATATATATATATATATATATATATATATATATATATATATATATATATATATATATATATATATATATATATAAATATACATTTGTATATATATATATATATATATATATATATATATATATATATATATATATATATATATATATATATATATATATATATATATATATATATATATATATATATATATATATATATATATATATATATATATATATATATATATATATATATATATATATATATATATATATATATATATATATATATATATATATATATATATATATATATATATATATATATATATATATATATATATATATATATATATATATATATCCAATACCAAAAATGAAATCAATATCAAATAAATGAACAGTTGACTGTAGACTACCTCGAAAATCACTTCAGTGATCATTCTATGCTCGTTCTAGTGCAAGTGAAGGTCGTCAGACCTTTGTTTTATTTATTTTAATTAATTTTTCATTTCATTTTTTAATGTTGTCTAATGACCCCACTATCAGGGGTTGAATGAGCGTTACCCGAATGAGCGGGTGATAATGAAACAATGAAGTGATGATAGGTGGAAGGACGTTCACAAAAACCCATGCCTTATGTGGGACTCGAACCCACGTGACTCCAGCTTCAGTGAGCATTATTTGACTGACCCATGGGTATGGCAATCCTTTGTTCAAGCTCGAGTTGAGAGAAAGGGAAATCCTCACTGCGTGTCACAATATGATCACAGAAGGCTAAAAAGATATGATTTAGACCAAGAAAATCAGAATTATGATCGATATTCCATTTCATCATTTTGATTCAGTATCGGACGGTCTTTGATCAATTTTTGATATGTAACATTGGTATGCTATGCTATCATGATGCTATGAATGATTCTTGATATATTATTGATTTGATGGGCCCAAGTTATTTTTGATATCGTTTACAAATTCTAGATCAAAAGACAACCGTAAAGAAAGTTTATTCTATGACCGAATGTATGAATATTTCAATTTTGATTATACAGCTTTGTACAGTATATGAATCAATACAGTGAGAGTATTAATGTTCTTATAATAGTTTTCATAGATGCAGACTGGCCTCAAAAGGTACAGAGTACTGTTCAGATGGAAGGCTAATCTTTTCTAATATTCCCGGATTTTTTTTAGCTTCTGCCTTAAGGTAAGTGCCTCCATGTAAGTGTTCAACACATTCATGGACGCAAATGTCACAAATCAGTGTTCAGTTTGTTTAGGGCCTTACTGTTTGCACTGGATTGGATTTGTATTATATATGCGTGGATTAGGTAAGCGTGAGAACATTGAATTAGTAATTGACGGATGATCAATAAGAAATATCAATAAGTGACCACAGATTTTAGCCATAATACGAGCCAAAAACACTGCTGATATTCATTGATATTATGTAACAATTCCAAATTAGGAGATGAACCTACAACTTCCAAACAAGCGAAATTGAATCAATTGTGTTCGTGGTAATACATAGTGAGGAACCGTACTGTAGCTGATTGATGATTGTTTCTGTCTGAGATTTTATCTGATCCAATATTGATCAGTAGTACTAATTCTAAAATCCTGATACAATTCAAATGAGTACATGCCATCATTGAGAGAAATTTGTAGCTTAGGTGATATGTTTGTCGGTTTTAGATACATTATAGATACCGGTACTCATGTTGGGCCATCATAATTACCAATTTGTTACATCATTGTGTGTAATTGTGAAAATAATTGTACTTTTCCTTCAATTTTTGAAGTTATTATCATACTTATTATATTATTTCAATAATCTTCAGCCCAATTCACCACATATTCATAAAATAAAGACTTGTATTATAATTTTAGTTCCTATAATATGAGCGCAAACACAAGATCTCTTCTTTCTTGCACTCAGTTATATATTTTCCTTTTCATCATGTGTTGTTGTTAATTTTATTATTATTGTTGTAATCTGTTGTATCTGTTGTGTAATCTTGAGTGTATTGTGATATGTTAATTATGAGGAAAGGAAAATAAATGAAATAAATAAATAAATAATAGTGATAAGATTGACCGATAATTAGTAAAATGACATTGACTGAGTTAGTGATACAATGCACTCGCTAAATATTGAATAATAATTGACAGTTGATATAAGCACAATAAAACACAGAACGAAACTGGTTTTCCACTTTTTGCTATATTCAGAGAAATGTTCATGCACGCAATTACTCTGCATATTCCTAGATGTGGCCTGGGTTGCGATTGTACATCGAAACTCCAGCCAGTCCTTGCTTTAGTTTATGAATGACTGAATGCTAGGTTTTAGAGGAGCGTCAGCAGCAAAGTCATTTTGCGCCTACATTCTTGTCTGTGTACACTGTCATGGTTGTCAAGGTTTATGGATGTTTTAATTATATGGAAGGTGCAGGCAGAAAAAAAAATAAAATGGAGTGAAATAGAATACAAACGCAACACTCAGTGCACTCTCCATTTAGGCCTACTCCGGTCACCAAGAGGCTTCCACTTGACCAAGACGGTCCAAACTTGGGTCTGAATCCTCACTTCAGACCTAACCGCCACGGGTGACCCTTTCAAGAGCAAATAAACTGCCCCCGACGACAGCTCTGGAGATCAAGGGGCCAATCAATCCGTCATGTCATGGTGTCCGCATCCTTAAAAGGGGTGCTTTAGTTTATGTTCTTATGGGGAACCTACCCACAGCGTTACATTTTCAGTGTCGATGTAACACGTTTATAAACGATAGTAGTGGCTTGCAGTTTGAACATATTGTAGTGAAATTGCTTCACACCATTCAGAGAAGTTTATTCTGAAATACTGTGCATCCATAATGAAAATTCACTATAGGCTACGTGTTATTTGTTTGTAACGGTATGCACCTAAGCGATGAGGTAGAAATCGATGGCAAAAATATCAAGTGTTGTTACTGCCACATACCAAGTGATCTTTCCACCTTTGTTATTATAAAATTTGGGGTGTTATCATTTTCGACAAATTTACTGTCTACATCTTGTGAGGTATTTTTTTATTTTGTATCTTGCACTATTGAAGTTTTATGATCATTTATATCTGTGAAATCACCCTTGCAGGAACATTTTGCCCTTTAGAGACTGGATAGGCCTACGCATTATCTCAAGGCTGGGACTTACTGTTGTTGACCGAACTGGCTACCAGACATGTCAAAGTTGTAACTCCCCTGCTCAGGTTGATCAGACCAACCATATTGAGCATCACCAGTATAACCTTCATCGGGACGATAACCAGACATGATCTGAAACAAAATTGGTTACATGAAGCATAGGGCCTACCACGGGCCTTCGAGTTGAATGACAAACAGTTGAAAATATTCATAATTACTTATTTACATACATACTTGGGTCCATATTGGAAAAGTATGTACTTTTCTATTCTTAAGAACTTATTAGCGGCCATGGGCCTACGTAATTTTTCAGAATTGATAGATCTCAGAGGAGGCAATACAGGAAACGCTCAGGCAATAACGTCCTAGGCAATACCGTTAGGCCTAGGACCTATTCAGAGCTAACTGATGTCGCCAAGTAATTCTTATTTCATAAACTATTAATACATCCAGCTCTAAGTTGATTCAATGATATAAAACATGTAGTTCAATTACAAATACATGTTTTCAAAGCTCGTAGCCTGTAAACTTGAGTCAAAATACAATTTGTCATGTTAGGTTAGGTACTCCTTGAATTACTAAACGTGTTATATCTGGATAGCCTAGCATTACCAATACATATTAGTACTGTGATACCTTTTAGTTTACCACGTAAATCAAAGGGACAATTCAAAATTATGTATCAAAACCCGAAATGATATATTTCAAAACAGTGTTATGATTTTGACACTTGCCACTTCACACGCAACACGTTGCACTCAGCTGTTGGCCTCGTCTACATGGCTGTGGAAACGCATTCCATTGGAGCAAAATAGCGCCAAAGCTTCTGTCAAAATTCAAATCTTCAACTAAAATATCTAAAATACTGGATGGATAAGCTATCAATAATGATTAATGAGTTCATAATAATAATTCCAGTGTATGATAAATGACTTGTAAACAAAGCAGACATTTGACAAAATATGTAAAATTATGGACCGAGTAGAATAAATACTGTAGAGCAAAATAGCAGCCCAATCTAGGCAAGATTTTAGTCAAGTAAATAACGCTAAAATACTGTATCATTCAGTGTTCTGAAAAATAATTACCAAATTGCAAATAAATGAATTGAAGAAACTGAATAAATGAACAAAATATAGGTTGTCATCAATTGATCGCTTCTTTCTGGGACGATTGTGTAGTTCGGTTATCAATAAGATGAGAACTGAACAATTGAACTGTTTGAATTGGTAAATGCAGAACAGTTGGATCATCCTATCAGGGTCAAATTGGGTCATAATTCCTGGTTATCATGTTGAA
The DNA here is from genome assembly GCA_964007535.1 of Brachyptera risi. Lineage (NCBI taxonomy): Eukaryota > Metazoa > Arthropoda > Insecta > Plecoptera > Taeniopterygidae > Brachyptera > Brachyptera risi. The sequence goes on along the minus strand of OZ023327.1, from coordinate 56,626,776 downwards.
TCATTATTATTATTGTCCTAGACCGAAGAATTCGACGGAACTCGAATATAGCTATACACTCAATATTGTTCACGTGTGTATGCTAAAGCTATAACGTACTTTGCCTCCATAAAACCAGAACACCTAAAATCTGATGAATTGAATATGGCAAGTAATAAAAGTACGTACTGTCCCCATTCTTTTACTGACGGATATAAAGTCGATATTGTGGTCAGCCCTAGAGAGTGGAGGACATAACTATACTTGTAATCAGTCACGAAGAAGGTCGTCATCCGCCAACTAAATGATTATTGCATGAAGTACTGAGACTTACATAATGTTGCTGCAACTTCAAGGATTTAACACTTTTGAGCACTCAGTAGCCTTTTTTTTCAACGTCGTTCTGAACAATCATCATACCGTAAATTACCACAATACAAAATAACGGTGATGTTTCTGTTTGTTATACTTTACTGCTGGGTAGACGACCTTTTTCTTCGTGGATAATAGTATAGGTCGAAAAATTTTCATTTAAAAAAAAAACTATTGTACGTCGACCGAGGGAAGGGTACTCGAATAGCAAGACCACCATGTGAAATGATCGAATAGTAGTAATGAACTAATGGAAATAGAGTCTTGCAGGGCTTTTTCCAATGAAAAAGTAATGATTCACACCAGAAAATATCAGAATGATGTACATATCTATGAAAAGTGATGAAAATAAAAATATTATTAGTCATCAGACCCTACGTTTATTTTATTGATATAGTGACCCATTGTATAGTTTTCACATTCACCAGATGGGCTTATTCCTGACTATGTTCAAAATGGAAACTCGAATTGCAGATTTTGACTCATAAGTCCAATTTCATTTCCCAATTATTAATTCTAAAAGAGCTAGATATGTTGTATGGACTGGGGAGAAACTATAGGACACAGTTTGTCAGCCCAAAGTCCTCCTCCTCCTTCTCTTCCATCTAAACCAATTATGTTACCACTTTTCTATTTTAATCCATGTCTTTCCTCTTTCTCCACGACTTTCTTCAACACGATCTTCCATTTCTTCCCCGGTCCCGCTTCTTTTATCTTCGTACATTTCCGACTTCTCTTACTCTGCTCTGCTGATGTAAATTCATCTCAATTCATTTCATGTGTCCATACCAACTTAGTATCTCTCTCTCTCTTCCTACTTTGTATAATGACCGTTCATTTCCAACCTCTGCTCTTAAAAATCTCTATTTCTTTCACCGATTTTGATATTACTGCGATATTATTAGAAATATCATTTCTGTGATATACTTCTTAGAAATTTTATTTCTGCTGTCTTCATAATACTCACCCTACCATTCTCAAGTGCGAGTGAATAATGAGTTGCATATAGCTGCATCAATAAGTTGATCATGGTTGAAAAATAAGTTCATTATTTAACGAAATAATGTTTGCTTTATTACTTTTATTGAACGTCAACGCAACTCAAGCAGAGAAAGATCGGATGTCAAGCTGCTTGATTATCCGCTCTCAAAAGCATTTTTTTGAAAAAATCACGTAAAGGGCAAAAGTCACGTATTTATGTCGTTTTTGACTTTTGTTATTTATTGACATCATTTCCAAATATTTTTATTTTCTAATTTTTAAAATACAATTAGGGTGAAATAATACTGTCCATAGGATCGAGTGAGGCCTAATGAAATGGAATTTCAGCGTGCCTTGTTGAAGTGCGCTTGTATATAAGATCTTGCTTTTTAATTCTCCAGTGACTATGTTACATATTAATATACGAACACCACACGGTGTACTGTGCATACAATGATGTAACAACATCATCTCTCTAATATAAGTTTATAAAATGTATTGCCACTATTTCTCATCATAACATCAACTTTGTGTCATTTAACGACCCTGAATAAAATTGCATGATGAAAAAATACAAAATTAAAAAAATGTATTTCAGTTTGAGATAGCGGGTGTAACTCCAGGTTATTATTAGTTGGATAATGAACAAAGAAATCCTTTTTTAATTGTCATATATTTCTCTGATAATCAACTAAAATATATATTAAGACCTATAATGCATTCAATTTGAGAAATTTCATAATATGTGAGCGCATAAATGAGGAAAACGCATCTCCTTGAAACTCAAAAGTGTTGCGTCTGCGATTCACTTTTCATCTTTTGTTCACTCAATTTTATTTAATTCAGTTTATGTTAGTGGTACAGAAAATTGATACCATATTGGCAGCGAAGCGAACCATGTTATTATTCGACCGCTATGTATAGCTACTCTGGAGACCTGAAAATGGTTCAATACAGTGTAACTAGCAAAAAATGTAATTTAACAATGAGTAAAGTGCATGGTCAGAGAGAGAGAGAAATTCATTTCCTGTCGTAGAATGAATTAAGCATTTCATCACATTTTTGTTTAACTTGTACGCAAATTATTTTATGCAAAGCTATTGTTATTATTTATTACTCTCATGTCGGGAAAAAATATATGTGTCAAAAAAGCATTTTTTACCGTTATATCAAGTGTTACACTAAGGCACGTGACTTAGGTGAACCTGAAACTGAACAATATGCGTAATTAGCATCTATACATACTTTCGAAGATTTCCAGTTCTCGTATACAATAAACATAGGCCCTATATTATGCCCATTACTGCCTACAACAATTTTTTTTTTGTTCGATTCAAACGAAAATGAGTAGGCCTAAATATGCTAAGAAATATTAGAGAAATTGTACACTTTTTTTAGGGGGAGGGGGAGGGTGTAGTTTGTAAGCTATGTCTGGGTCGTTGAAGACCCAGTGGGCACGTAGGCTAGAGAAAAAATATCCAAAATTTGGTACAATAATATTCATTCAATTTGCAATTGGAATTTTTATTTTCATTTCTGAAATACGGCATCACACATTTTTTTTACCTTTTCCTATGCTGAATTTCTATGACAATGATTTCGTGATTAGAAACAGCATCATTATTTATACTGAGACGAGTGGTCGAGTGGCTAGCCCACGGAACTGTCATTCGGAGACCGGGATTTGATAGCCGCCATGGTCGACCACCCTTTCAGTTTTTTTTTTGTGGTTTCCCTTTGTCGTTCACGTCAAAACTGGGATGATTTCTAAACAACAGGCCACGATATACTACTTCTCACTATCCAAAAATTCTAGATGAAAAAACTTTCATCCATCATTCATTATACTAGGAAAATGCGGGATTCGCGTTGTGAGATGAGCTTAGAAGTATGGAAATCTAGAATGAAAAATAACTTGTCAGCTCAATTTACATCTACGGACCTTGGATTACTTCAAATGTTCAAAAACATCACCTGCAACTTGTTGATATTTATAGTGCTGCAGCCTGTCGCATATACACTTTGCAAATCCAATTGATCCAAATATTCAATAAAATGTACACTTTTATAGCGCATTATTTGTAATTTCTCATCCAATTGTTACAAAAATCTCTGAAAAGATGTATAATAATATTGTTCATTGATGAGCGTAGCGAAGTCTCCATCCCACTCTTATAGGGCTTTGTCTGTGTTTTTTTTTTTTTTTTTTGTAAGCACTCCACAGGTCGCAAGGGTTGACTGATCAACATGAAACTTGTTTTGTACACGCAAACTCATCCAACTTGGAACTGTATAGTTTTTGGGATGAATCGGTCGGACCGATTTTGAGAATCATCATCTCAAAGTTTCTAAAAACCCCATAAGATTTGGCTGGGCAGAAAATGTTGAAAAATAAAATCTCTCCAAATGGAATGAAATTCTCTCTAAATGTGTATACATGGATTTTACACATTATTACGATTTTTTAAGCAATTCTGATCAGTCGTTTTGAAGAAAAAAAATAAAATGACTGATAATATTCATAAAATATATCATAAAAATTATGACAGAATTAAGTTGTCGAGATTCACTGCTTTCTAGATTCAAGAGTTGACCAACTATGAAGTATTTTTTATATGCGTCAAGGTGTGTAGAACACCAGAGTCAATGAAGTGGCAAGAGTAGAACTACTTTAACGACTTTAATAGCTTATTCAGATATCAAGGTGTGTAGAATACCAGAGTCGATAAAGTAGCAAGGGTAGAACTACTTTAAGGACTTTTATACCTTATTGAGATATCTCGCTCATCTTACAACGCATATTTCGCGTTTGACTAGTCAGTGGAAATTTTAGAGCTTTTGAAGAATTCTTGTTTTTCAAGTATTTTTCCTCCGGGTTATTCTCATGAGGATCTTTCAAACTTTTCGATCATTTTCTGGAAAAACCTTTGCACCGATTTCTCTGAATACCAATCTCAGCCTATTCTGGTATAACAGAAATATGTAGAAAAAATTTCAAGTCGATAGGTATCTTTTCCTGACCTGTATGCCGCGTACAGAATTACAAAAAAAAAAAAAACATAAAAACCAAGCCCATTTTTTTTCGGTATGCGAAATGGAATTTTCGCTACGCTCATCTGATTATTCACAGACGCCGATAGATCTTGGTCATCAGTAAAATGCGTTGTTAAACCCAATATGAATGGATAAATAAAATAAATCATCATATTGCTGGAATAACTTGAGTCACTTGTCGTGAAGACAAACATTACACCTCTAGCAAGCCATGGTCGTTTTATTCTTGCATACTAGCGCATCTTCTTCTGGACTGTCCTGCCAAGATCATGTGCTCCGCTTCAAATGTACGGTATACATTCAATTTTGGGTACAAGTCGTTCTGCATTCATTTCACTGGCCTACTATGGGCTCAGGTATATAGCCGAAATTCCATATCGTATGTTAGCATCAGGATTGTCTGCGTTACCTCTCATCCGAAAGCCAAGTTTCGTTTTAAGAGGCCTCTTTACATGTTGCCTACCGGCTTGATTGCAGACGTTCGGGAGCCAAGTTGGCAACGCAAAACCAATCATCATATCAACATACAGTTTTGGTTAAATAATCACCAGTATTCAATACGTGCTCGCTCGAAGAGCTTTAGTTTGTGGTATTTTTTCAACCCCTTCAAAATAATTGTCAAGAATGAACCTGATTCCTCCTGTTTTTCATTTTTTAATTATTTATTCAGAGTGATGTAATATGGAATTATGATTTTTAATGAACGTAGAGGCACAGATATACTCATTGTTGTTCCATTGCAAAAATAATTAGACTGATTGGTCCCACAGTTTACCCACCACGTGTTCGGAGCCAAAGGCCTGCATAGGCAATTTTGTGCTGTTTTGACCGTTTCCTGCAGGTTTTACTCATGGGTTGTGAGATGTAAAGTAGCCTTATCTTCCACTTCTTCAATACCTTGCGTCACCAGTTCAGCCTCTACTAATGAAAGCTGATTTTGATTCAGTTTATTGGGATCATCACAGTAATCGTCTCCCGAGTCACCAGTCAGTTTCAAAATCATTGACATCCGACCCGGTGGAGTTATGTAAATGTCAATGGATCCAATAGCCCTAGCATAAACATAACGAATAATATTATGAATGATAGGCTAGGCATTTCGTGATCAAAATTAATGATAATTTATAATGATACATTTTTTTCAATACATCAGTATTTCAACCGTAACCTCATTATATATTCTAGAAATGGTTTTATTTGTGAAAGATAATATCCACATATTCAAAATGAAATATTCATGATTTTAATACGAGGACAAAAAGAACTTACGAATAATCAAACACAAATTGAAACCTTCAGAAAATGATCCAATGATTACTGGCTCGAAGATAAATCATCATTTGCCAGAACATTTTGAAAAAATAACAAGTCGACAGTTATCCAAAGCCAATGTAAAAATATTTTCTGATCGACAATTGTTTTTAATGTCTGAATATTTTTTTTACCTCCAACGATTAGTATTGACAAAACTGAGTTTGAGTGATTATTAATATTTATTTTTCTATCTATGATAATTATAAATGTGATACGATACGTACTGTACGTTAATGTAAGGCTAACGTACAGCATCGTTTTGTGATTTTCAAAAGTTGACCAGAAGTATCTAGTAGCCTATCTACAGAACCAAGTAAAGTGTTAGTAATTTGTTGTGTTCATATTTATTATAATAATAGTAATATATTATGATATTTCATTTTAATTGTGACAAATGTGTATAACCTTTGTACGAGCAATGTAATGTTGTCTTACAAGTTGATTGGTGGAAAATGAAATGCTGATAAATACAAATACAAAGTATATAATGTGAGGTTATATGTTTACATGTGACCACGCATCTGCCAACTGGGTCGTTATCAACTCACACCCATTTCATTTACTCATGGATCCCACATTTGACATAAATACTAGTGAAAGCCTACATGAGATAATCAGTATTGCATAATATCCGAAGGAAATAGAAGTTATCGAACTTTTTGTGGGAGCCAGGGGAACAATTTCTAATTTTTTTCAGAGACTTCTGTAAACGTTTTTTTATGAGTAACTTTTTGAAATATTGAATCGGAATGTCAGCACTTAAAGACTCCGTTAGAACTTTAAGAAATCATTTGTATAATTAAGGTTTCACTATGTCACTCTTTAATTTTGTAATTACTAAATCTCCTTATTATTTTATTCAATCCTTTTTTGTTTCTACATTTTTTCTATTCAATCAGTTCTCTCTTCACGTACTAATATGTGAGATTTTCCATCTATTTCTCTTTATTATTCTATGTATTTTTTATATTGATTGCTTTCCTGTTTTATAATATAGTCGGGGACCAATAAAGTTTTTTTCTTCTATGATTATTTCGAAATATTATGAAACATTTGAAATGTCATCAATTCGTAAAACTCACATTTTCATTCCCCTCGGACAACCGGTGAATCTAACCCACTTTTACATCATTTTTCTGCCCGCAGTTCACAGGATGAGTGATTCTAGAAGTTGTTACATGTATGCAAATTTCAGAAGACATCATTCAGTACGTATCATATATAAAATCGCAATAAAGGCTGAAAGTGTCGTAAAACTAGTATTCTAAAGTTCGTGGGTCATTAACGACCCACTGGGCATAAATGGATGCCCGCCATTTGGAATAATCATATAATACAGTATGTTTCAAGCACAGGTCAGGTACAACATTGCTGCGAATTGTTCAACCAAACTGATATTTGGCACTATAGGGCTTCAAATAGTTATGGGCCCATAATACAAAATTGTTTAGTACTTAAATTAGATTTACAGTGATGGATTTTATATTTGGAGAATTAAATATCAAAACTCATTATCGCCACTAGAGTAAGATGAATTCTGGTTAACTTGAACAAGAGTATAAATTAGAGTAGTCCATATAAACCATGTAGGAATCACCAAAATAATCACTTAATGCATGGCTTATGTATTATTGTATGTAGCACCGAGTAAACTTTGATGAATTAATTCAACAAAGTACAATGCTTAGTAAACTTCTAGTAAATAGTTTTACAAAGTACAATGCCAAGTATGAACTATGAGAATCCTATTGGCGAAAGGTTTCACAAAGTTATTACATAACTTAACATTGGTTGAGTATGTATATTGGCTACGCACGTAGGTATAAGTTCGTACATATTATGTTATGAATGCTGGCTAAGGATGGAAGGTGATTAAATATTTTGAGTATTTGTTGGATATTGCACAACGGCATCATTCGTCGACATCAACAATAGGTTCAATAGGTGTCGAATATTAGCCAGAGATACCCGCTATTTATAGTTTTGCCGATCTGAATAAGGTAAGAAAGGCATTTATCATATTTCTGTTCTTTGTTAGCAGTATTTCTGTGAATTAGTTTAATTTTCTTTCTTTTCTTATTTTGCATTTGATAATTGACAGTTGATAAAATGTAGTTTATATTGTCATTATTGATTGTTCACCACTGGTCGTTTGTGTTTCTTTAATTCGGTATTTCATTTCATTATTCTACAGACAAGCATTTAAAGGCTCTGTGGATATTTTTGGGAGTGTTGTTTGTACTGATATTCTTTTCATGTGACAATAATAAAAAAAAAATTACAAACAACGAGAACTTGAACTTACCATGATCAACCTATCAAATCAACAACAAAACAGGCGTTCCGTACATAGTCAGTTTTTTTGGCACTTTTGCAAGCAATCACTTATTTCAACTGTACTGTGTACTGTTTTTCACTGTGGTATCTTTAATATGCAATTTAGAAACATATACGGATTAGTAAAATCTATGTGATTGTATTCATATTTGATAAAAATTGGTCTATTAAATACTGCAACATGAACGACATCACTCTCAGTCTCAGCTTGCTAAATCGAAGTCCAAGCTGTTAATAATTTTCTATAAAATTGATTCAATAGTTTTGTGTTACATTATTCGGTTTTGATGACTCAATTTTAGGATTTCATTTGACTCAATGAAATGAAATGATATGCAAATGCTCACCACATACAAAATGAAAATCCATTCTGACCTTCAGCTATTAATCTCATAATGATGAAACTGTATTATATATTCAGACACATCTCGTAGTATATTAAACTTCTTTGTTCACTATAAAATATTATCCACCCCGATATGCTATATATTCCGTTGATAGAGATAGAGCTGTAAATGAGAATGGTTATTCTTCTCAACTTTCCTAAGCGAAAATTATATGCTTCTCCCTATTAAAAATGATAACTGACTACACATAGGTAGTTTCTATCAACTTCTGGTCACATGTCTTAGTTTTATCGGCGAACAAAAGACAATAGAATCTGTACGTGATCGCAGCATCACCTATAGATTACGTTTCTTCCTCGTTTTCTCATCTTCATCTCTTGTGACAGTTGCTTTTTATTGCCACCACGTAATGTGCTCTTAGAAAATATGATACGTTTTCACATTTGTCTGTGCTAGTTATTATATTTTCATTGTTGCAGTGTTGTTTATGACACTGTAATAAAAATATAATGTACTCTACACCATCAAGAACTGCATGTGATCGTTGTTTCTCATTGAGCTATCAGCTAGCAAAACGACTATGTAAAATAATACAGTTGATAATAAAATGTCATACCATACTTGGAGAAGGCGCAGATGCTGAAAGGCGGTTGCGATGAGTGTTTACAAGATGTGCAAAAAAAGCTATTTGAATGACATAAATGATAGAGTTGCTGTTTGAATGAGGTTAAATGCCTTCTCTGAATGCGTTATACGGATCAATGCTATTCCAATAGAATATTCAATATTAAAATTATTTTCCATTATTTATTTCGAAATGTATGAATATTTTTGATCATTTTAATTATTTATTGGATGAGCGTGATCAAATACTTCCATTCGATTGAAGATGTATCTTCTTCTGATTTTTTTCCATTGACCCAGGAACTGATTGATATGAGAAGTCTGCTCTAGAAGAAGTGGTGGAAACACCCCCTGGCCCAATTTAATTGGTTATCTGGGTTTGATATATATATATATATATATATATATATATATATATATATATATATATATATATATATATATATATATATACATATATATACGCTCCACAGATTGGACTGTTTTGTTGATCAATTCAATATTTTTTTGTGAACACACATACTTATTCAACGCAGAACTAGATGGTTTTCGGAAGTATTCGGTATCACCACTTTTGAAAAAACTGATTTTAAACTATTTTTGGATGTATTGCGAAGTGACGCACTCCACAAAACGGATGGTTTGTTTGATCAACCTGAATGTTTGTGAACACGCAGACTCATAAAACTCAAATCTGTATATTTTTTGATCTCAATCGGTTGTTCAACTTTCCGAGAAAAAAATCTTCATCAAATTTGAAAAAATTTGAAAAAAATCTTTCCGAAAATATACAAATTTCAACCTGATAATAACACGAATGAAAAAGTTTCGCATAAGGTGGGCCGGGCGTTTGCGGCAAAAAGTATGAAAATATAGATTTCATCGATCAATTAAGACATATAGGTCAATCTGAAATAACTTTGTCATTACTAACTTTACCATCTTTATAAGTACATACACCAGGCTGTACAATATAGCATTTCCTTTAGTGAGAGCCAAACAGGGACGAATATCAAACCAAGGTAATAAATGGGTAACGTTAGATATTAGAAAGAGCAGTGGTAAATTGAAATCTCTTTTTATTCTCACTAAAACTCATAAATGTGAGAACAACGAAAAAAGCTATAGGGATTTCAAGAGAGAGCATCAATATAATGTCAGGTTGGCTAAAATCAACTGTAACAATACGCTTATTGATATGCATCTAATAAACCAAAAATGCTATGAGGAATCGTCAAAGAGGTGACAGGAAAAGCACGTGGTCCGCGGGCTGAGAACATTGCACTCGAAATTAATAATGTAACAACGACTGACCCTATGAAGGTTGCTGAGTGTTTTAATGACTTCTATTTGAATGTAGCGAGTACCCTTAATAGCTCAATTGCAGTATCCGATGAACAAAGGAATGAAATGTTGGGGAAAATATCAACTAACTCGACGACTATTTCTATGAAACCTGCAACTATTGGTGAAATAATAAATATCACCAGAAAGTTGAAAAACACTAAAACAACAGGGATAGACTGTATACAAGTTGAACCTTTGAAAAAAACTATTAACGCTATTGCATTAATCTTAACTGATCTTATTAATCAAACATTGGAGACAGGTATTTTCCCAGAGTATTCAAAACGTGCGATTATAAAGCCATTTTATAAATCGAAAGGAGATGAAAAACATATTGAGAATTACAGACCCCTATCATTATTAACGCATTTTTCTAAGATATATGAGAGTGTTATAAAAAGTAGATTAGTAAGTTTTCTTGATAGCTGTAACATATTGAGTGACAATCAATTTGGTTTTCGTAGCAAACGATCTACAATACAGGCTATTAACAAAAGTGTGAAATATATACTAGAACACTTGGATAAGAAACACTCAACGATAGGATTGTTCTGTGATATAAAAAAGGCTTTTGATTGTATCGACCATACATTGTTATTTAAAAAAATGGAGAAAATTGGTATTAGAGGTATTGGTGGTAAACTTATTGAATCGTATATGTCTGATAGATATCAACTGGTTGAAATTAATTACAGTTATGCAAATGGTAACAGAGAATCAATTATTTCTCAAGAAGGTGAAATCAAGTATGGAATTCCACAGGGATCTGTCCTTGGACCATTAATTTTCATTTTGTATATAAATGACCCTGAGCATAATATTGGCAATAGTAATGTCATATTATTTGCCGACGATTCCACTTTTGTCACTCATGGTGGTGATAGACATGCTTCTCAAGTTAATATGAATAGAGTACTCCATAACGCAAATGATTGGTTCAATATAAATGGTCTGGTCCTTCATAATGCAAAAACCTTTCTCATGGAGTATAAAAACAGTCATGATAAAAGTAGTTCAAATCTACTTATAAATTCAGACGATATATTTAACGGTAATATGCTATCAAATGTACCCATTGCACTTGGCTCAACGAATTTGAAATATGTTGAAAGTTGTGAATTCTTGGGTATGACAATTGACTCCAATTTAAGCTGGAAAGATCACATAAAAATATTAAAAAATAAACTTACTAGAGCTTGCTATGCTCTTCGCGTATTAAGAACCCAGTTTCGATTATTGCATATGATGCAGATTTACTACGGTTACTTCGAGTCAATTCTAAGATATGGTATAATTTTTTGGAGAAGTGTTTCAACCTCAACCAATAACCATATTTTCAAGGTACAGAAATGTGCCATACGTATTTTATATAAAAAACAAAGAAGGCACTCTTGTAGGAAGATGTTCAAAACAAGTGGATTATTGACACAACCTGGGTTGTATATATTTGAGTTGCTTGTGTTTACAAAACAGTACGTACTCCCATTAGAGTCAAACCCTGAATTAAGTCACAACCACAACACAAGATATAGAAATAACAAAGGTAAAGCTCACTCAACATCATTGTTCGAGCATGACGTGACCTACAAAGGTATTACCTTATATAATCAGCTACCAGGTTGTATTAAGAAAATATCTGATCATAATTTATTCAAGCGGACATTAAAAAATTTTATTCGACAGAAATGCATTTATAGTTTAGAAGAATTCAAGAAAGGTTGTAAACACATCTGTGATTGCTCATGAACTACTGATTTTATGCTGAATGAAAATGTATATACACTATGGCATTTAGCGGAAATCAGACGATTTTAAGTTGACAATGTTTTTTTTTTCCTGCATTATTGAGTGTATTTTACATTTATTGAAATATTGACTATTCATATACTGGTACTTCATTGTAAACAGTCATCTGAATGAAAAAAAAAAATAAAAAAAATAAATAAATAAATTGTCTCGATATTTCAAATTGTAACGTTGCCACATACCAGATGACATAGAAATTCACAGTATGCGTTGTGTTAGTAACAGCTATGAGTATCATTAAGATTTGTAATAACTCAATAAATGATTTCAGTATTAAGTATAATTGAGATTATTTTTGGGCTTACACCAATACACAAGTTTATGTTCGAAAAATGATATATATGGTAATGAGTTTTGGAAAAAGCTGGTTATGGTAATGATTATTCTTCTCGGTGAATGAAATGGGAGAGCCGAGAGTTCAGTAAATGTCACATAAGGATTGACAACAGCTGTGAATAGTTCTGGTGAAAATCTCCAACAAAAGAGACATAAAATTAGATTCAATGTTCTATCTCTCTGGTTGGCGAGGGTTCAACTGTACTGAGAATGAACTGTGCCGACTGATTTCGAAACCAATCGATTGTACTAAATAACATCTGGTCTAAAAACCAACTGTGCTTGAAACCAACTGTCCTCCTATACTTTTAATTCTTGAGTCATATTTGAATAAGTGAAATTGGGTGGTCTGGCTACTCCTCTCCACAAATTTTCACCTTTCATCAAATATTTGATACATTTTAATTTTCTTCACTGATAGTTATAAGGTTTTGTGGGTGTGGTTGGTGTCAAAATAAATTTGTGAAGAGGAGGAGCCAAAGCCCCCATTTCAACAGATTGTTGATAAAGTGGAAATTTTAGTCAGTTGCTTTTGGTAAAATTTGTTTTTAGTACAGTCGAGTTTTAGGACTGCTGATCTCCAGGAAAGTTGATATTTAGTACAGTTGGTACCTTCTCGTTCTTACTAAAGATCTCCACCTGTGAAAAAAGTAGGCCTATATGATGTCAATTTTTCCAGCTCATCCTATATGCCTTATATTCAATATCATATTTTCCTATAGTTAATAAAGTTATTACAGATGTTACTTGGGAGGTGCAGATGAGTAGGTGACATTCACAATGTTTCCAAATACCATCTTATACGGGACTCAAACCCACGTACGATTTGACCTCAGTATCTCAAGAACTACCTTATAGCTAACTGACCCATAGATAATGAGACTGACCTGCTTTGACTAATTTTTGAAAGTGTTTTTTCAGTACAATTTTCCAAATCAAAATGATGTATTCAATTCTTCCGTAGAGTATTGTAGGCTTTTTAATTCAAACATTTGTTATTTAATTACATTCAATGATCGTTTTAATCATTCGTTAAGTCATACCTGACAATTGTGACAACATTCATATGAAATTACGATGATTATGAAATTATTCAAGAACAAGTTGAATTTGTCTGTGTGGCCGGTAAAACGAGTTTAGTACAGAAGGGTTTGGTCAGATGGCGCTAGTGGTAAATCTCTCACACACACACACACACACACACACACACACATATATATATATATATATATATATATATATATATATATATATATATATATATATATATCAGTATACTGACGTTTGAACTTTTGTTCTATCTGGTCTGAAGTTTAGAACATACTCTGGCAGTGGTTAGGTCTTTGCGGCATAGCAAAAAGGAATGTAATTTCATATCATTTGTTTGAATACATTTTATTATGAATAAGTATATCCCCATTCAATGAAAATGTCTCTCCCCCAGTGATATAACTTCAGAGAAATTGGTCCCTAGATTGCCTAATATCGATTGGTCAATTAGTAACAATATTTTAACTATAATATGATTGATGCTGATTCAAGTTTACTTATCGGCCCCCCACGAACATCTAGATTATCTGGGATAACGTATTAACGAGTGATGAAAGAATGATCCTTCTCCCTATTTAACTCTTTAGGAGCAAATTGTAATTCTACCAACGATTTACGCGTAGTCTCCATATAAGGAAGTAGAAAAGGGTTGGGGTGAGGGGAGAAAATATGGTATGCTTACTTCAAACAACATTCATATTATTGGTCATCTCCAAATTTTGATGATATTTCCCGATTATTATTTTTTTCTTGATGAACCAATAATGTGTGTTGTGTTTTATTTGTTAAGAACGAATTATTTATTGTGCAGTTTGAAAGTATACTCACAATTAGGTTTCAGAACGAAGCACACACGCTGAATGTATATAATACGCTCGGTGAAATGATTACAATATATTGAACATTATACATATTTGTACAGATATTGACTATATCTGTGGAAAATCGTACGTAACAGCAGAATACATCTAATCATACATTTTTTTGGGAATCCTCATTTCTCTTTTAATATCTTTGATCAGCTTGTGTTCTTTAGAATGTAATTGTATTCCATAATGATTAAAATCAAGTGATAGTATTCTGAAGAAATTCTACATTTTGATCAGCTGACAATGAAAAATACTTGCATAAAACAAACAAAATCGGCATATAGAGAAAAAAGTTTGAGAATACCAGAGTTCGTAGGCCCATACAAATTATATAATATGATGAAATATGAATGTTCACGTATTATTGTGTTGGTAGGCCCATGCTCTCAGAAGTAATGTATATTCTCCGAAAAATGAGAACGATTGGTATAGTATAAAAAATGTTACAAGTTCAATTTAAAAAAAAATTGAAGTAATTTTTTTTTTACAATTCAATCCAGCACAACATGGTTTTTGATATACGATCGTGTGAAACATTATAAGACATGAATACATCATCATTGAATATTTGAATAATCATTCTCTTCACATTAAAATGCCAATGTTAATTATATTATTCGGAGTACAAACTCTCACAACAGATAACATAACTTTATGAAACACAGTTCTTACCTGAGCCAATTTAAGAGCGAAGCACCATTTCAGGTGTTGTAAATTGGTTTCTATACGATAAGAGTCTGCAAGCGACGACGCTGCTTATTTACAAGATATACTTGTTTTTAATTAACTGATTAAGAAAACTTACCAATTTGAAAATTAAGTTATATGTGCGAATTCTTATCTATTCATACTATCATTAAACACATAAGAAAATGTTCAAATAAGCAATGTCGGTTATCTCTCACGTATATATGAATATATTAAATGAATATATATATATATATATATATATATATATATATATATATATCCATTTATATATATATGTGTATATATATATATATATATATATATATATATATATATATATATATATATATATATATATATATATATATATACATATAAATATATACATATATATATATATATATATATATATATATATATATATATATATATATATATATACATGATCATATATATATATATATATATATATATATATATATATATATATATATATATATATATATATATATATATATATATATATATATATATATATATATATATATATATATATATATATATATATATATATATATATATGGATATATATATATATATATATATATATATATATATATATATATATATATATATATATATATATATATATATGAGCCTAAATATGACTATAAATCCCACTCTTATAGAGCTTTGTCTGTGTGTTTTTGTTTCTGTTTGTCTGTAAGTAACTCATGCTGCACAGGTCGCAGCCTCGCAGGTTTTGACTGATGAATATGAACTTTTCATGCATGCAGACTCATCCAACTTAGAACTGTATAGTTTTTTTAGTCAAATCGGTTGGACCAATTTTGAGAAACATTATCTGAAACTATCTGAGAACATCATGAGATCAGGGTGAGCAAGAAAATTTGAGAAATAAAATCTCTCAAAATAGCTTTAAATTGTCACTGAATGTAAACACATGAAGTATACTAATTTTCATGATGTACGTTTGATACACGTATACGAATTTGTATGCAAGTCGGATCAGCCGTATTGAAGAAAATGATTTCATAATTGTTTCTTTTCTTCAAATAGCCCAGATATAAATGTAGATATAAATGTAGGCTTTAAATTTGAGTTTTCTCAATTACTATACCTACAAAATGACACCAAGTTGATGGAAACCGAAATTTTATAATAGAAAATAGACAGGAGGGCAAGTTTCTTGAATCATATTACGTTTCCCTGTGTCAGGAACGTGAAGTTACCCATTTCATAGCATCATGCACTTCACTTCAATTCTGCTTGGTGTTATATGAGGGGACGTGGGGGACAATGAGCCAAGTGTTTCCTGTTATTTTCCATGCCGTATTGATAAATAATAAGTTGCACTTGGCATACAGTTTTGATTTCACACCTTTTATATGAAGAAGTTTTTGTAGTTGTTGAAATATTTCAGGCCTTGACTCCAAATTTTCACCCGTCAGGGTTTTTGGTGGGATATCAGTAATTTTTGATGCTTCGTAATGATTTGCTCGACCACAATAGCATCAGAATATATTTTTGTGTTAATAACAAATTTTCGTTCCAACTTCCAATAAATACAATATTTCAATTGATTTCCTAGCTAGTCGTATACCAGCTGCATTGAATCAACATAGTCGTGAAGTTGGAATATTCTTTAAATACCGGTACTTGAAATATACGTATTACTGATATAGGCAGAGATTTTTTAGAACATCTCTTTTCGGAGAGGAGAAAGAACGATCCACATTTGTTGGGAATGCGGTAGTTTCAACATAGAGAAGTCTATGGTTTTACTAATGCACGGTACTGAAATTCGCGCATCTATTTTTTAGACAATCTCATTGTATAGAGAGAAGACGCACGAACTACGATCATTAAAGAAACTATATGTTGCCTATATAGTCTAGACATATTATGGCCCATAGGTAAACAATCTATAACACATTATTATGTGATAGGCCTGGGCCTACTAGCTGTTCTAATGCCACTATAATTGAATTAATGTAAGTTATGAACATTTGCTAGAATATTACCAACACATGGGCCTAGGCAGGCCTACTATATCGTAGACAAACAATAATTATAGGCCTAGCATACGAATTGATAATATTCAGCCACTTCGATTAGCCCCGCATGTTGGACTTACCTTCCGTTTCTATGGCAGTTTGCTGTTTCTTCTCCTCTTCTTCTTCAGTTTGTAGATACAAAATTCAATACGGTATGACGTTTATCATGCAATGAGGTATCAATGTGATAATTTGTAAATATCAGCTGTTTCATTTGACATTCAGTTGTGTCTGGTGGGCGGTGGCGATCATTCGTATAGATCGAGCGGATCGAGCGGAGATAAAAGTACCTAAAGTTTTCGATGGTTCATTGGTGGCCGTGATTTATCGTCGATACGACAGTATCCCACATTTTCTGTACGTTATTATTTCAATCTTTTCCAATTAAAAATTATCAATTGGAAAATCTCTCACACACAATCAATCTGGTGAATCTAAACAAATATATCGTTGAAATTTCATTGAAATGTGTTGTGACATGATTTTTAAAAATAATGAAAACTTAAAAAAGGAGTGTGAAATGGCATTACTTCCGGTTTCAAAAACTAACTTTCGGTTAAATCATACAAAAGACACATCTCCATATGGGTACACATATTCCCTGAAAAAATCAGACAAATCGGAGAATTCGTTTGGCCTGTAGCCCATTTCGTATGTGACGACGGAAGGAGGAGAAGAAGAAGAAGAAGAAGGAGGAGAAGAATACGAAAAAAGTACGCTTTTCGCAGTGCTATAACATCCAGACGTTTGGTTCGATATGACTGAAAGATGATATGCCGTGTCGTGTATGGCGCCTTATTCCATTACAACAAACTAGAGGTATCTATGTTCATTAGTTCCGGAGATACAGTATGCTCAAAACCGCCTGTAAGTACTTCGTGTACACAGTGTAAGCGTGCAGCTGAGACTTCGCACGGACTTGGCTCTCGTCGAGCTACCGCTCAACTAGATATATATATATATATATATATATATATATATATATATATATATATATATATATATATATATATATATATATATATATATATATATATATATATGAGCCTATATATGAATATATATATATATATATATATATATATATATATATATATATATATATATATATATATATATATATATATATATATATATATATAAACATATATATATATATATATATATATATATATATATATATATATATATATATATATATATATATATGGGCCTATATATATATATATATATATATATGTGTATATATATATATATATATATATATATATATATATATATATATATATATAAATATATATATACATATATGTATATATATATATATATATATATATATCAAATACTTATGGCCTTCCCGGTGGCTCAGTCATCGCATCGCGTAGGAATTGAAGTCATGTCGGGCGTGGCTTCGAGTACCGCTAATGGCATGTGGTTTAATGAGCATCCTTTCACCTATCTTCACTTCTTCTTTCCATCAGCACTCACACAATTGTACCCTCGTTTAATCCGGTTGTTGATGGGGTCGTTGGGCATCAATGAAAATATTCAAATGCACATATATATATATATATATATATATATATATATATATATATATATATATATAAATATATATATGTATATTTATATATATATATATATATATATATATATATATATATATATATAAATATATATATATATATATATATATATATATATATATATATATATATATATATATATATACATATTCATATATGATGAAATATTCAATACACACGCCACATCTCACAATCAAACGATATAAGTTTGAATGAAATAGCATCTAAATTGGAATATCGTCAATGCGTTCTGTTTTCTCTGTGCTTTAACATTCAGTATTCTCATTGTATCAATATTCACGCATTACGATTAAGCAAAAATAAAAATATGGCGACAGATCAAAACATTCCTTATGATTTTAACCGTAAATTACTCCATATGTGATATTTCCTAATATCCGCATGAGCGGGTCATTCGTTATTAACGATTGAGTCAACATTCGTTATTAAGATTTAATTAAATTCTCCAAATGCAGGGTTACATATCATAATGCTTCCAAGTACACATGCGTCAATCCACGTGCGTTGGCAAATGTCTAACAACCTAACAAAACTAAATATCAAAGTTTTTGTTCCCAGAATCATCAAGTCACATATTAGAACGTTACACTGTCATTTCACAGATATTTCCGTTTGAGAAAAATATCAAATATTGTAAATTGCAGAGAAAAACAATAATAATTTCGCTTTAATTTGGTTTGTTACGTTGGTAGGCAACCTTGAACTCGACCCAATTCAAGTATATCATCGCTACTTCTACGAATGAAAATGAAGTACACACTATATTAATATGTATAATATATAAGCTCGGTTCGTTTTTCCGTCTCTTTGGTCTTTCCACTTCATGGTTTTCACACGATGTGTCGCCGTATTCTCTTAATGTTGAACACTGTACGCCAGTTTGCATCTGTTACCTCGTTGGCATTCCTTTCTAATTAAAAGCACCAATATTAGAACAAGAACTCAATTCTTGATATTTTCAAATTTGATTCAGAAAACGAGAGCGTTCACAATTTCGTCTGTGTCGTGCTTTTGAATTCTATAATTGTAAATTGAAATAATGTATCTTACCTTGCATTCCAAAGTTTCCTGTTCATTCTCTATATGGGCACATACGAACTACCTGAATGGAACTTCGTATATTCGTCATTCATATACACTTGCCGTTGATATGGATTACTGTATACCGTGAAAGGTGACGAGTGTGATCGAAACAGGTTCTCTCAGCAATGTTTTATATACTGAAGATTTGATTCAAATAGAGATAAGGTTTGACAATAATTTTATATTCCAAATGTGGCTATATTATATAAATTGATGGTCTATTGACGTACGACTGATTGAATGATTGAAATAATAAGATGGAAATTTGAATCATCAATTCGAAAAAAAAGTTATCATTAATTGAATCATAGAAAATAGGTGATAAAAATCGGGCAGTATATGAGTGACTAAATGAAGAAAAACAAGGGACGTTCAAAGAATTCAGCATGCCTCTCTGATATTATCACGGTGCACAGTGCATACAAAGTTGAAAATGAATTCTAACCCAAATATGTCCACTTTAAGATGTTGGTAGCTTTATTGATGTTGCTATGCCCCTAGCTACTTTGACGACACACTACACTACGAGATTGTTTCCGAATTGCAGGTTCTCTCAGCAATGTTTTATATACTGAAGATTTGATTCAAATAGAGATAAGGTTTGACAATAATTTTATATTCCAAATGTGGCTATATTATATAAATTGATGGTCTATTGACGTACGACTAATTGAATGATTGAAATAATAAGATGGAAATTTGAATCATCAATTCGAAAAAAAAGTTATCATTAATTGAATCATAGAAAAGAGGTGATAAAAATCGGGCAGTATATGAGTGACTAAATGAAGAAAAACAAGGGACGTTCAAAGAATTCAGCATGCCTCTCTGATATTATCACGGTGCACAGTGCATACAAAGTTGAAAATGAATTCTAACCCAAATATGTGCACTTTAAGATGTTGGTAGCTTTATTGATGTTGCTATGCCCCTAGCTACTTTGACGACACTATCACCACACTACGAGATTGTTTCCGAATTGCAGGTTCTCTCAGCAATGTTTTATATACTGATATTTGATTCAAATAGAGATAAGGTTTGACAATAATTTTATATTCCAAATGTGGCTATATTATATAAATTGATGGTCTATTGACGTACGACTAATTGAATGATTGAAATAATAAGATGGAAATTTGAATCATCAATTCGAAAAAAAAGTTATCATTAATTGAATCATAGAAAAGAGGTGATAAAAATCGGGCAGTATATGAGTGACTAAATGAAGAAAAACAAGGGACGTTCAAAGAATTCAGCATGCCTCTCTGATATTATCACGGTGCACAGTGCATACAAAGTTGAAAATGAATTCTAACCCAAATATGTGCACTTTAAGATGTTGGTAGCTTTATTGATGTTGCTATGCCCCTAGCTACTTTGACGACACTATCACTACACTACGAGATTGTTTCCGAATTGCAGGTTCTCTCAGCAATGTTTTATATACTGAAGATTTGATTCAAATAGAGATAAGGTTTGACAATAATTTTATATTCCAAATGTGGCTATATTATATAAATTGATGGTCTATTGACGTACGACTAATTGAATGATTGAAATAATAAGATGGAAATTTGAATCATCAATTCGAAAAAAAAGTTATCATTAATTGAATCATAGAAAAGAGGTGATAAAAATCGGGCAGTATATGAGTGACTAAATGAAGAAAAACAAGGGACGTTCAAAGAATTCAGCATGCCTCTCTGATATTATCACGGTGCACAGTGCATACAAAGTTGAAAATGAATTCTAACCCAAATATGTGCACTTTAAGATGTTGGTAGCTTTATTGATGTTGCTATGCCCCTAGCTACTTTGACGACACTATCACTACACTACGAGATTGTTTCCGAATTGCAGGTTCTCTCAGCAATGTTTTATATACTGAAGATTTGATTCAAATAGAGATAAGGTTTGACAATAATTTTATATTCCAAATGTGGCTATATTATATAAATTGATGGTCTATTGACGTACGACTAATTGAATGATTGAAATAATAAGATGGAAATTTGAATCATCAATTCGAAAAAAAAGTTATCATTAATTGAATCATAGAAAAGAGGTGATAAAAATCGGGCAGTATATGAGTGACTAAATGAAGAAAAACAAGGGACGTTCAAAGAATTCAGCATGCCTCTCTGATATTATCACGGTGCACAGTGCATACAAAGTTGAAAATGAATTCTAACCCAAATATGTGCACTTTAAGATGTTGGTAGCTTTATTGATGTTGCTATGCCCCTAGCTACTTTGACGACACTATCACTACACTACGAGATTGTTTCCGAATAGTTTACATTTCAGTATAACAGCTACTGCCTAAATACCGTATCAATAATTCGATGGATCTTGAGTGATGAACAGAGATACAAAGACTACCAATTTTACACCTTCGTTACAATCGATGCACTCTTAAAACAGCGGCATAGCCTTATACTATCTCTTCAGAATATGGTATGGATTATAGAAGTAAAATGCAAGAATATTGATTTGGAAAAAATATATTCTGTACAGTATATTACTCTATGACACTAGTAATCGCTAATATGATGTTTTCATAATTTTTTCATCCTTCACATTGATGATTATCAACGCACTATATGATAACTGAGATCAACTGGTGTCGGATAAATGATTATTGAGAGGATAGAATGTTGAGAGTTGAGGGTTTATTAGGTAATGTGAGAGGTATGGAAGGAATCGGTCGTGGTCTTTATTGTATTTACCTTTACTGGTATTTCAAGACTTCAGAGGAAAACTATGTGCAGGTTGATACTATGGAATTGTTCCTCAACCGCCGACCAAGAACGATTCCTTCCCACTATTCAAAAACACCTGATAGTGGATAGTGGGAAGGAAGCGGTCTTGGCCCATATTGTAGGAACCATCTCAGCATTAGACCAGACTACAGAGGGGAACCACGAAAATCCCCTGTGATGATTGTCGGTGGTGGGGATCGAACCAGGTCCGATACAACCCTTCATCTCCCGGATAAGCGAGCGCGTTAATCACTGTTCTGCATCTGCCGGTAAATCTGTTTCTCTCTCTCTCTTCATATATATATATATATATATATATATATATATATATATATATATATATATATATATATATATATATATATATATATATATATATATATATTATATATATATATATATATATATATATATTATATATATATATATATATATATATATATATATATATATATATATATATATATATATATATATATATATATATATATATATAAATATAAATATATATATATATATATATATATATATATATATATATATATATATATATATATATATATATATATATATATATATATATATATATATATATACGATGCTATAGCTACGATGCTTTCGTGGTGTACTGACAACAGACTGCTCCTGAATGCTTCCAAAACAACCTGTATGCAGTTCCATACGCTTCAAGACAAGATCACCTCAAGCCCATTGATTCGACTGAATAGCTCAAGTGTGACGATGTCAACGAGTACCAAGTTTCTTGGCATTATGGTTACAGATACTTTTGACTGGTCGTGCCACGTGGTATTGCAGTGAAGAAGGTACTAAAAGGCATTTTTATGCTTAGAAGCCTGTGCCGAGTTGTTTCTCCAGTAGTGCTACGCATGCTTTATTTTTCACACGTATATTCGCACCCACAATACAGAATCATATTTTGGAGCCATTCTTTTCATGCCAGAAGGCTTTTCCTGCTGCAAAAGCGAGCCATGAGAATTATTGGTGATGTTAATAAGTCAACAACTTGTAGACCTCTTTTTAAATCTTATGTACTGCTTACTCTACCTTGTATTTTTATTCTTAAGTCCGTCGTTTTTGTGAAAGAGAATTTTAAACTATTTCAATTTAACCATGAAATCCACCAACATGATACACGACGTCATAATGACTTACGTGTGGACAAACATAGACTTATGTTGTATAAGAAAGGTCCGCAATATTCAGTGTCACGGTTTTATAACAACCTACCAATTGACATCAAGTCGATATCCAGCATGCATATGGTTAAATCCAGAGTCAAGAAACTGTTATGTGAAAATGCTTTTTACTCTGTTGACGATTTTTTAGCATTCAGCTAATCTTGAACAATGCTTATTATATGTATATTTGTAATTCATGACGTATATCATACTATTTGTACAGTGTCCGATACAGTCTCGATGTATTTCCGATGGTAATAAAAACCATTATTATTATTATCATTATTATTATATCTGTTTGAGCGTTTGGAAAGAGCGTTAGTGGGATCAAATAATGCGGTTATACCGATGTCGTTTCTTCTAATATGTCGTTGAATT
>OZ023327.1:56577563-56597563 GCA_964007535.1 Brachyptera risi | reverse complement strand
GCATATAAAAAATACTTCATTGTTGGTCAACTCTTGAATCTAGAAAGCAGTGAATCTCAACAACTTAATTCTGTCACAATTTGTATGGTATATTTGATGAATATTATCAGTTATTTTCATTTTTTCTTCAAAACGACTGATCGGAATTGCTTCCAAAATCGTGGTAATGTGTAAAATCCATGTTTACACATTTAGAGAAAATTTCATCCCATTTGGAGAGATTTTATTTTTCAACATTTTCCGCCTAGCCAAATCTTATGGGGTTTTTAGAAACTTTGAGATGATTTTTCTCAAAATCGGTTCGACCGATTCATTCCAAAAACTTTACAGTTCTAAGTTGGATGAGTTTGCGTGTATAAAAAAAGTCTCATGTTGATCAGTCAACCCTTGCGACCTGTGGAGTGCTTACAAAAAAAAAAAAAAACACACAGACAAAGCCCTATATGAGTGGGATGGGAGACTCCGCTACGCTCATCAATAATCATCCAACTCATATCGTATAATATTGTCAAGCGTATACGGTTGAAAAAACACAATATTAAGCCTTATACGCTTGACAACTATGCGATGAGTTGAAAAGCTGTATTATATCCATTTTGAAGATATTATATATATCTTTGTTTCCTCCGTATTAGAAGTATGATATCTCATACCGTTCAAAAGTAATCATCAAAAACTGATATTTCACCTGATCGTCTCCCATGGACTCTCGTGGCCGAGTGGTAACGCACTGAACCGTCATTCGGGAGACCGGGGTTCGATTCCCGCCATGGTTGACCATTCTTACAGGGGTTTTTCGTGTTTTCTCTCTGTCTTTCAGGGTAATACTGGGATGGTTCTTTAACAACAGGCCACGACCGACTCCTTCCCACCATCCAAAACACCTAATAAAATAACCTTTCATCTCATCATCCCATCATCTCATTCATCTTCCACCGACGCCGCCAATAGATCGTAGCCATCAGTATAGTGGGTCTTTAAAACCCAATATAAAAAGAAAATTAAGCCGTTTTCGAAATGTGTTGTCAATTTTTCACTGATTCAAAATCGAGGCTTACACGCAATTTCAAGTTGGTATATGAGCTGTCAGTGGGATGGTTAAAAATGCATCTTAAACACACTACATTCATTTGCCACTATTACAGACATACGGACGTTGTAGACTTTATTACACATGTGATCACTCAACACACAACTGTATTTCAACATCATAGATATCTTCATGATTTCCCTCTTCCAAATAACAATGTGATAATTGCTTTTTGCAGGAGTAATCAGATGAAGGGATGTTGGAGATTGGGCTGTAAGGGGTAGAGAGATGGTGATGGTGCCTGCAGGGGTTTAAATTGGTGTGAACCGAAGTTCAAAGTTCGAAATCAAAGCGTCTACGATTATTGATCTTGGCTGTTTCTACTTTCAAGTTTAAATATATTTCAATTTGATACTCATGATATTATATGGGAAGAAATATGATGAAACGGGAAGGGGTTGTGTAGTGACAATGCAATAGCTGAGAACTACATACTGTCGAGATTTTCTATTTTTGACGATTTTTTCTCACGTCTTATTGTATGTATGTATGGCCTATACGATGGAATATAAAAGTTCAAAAGCTTTAAGTTATTGGCAAGCATTTTTTCTGCAGCAATATACTCGAAAATTGAATTTTTGTAATAGTGCTTGAGCCAATAAATATATGATTTGTTCATTTTCAATTCATTTGGAGAAATTAGCCTACATTATGGTGAGTATGGTGATTATGGTGATGATTGGGGCTATCTACTACCCTAATTTAAAAATGTATTTACTTTTACATGAAGAAAAATGTACTCTCTTGTTGATACTAATGACAAGTAGTTACACTTGATATTTTGATACGCACATCGAAACATTCTGAAAATTGTCTCCTGGATGAATCTCAATGTGAATTGTGACAGCGAACAAATTATTGTAATGTGAAATTTGGAACTAAAAGTAGGCCTGAACGTTTGCCAGCTATTGAAAATTGAATACAGATGATTTTTGTGTGATTCAAGGTTATTAAAATTGTCCCAAGTCCTGATTCTTATTGGGAAAATATCAGAATAGATACATATGCCACAATCAGGTGGACCGTAAATTAGGTACGGGATTTGGAAATCCAATATAAGAATAATCGACCGGGGAAATATATATGTTTTTTCTCATTAATTGATTATTGTCTGCTCAAATACCCAACGAACAGCTAGATTATCTAAAAGAACGTGTGATACGTGAAAGATATTCACCAATATACATGCATTATACATAATTACTTATAGATAGAAATCTTTCATGACTCGGTTTGTTGACTGGGCCGTAGAATAAATCCGAAAATAAATTGTTACAATAAACGGAACAATCAATTTGAAGGGAAGGATTAATAATGCCCGTCTTCATATTGAATTTGCATTAAAATAATATGCGTGTGCAATTCTATTGAGATGGTCAGCAGGTGAAAATGCTTGACGGTATCTAAAGACAGTTTCTGAATGCATCACTTCTACATAAACACGTAGATTTGATGTGATTTGATGTGTTCAAGGTATGAGTTGAATAGTTATGTATAATTATCGTCTGCGGGATCACATTTGAAAACCCCTCCGTCTGCTATCATCTTGTTCTGATCTTTCCTCCCGAAACATGTTTATCATTTTGAAGAAATACTGCTTGACAATTGAAACAAAAAATCCACCATTTACATGCCATTGAAATACAAAGTTAAAAAAATTAGGATCCATTTTTCGGTTGAACAGATTGCATGCAGTTTTTATCGGGCCGCAATATGATTAGGATTTCCGATTGAATGATTATAAATAACTGTGCAGATTCGTGTCAAACATGCAAGCTCCAAAGAGAGACTCGTGGCCGACTGGTACCACATTAAACCGTCATTCGGGAGACCGGGGTTCGATTCCCGCCATGGTCGACCATCCTGACAGGGATTTTTCGTGGTTTTCCTCTGTCGTTCAGGTTGATACTGGGATGGTTCCTTATCAACAGGCCACGACCGATTTCTTCCCACCATCCAGAAACCGAATAAAATAACCATTCATCTCATCATCCCATCATCTCATTCATCATTCACCGACGTCAATAAATCGTATAGCAATCAGTATATTGCGTCGTTAAAACCCAATATAAAAAAACATGCAAGCTCGAAACCTCTGGATGTGCATCCTGCATCTTTGAATGAAATACCTTCACTGTCAACTTCACAGTTTATTGGATCCCGTATCCCATAAGATATTTTCAGTGGAAAATACAAAAATGAGCCAAGAATCCCAAACAGTTCAGAAATTAGGTGCTAAATGCCATTGGCCTATTATCGATTACGATTTCGTGTTCAAATCGATTACCGCGCATTCAACACGTTCTTTAGATTCTCTCTCTGAAACAATAGAGATTGTTAATGAGTTATCGGTTTTTCTAATAAGAATTACCAAGCGTTCCAGTGACAGTAGCGTATACGTTAAGACAAAGATGTGTCGATTCAAACTGAATATAAGCGACCAAAACTTTTCATTTCTACTGGCAATCAGAATAATTGACGTTCATTTTATTATTTCTTTCATCATGGAAATATTCGAATATATATCTCTGCTCAGAATAAATGAAAAAACACAAAAAACCACAGATGATATATAAATATACGAAAGGGGGCTTCACATAGTAAATTCTATAGCTAAATTCACCAGCTATAGAGAATTGGTATTATATTTTAGGTATAGACAAGAAGGAGATTGGCTAGTTTGGTCTTGTAAAACGCTCATGAAAATATTCGGTCAAGTAAATAATTGTTTGAAACTCTGTCCGCTTCCATTCCATCTCTTCCAGCCTGTAACCATCGCACCCCTTTTTACCCACACCATGGTGGGGATGCTATTGGCGTTGGGCTGTGGTTTTGGTGAGGGGAGGGAGGTGTGAGGGGGAAAGGGATGTAATTTGGCTTTCAAATTAGCAGCCGGCTAATGAGTTAAGTTAGTGAACGGTTGAGCGGAGTTGTAACACAGGGGTGCATGCGTGTACTATCATTATGACTATTATATGGTAGGATCACACCTTGAGTCCTCATGCATGTCCTTTCCAAAGTATGCTGACCATTTCGGACTTCCATCAAGCTATATTCAGGACGAAAAATTATTGCGTGCCCAGTATTACGTGAGTTTCCGGATGCAATTTAATCAACGTACAAATTTTTGCTATATCATTCACATCATTTTTAACTCGCAAATTACCATCATCAAAGCTATCTTGAAAAGTCAAATATATATAATATGGCATTTTTTCTCACCTGAGATATTTGAAAGTTGGTTGAAACTTAAAACCTATATCAAATACATGCCCGCTAATATAAATACTAAGAGCTGACTGGGTAGTCAACTTGGAATCTATCTCCACCTGTACCAAGAGATGGTGCAGTTGAATGGCACCTCCACCGCCAGTAAGAACTAGAGTGAATGAACTGGCACCTCCACAGCACACGAGGATCCGGACAGTTGTACCTGCAACTCCACTGTCAACAAGAACTGTCAAGGATAGTTTACCCGTCACCTCTTCCACATATTTGTATATATGCATGATGCATTATAGCAGTCAAACAGGCACCTCCACTACAAGCAACATCTAGCAATAAACTAACTAACAGCCTCACACCTCCAACGAGACGATTCAACCGTCATCCCCCGTGTGTCAACACTATACATACGGTCATCTAGCCCGGCAGCGTCTCCACACACCCGTATAAGCTTCAACACATTGCTTACTTTTCTCACAGTTCTTGATTAAATTGGCTGATGAATCGTAAGTGTAAATTGTCGCGGCGGCGCTGCGGTAGCACGTTCTATTTCGTACAGGAAAGATTGCCAGTTCGAATCCCGCTGCAGGTGGAATTTTTTGGCCTCACGTAGGCCTAATAATCTTTTCGATGATGAACTGATATACTGATTCATTTTCTGAAATATTCTATCAATATATAGAGTAATATCTCCGTGAGATTTACTTGCTTGAGCTATTTCTTCATGGTGCAGGAAAGGTATATATATGGTTATATAATTATAGGGTTAGTTGGGTAAGGTTTTAGTCTTCTTGAAAGTTTCTTCCTTGTATTTAGCTTAGGTTTAGTTGAAGATGGTTTATCCAGCATTTTCTTCCAAGAAATGTTTATATTTCACTGTTTATTCTACAATAATTTGAGCAAGTTTAATTATTGTGTTAGACGGGATTGATGTGAAGTTGCGGCCTGGCACGTAACAAATATTCTTTCTTAATTAGTTTATCCATTTAACGCTCATGATGCGTAATAACACCAATTTTCTGAACAAAATCATATCAAATCTGCGACGCTGGTAGATTTCAATTTCAAATTATATGGCAAAACAATATTGGTTGGGTCAAGTTAAGGTAGACAATAAGATCAAATTCGTCCTAGTTAAATTATTCAGTGGAAACTAGTTTCAACCGTAAATAATAAGTTGGATCAATTTTGTTAACTTATTTTTCATGATGCGGTAAAGGTTGATTGAATATTATTTTCAGAACTAGGAAACACAGCACATGCGTTGTAGGATGAGTGAAATTTTAAATGAAATGAACTGGAAATGGTAAAGATGTTTACATCCAGGCCTACCATGATTTTGAATCAATCACTTCACTGCGTATACCTGATTTACCTATAGATAATTTGATCGTTTTTCGGACTGATCGGTTTAACCTGTTCATCATCTTACAATAGCTTTCTCAATAGATCTCTTTGATTGATGTAACAAAAGAATCATACATATTTTTATCCATAAAACGGCTGATCCGATTTATGTGAGACCATTGTGATGATATTCAACAATTGTGTGCTCAAACTCAGTATAAATTCGTCCATTCGAAGACACTACGTTTCGCACATTCTCCACTCTAGGTTAATCTTTTGAAGTTTTTCATTCAAAAT
This sequence comes from Brachyptera risi, assembly GCA_964007535.1. Lineage (NCBI taxonomy): Eukaryota > Metazoa > Arthropoda > Insecta > Plecoptera > Taeniopterygidae > Brachyptera > Brachyptera risi. The sequence goes on along the minus strand of OZ023327.1, from coordinate 56,591,604 downwards.
TTCGAATCATTTTTCTCAAAAGCAGTTCGACTGATTGCATCTCGAAACTACACAGTATCGAATTAGATGATGATAAATGCGTATGTCAAGTTTCTTGGGGATATTTCCTTCCATTTCACCTGTGAAACGCGAAAAAAAAAAGTTTTCCAAGTACGGTGTATTCGAGTCTCCGCTCCACTAATCCAATTCTATAATTGGGAATGCGAATATTTTATTATAAGTGAATAGAATATTCTTTCATAGGAGAAACTTGTGTATACATCTGTCACACTACAAACTATAGGATGACTTTATACAGTAGAATAAGTATCTCTAAAGTGATAAAGAAGTAAGACCGGAAATTACCCATACACATTTTTTGATTTATGAAAGACATTTCATTCCAATCCAATACTAAAATCATGGACTATGTAAATATGTTAATTTCCTCATTCAGGTGGTCACTCCCTGTTGTCCAGCTCTCTTCTGTAAGATGTTGAGTAATAATATTTCATCACCATAAATGTAGTTAGAATATATCTACATCACTCTATAAATCTCATTGTGAAATATCAAATGATAACAGCTTCATTTGAAATATGCTTGGGTTTAGTGAAACGTCACTACACAGAGTTTATAACGATGAAAACACTTGATAATTGAATATTCAAATGAATATTAAAATGCATCTTCTGAAGAACACTTTCCACTCCGTAGAGGATTTAATGGACACGGGCTTCATCTAAAAAATTTGAATCAATATTCAAAATGACTTAAAATTAGAATTAATCAAAACTGGAATTATTGCAGAACTGTAATCATCTTAAGAATTGAAATTGATTGCAAAAATCAGAATTTCTGATAGTCCCAATCAGTACTAATTTTAAAATGGAATGTATTTACAAATTGAACGTCACAATTGAACAAACATTAGCTATTGAAAGCTGATATCACCTGAAATTTGGAGTTCAAATTGATAGAACCTATTTTCATTTATTAGGATCATTTTAAATATTATTTCAAATATTATTACCATCATCATTTTGAATATTACCACCATCATCATCATTGTTAATTATCAATGGATTTACTCAATATCATATAATGTTATATGCCACATTTATAAGTTGGTAAGCTGATAATTGTAAGCTGATAATTGTAAACTGGTAACCATTCCGATTTCCTCGGAAGAGAGTTAAAGGAATTATTGAATTATCAAATAAATAAATGAATACAACAGTTGATGACGATCAACGTGCATCTCGTATTCTAGATTGACGGATGATTTGCCAGGGACGTTATCATGTTTTCATCGGGAAAAGGTTTGCAGGGTAGCCATGATGCAGACAGTTGGAGCAAAGTACAGGACTTGAACAAAACTCAAGAAACTATTACTTGTTCAGAAATATTTATTGCATAGCCTTTATTTATTATATCTTATCTTTCCAATATTATGTGGCTGAAAGAAAATCATGTCCAAAAGCCTTTCCATATAGGCCTTTAACTTTATTCCCAAATTCTGCAAGTGAACACAAATCTTTCCGTCCTGTAACCCATGGCAGAAGCTTTTATATATATTGAATATATTGGCTTTTTAAATTTTTTTTAACGACGCACTATACTGATGGCTACGATCTATTGGCGTTGGTGAATGATGAATGAGATGATGGGATGATGAGATGAATAGTTATTTTATTAAGTGTTTTTGGATGGTGGAAAGGAGTCTTCAGTTAAGAAACCTGAAAGAATAAATGAATAATAAGAATAAGAGAGAAAGAATAAGAAGCCTGTTGTTAAGAAACCATCCCAGAATCAACCTGGACGACAGAGTGAAACCACGAAAAAACTCCGTCAGGAAGGTCGACCTTGGCGGGAATAGTACCCCGGTCTCCCGAATGACGGTTCAGTGTGCTACCTCTCTGCCACGCGCCTCGGAATATATCCAACATACTTTTTCTCACATCTGAAGACAGAAATGTGCCTGACTCTATGGAAAACTTTATCACGTGTCATAATAACCTATAAGCTGCATACGTTACGTTAACTATATACAAATTGCTTCACCAGTACCTTTATAATTTCATGTGTGCATTTTCCTGATAAAAAAAACATGATTACATGTCTGGTGAATCTTCCGGTTGGCTAGTATATTTTAATTAGGTCTAACAACTTCTAACGATTCGAGCAGAAAGCATCCACCCTTCTATACCGTTTTTTTCATAACGGAGATTCTCAGCCCCGAAACATGAAAGATATCTCTTTTCTCCTTCACCTCATGTTCGAGACATAATTTCAATTCTGAATAGTTATTTTATTCATATGTATTCTCGAATGTATTGCTTTAAAAGCTGTGTACTTTAAAAAAATAACAAGCGTATTCTGAAGATAAGTATTTATGCACGCCATAAATCAACCACCAATCATAATCAAGTTAGCCATCAGCTCAAATCATGTCTTGAACAAAGCTTGACTTATCCCTTTCCGTTTCATAACTGTAGGTAGGCTAGTTCGGTTAGCTATGTGAATGGAATTCCTATGCGTTTGTATTATTATTCGGGAATGTTTCGTCCGTCTCTATCTAATTGGAAGTTTTCCTGGTAATTGGCTGTATAGTGCCTTGGTGAAGTTTCATTGAACGCAAACTACTCTGCGGTCAATAGTATTCTACTGTTCTTGTATTTTGTGGTCGACATCTCTAAAGGTTGTCTTTCATTACCGCGTTATTCGCAAAGCGAATTCGCAACGCAGTTAGCCACTGTGTTTATTCAACGACCAATCAGTGATTAGTGCAGCTTATGAAATTAAACTAATGGAGTGGGAGATTAGATGAACACAATTTTCCCGCCATTCGCTGAGTGAAACCGTCGAATGTAGTTCAGATTCTAATTTTTGATTCTAGGTTCGCATACCACGTGTGACTCTCACCTGTCACAACGTCTGATTAGTTCGTTCACGCGCTATTGAGTTTAACAGAGTCGATGCTTATAGAAAAATTTCCGGTTGAGTGTGTAACCATAATTTTCTGTCATTAGATAAGAATACTAAAAGTTTGGCAGGAAATTCAACTTATTCACAGTCAATTATTTTACAGTCAACATATTACAGTCAGTCAAATTTGCGATGGCACGTGGTTAAATTATTTCTAAATGTTAGACACAAAATAGTTTCAGATACATTATAGATACTCAAGTTGGGTCATCATAATTACCAATTTGTTACATCATTATTTGTATTTATGAAAATAATTTTACTTTTCCCTCAAATTTCTGTCTGTATTGTTGTTCGAGCTTGCGCTCAGGATATTACAGTGTCTGATGCACTCTTTATCCCTGGTTGCTGTTGAAGGGGGCGGTAATCTTAGGGCTTGTAACTCTTAAGGATGCTTACAAGTGTGAGCAAACATCTCAGCATGTCCGAAGAACGGCAAGAGGGTGGCGTCGTTGCTGCTAGTACCTCTCCTGCTGCCTGGATACGTTGGGGAGAGATTCGGTGTGGCGGGTGGGTTGTAAGGGAATCGGTTTTCATCTCAACGACACTTGATTCCGATAGTGAGTTTTGTTATAATCGTTTTTCTTTATCTTTTTTCTAAGGTAGCTGATCATTGATATTTTCACATTAATATGTTTGAAGATTGAGGTATGTTCATATGAATATATATTCTTTCGATGTCGTTTCTCATCTCTATTCTATTATTATCCTTTTTTTCCCTCTATTTTCATTTTTTTTTTCTCATTTTTTTTCATTTTTTTTTCGTCATACTACCCTTTACATTTAACATTGAAGGTTTGATTTTACTGCTAATCACTATGTCTCTTCGGCAGTGGCAGTTCTGTCGGTGTCTGAGTCAGTGGAGTCAGTTGATTCGGTGTCAGTTGTGTCTACGTCTGTGAGAGGTGTGGGGTGTAAAGATTCGTGGAGTGCAAGTATTGTCACTGGTCCGATTCGGTCGTTCAGTTCGGTTATGTAGTCGTGGAGGATGGAGCAGAAGTCTCTGTTCATCATCCTGTCTGTGTAATTGTTGTTCAAGTTGGCTATGAAATCGGTGAGTCTGGGTGTCTTGTTGATTTGGTAAACTAGTTGGTTCGAGGTGCCTGGTAGTAGGTTGCTTGTCAGTCGGAGAGCTCGTCTTTCCACGGCAGAGATTTTGTCAATGTGTTGCTCTGATACGGTGGCGAAAAGGTGGTGTCCCCATGTCAGAACTGGCCGAATCATGGCTTTATATATTGCATCCAGTGTTCTAGTGGAGCAACCTCGCTTGAAGATGTGGAGCAATTTAATTCTGGTTCTGGCTTTGGCGCAGTTTTTATTGATATGATTGTGGAAAGTGAGTTTGGTGTCGAAAGTTATGCCGAGGTATACGGCCGAGTTTGAGATTTCTAGTTGTTGATTTCCTAATGTTGGTGGATTCTGTCTTATGTTCAAAAGTCCCCCGCGGTTGTGATGGATGTGGCACACCTGCGTCTTTGCTGCATTCAGTGTTATTCGCCACTTGTTGCACCAGGCAAGATAAGTGGCAAGAACTTTGTCGAGTTTCTGGGAAATGTTCTTGCTACTCCTCGATGTGACCCAGTATGCTGTGTCATCAGCAAACTGTGCTAGACCCTTGTTGTGGTAGGTATCCGTGTCCTCTGCTTCACTCTCGGTTGGGTTTGGAGCGTCCAGTACAAAGAGGAGGTATAGTATGGGGCTGATAGCACTGCCCTGTGGCACTCCAGCTTGTATGTGGAATGTTGTGGAGAGCTCTCTCCCCTGTCTCACCTGGGCCGTTCTGTTTCGTAGAAAGCCTGCTATCCAGCGGGTGATTATGGGAGGCAAGCCGATGTGGTGTAGCTTGTATAGCAGGCCGTCGTGCCATACCGAGTCGAAGGCTTTCTGAACGTCCATCAGTGCGAGAAGGGTGTGTTTTCTTGCATTGTTGTTTACCTGAAGGGCTGTGGTCACTTTCAAAATTTGGTCAAAAATGTTGATTCTTGGGCGGAAGCCAGCCTGTGAGTTGGGAAGTAAATCTCTCTCGTTCAGGAAGTTGTGGAGTCTCGAGACTATGACTTTCTCAAGGAGTTTGGAGAGGGTGCAGGTTAGACTGATGGGTCGGTAGTTGTTGGGGTGGGAGCTATCTTTGCCGGGTTTCGGGAACATGAGGACTGTTGCATGAAGGTATTGCTTAGGAAGGTAGCCAGTTGCAAGGGATGAATTGTACAAGACACAGATTTGTTCGTAAATTTGTTCGGGAAGTTGTTTCAAGAGACGATTGTTTATTAGGTCGTGACCTGGAGCTGAGTTCTTCGATTTTCTGATTTGAGTTTTGATTTCAGCCGTTGTAATCGGTCTAGTTAATAGTTCGTCATGTGGAAGTTCAACTGGGATCTGACGAGTAGAGTACAGGTGGGGGCTGCTGTACACGAAGTCGGTCACTCTGGTGAAATGCTCGGTGTCGAAGTCCGGATGTTGTGGAGTCTGGTGGATGGTTTGCAAGGAATCTCTCAACATTTCAGCTTTCTCGATGGGAGTCACCGCCCATCTGTCACCCTCTTTGAGAGGACGATTCAAATCCTGGTTGTCGCCCCTGAATTTCCGGACTAGCTTCCAGAAAGCTGCTGGGTCCGGGTTCCGTGATTCTTCCGCCCTTCTACACATGTCTTGGTGGGTCTTCTGTCTGTGTTGGTAAATGAGGAGCTTGATCTGTTCTGTGAGTTGATTATAGTACTTCTTCAGGTGAATCGGTCTGCCTTGTCGGGTGTACTGTCTGCGTATTCGTCTCTTCAGCTTGATTAGAGAGATGATGTTCGGAGGGAGAGTGGGTCGATGAGGATCTATCCGCTTCTCTGGTATGGCAGAAGATTTGGCGTTTGTGATGCATAAGGCTATGTGGTCGCTGAGTTCTTGGACGTCTTCGGGTGATCTTATCAATTCAGTTGTCTTGGGGATGTGAGATTCTAATAGTGATGATCGAAAAAGGGGCCAGTCAGCTTTTGTGTAGTCATCTATGGTTCTCACTTCGCTTCGAATTGCTGCGTATCTTCCAGTTTTGATCGTGAATACAATTGGCATGTGGTCAGATCCTACATCGGCACCGATGGATATGTCGCGAATTCTGGTTCTTATGTCTTCGGAAGTGAGAAGTTTGTCAGGGCTGGTCGGATTCTGACTAGTCGTCATTGGTCGTCTGGTGTGTGGCGTGAAGTGGGGGATCAAGTTGGAAGTGGACAGGAGACGGACGAGGTCCCTGCCGTTTTTGTTAGTCAAGTTGTCGCCCAGGATACGATGGTGTGCATTGAGGTCGGCGGGAACAATTAGGTTACGGTAGGTGTCTGAGAGAGATTTGAGTAGCTTGCTGGGGAACTCTTCGGTGGGAGGGTGGTAGATCGTTGCTATGTGGATGGGGTTTTGATGTGGTAACCTGATTTGGATCAGTACCAGTTGACTGTCAGTTGCGACTGTGACTTGGAGAGACGGGATACCGGACTTGACCAGTATTGCAACACCCCCGGACTTCGAGGTGTTGTCTTTCCTATAAACGTTATAGTCGGGGAATCGGAAGTAGGAGTTTGGCCAAAGTTTGGTCTCGTTGACTGTGATGATATCCGGTTCGGGGTCAATCGTTGACAGTTCGTAGGCTTTTGGACGGAGGCTGTTGATGTTAATGTGCAAGAGTTTCAAATCAGTGACGTGTTTATCCATTGTTGGTTTTCAGAAATGTTGTCGTCCTTACCGGTGGCTTCGGGTTGTTGGAGCGAAGTTTGGTGGTCGCCGAGAGACTGGATGGGGCTCGTTCTTCGCCTCGATTAGTGTTCGAGTGGTCAAGGTGGGTCGGATCTGGCATAGAGAGAGGTGGAGAGGCCGTCATCTGTGCGTAGGACTGGTCAGCTCTCGTGCTTCTGGCATGGATTATTTCCACTCTATTCTTGTTGTTCTGATGAATAATTGTGCGGGTGTTGAAAATCTTTTTGGTGGTCGAGTTTATGATTTCTTGAAGTTTCGGTTGAGCATCAGTGGAAATCAGGTTGAAAATAACCGCCGTCATGGTGTCAACTGCCCTTATTGCTGCTTCCTCGGCTATGTCGGTCATCATTTTCTTGAGCTCAGATCGAGTCATCGTGATTGTGTCAGCTTCAGTGGAGCGCATTCCATCGTCGTCGCCAATGGCTTGTGATGGTGGTGGGAGGTCAGGTAATTTTTGTCCTGACGGCTCCAAGTGTACGACTGGTCTCTCAGTTGCCGTCTGAGGAGGGCTGTCGTTAGGGTAAAGTGGGCAACGTCTCTGGCCGGTGTAATGCCCTATTCTTCCGCATGTGGCGCAATACTCGACTCGTGAGAAGGTTCCACTTTTATCGCACATCCCTTCGTGTCTGCAGTGAGGAGTGAGGCGTTCTTGACCACACACATGGCAGGATGGAGTGTTCCGGCAGGTCCTGTCATGGTGGCCATATCGGTTGCAGCGTCGGCAGGGGATGTGTCGAGCTTGCGATCTACTTGGCTCGACTCTGTAGTACCTACTGTAGAGGCGGATACCATCTGCGAGAAGGGAGTTCACGGTCGCGTTCGAGCCATGAATCCTGAGGAAAGAGGTGGGGCCCATACGGGTCGTGATTCTCTCGACCTTGGTGATGTCCAGCCTGTGGTCTGTGTTCACTGCCTCCAGGAATTCCTGTTCCGTGATGTCGCGAGACACGTTCTTCACCACACAAGAGCAGTCTGCCATCGGTGCATGAGCGGTAAAACGGGTGGGGCGAGGTGAGACGGGAGTGTACGCAGCGTTGCGCCCGAAGGTGGAGGCGGGTATCTCCGTCATGAAGGTTGCGGCGTGCTGGGGCTCGGCAAATCGGAGGCGGGTTGACTTTTGGCGGAAGTTGAAGCGGGATTCCTCTATGACGATATTTAGGTTGAACGTTGTGATGAGCCGATGAAACAGGATCGGGTTATCAGGTTTGATGGTATGGTTGGTTATGTCCAAGACCTTGCTACCTTCTGGAGCTGATGTCTGATGGTTGCCGATGTTGACATCTGGTTGTGACTGCGGCTCTTTCAACATGGTGTCCAGGGCGAGCGGCGTGCTGTCCTTCCCATCGTTGCGGGGTGCTCGGTAGGTGGAGTCGATGTCGCTCTCGTCACTCGATGATTCTGGCGAAGTGTTCACATGAATCACTGGGCTCTTATTCTGGGCGATCTCAGCTTTCGTGCTGCGTCTCGACGGTAGAACATACGTCTTGCTTCTGGGGCGTCTCCCTTTCGCCGGTGGTGCCATGTCGTCGCTGTTGTCAACAATGTGGTCTACTCAAGTGGGGATTGTCTGTCGTGAAGTCTTGCCGAAGAGGCTTACATATTCCATAATCTAATCAGAATGACTGCTAACTTGTTGAATTTAGTTGTTGTGGTTTGAAGGTGGGGTGGGGGGTTGGCAGCAGGGCACGTACTCACCTCCCAGCACAGTCTCTCGTTCGACCCGCACAGACCTCAATATGTTTCGTTCTGACGTGACATATGAGGCCTGGTCGTACAACTGAGTACTGTGAGGGTGCTGTGTTGAGATGGTCGTTCACCACTGGGTATAATGGTGATAAACCAGTGGGGCTTGGTGGCAGCTTTCTCCTCCCTACTCCGTTTATAGGAGAGTTTGGATAGGCCCAGAGAGCTGCTGAACACGCCCTGTGTTCAGCCCGGTCTGTTGCTTCGAAGACAGGGATGCGCCTGTGCAGCTCGGGTGTGATGTAGACACGAGGCGGGACCACAGAAGTGGATGCGCCTGTGCACGCTCGTGTTGTAAGGCACCTATACGAGGCTGGACCACGTGGTGATGTCGGACCTCGTGGAAGCGGCGTTGTTGATGCGCTTGGGCACGCCCGGCTCGTCGATTCAGGCTGGCTCGTGTAGACTACGACTGCGACTGCTCCCCGAGGAAGCGGCGTATGCTTTTTTTTCTTCGAAGTTATTATCATACTTATTATATTATTCCAATAATCTCCGGTCCAATTCACCACATATTCATAGAACAAAGTATTGTATTATAATTTTAGTGCCTATAATCTGAATGCAAACACAAGATCACTTCTTTTCTTGCACTCAGTAATATATTTTCCTTTACATCATGTGTTGTTGTTATTTTATTATTATTGTTGTAATCTGTTGTATCTGTTGTGTAATCTTTAGTGTATTGTGATATTTTGATTATGAGGAAAGGAAAATAAATGAAATAGATAATAAATAAAAATATTCAACTTCTGTAAGCGGAAGGCGAGCAAAATCGCTTTCATGAATGTACAGCTAAACAGTTAGTTCGTATGCGATCTTACATTTGTTTCAGATAACGGTATAGCCATCTTATTTCTCTACCGAGCTCGATTGCCCGATTGCTTTGAGAACCCGAGAACCCGACTGCCCGAGCGGTTTCACTCAACCCTCAGTCGCTCGCTTCTTCCAGATCTCTAATTGAGCGCAGGATTGATGAATACAATTGCATGGCAGTGAACATGTGACAGTGAATAAGTTGCGTCAAGATCAACTGGATATGTAGTACGAAACTATGGCAAACAAAATAATGATGATGGAATGGAGCGGAAGTTTACTTCAAGTGGGTCATTTATCCTACACTTCTTGCACCGTCATTCGTGAGATAGAAGGTCTACTCTCAAGACAATTTGGTCAGATTAGTTGTCAGATATAACAATATCAGAAACAAACATTCAAAATATCAACTCGATGAATGAAATGTATCAATTGGGAAATATATACATCCAGACACGCGGATTCACACACACACACACAAACATATATATATATATATATATATATATATATATATATATATATATATATATATATATATATATATATATATATATATATATATATATATATATATATGTATATATATATATATATATATATATATATATATATATATATATATATATATATATATATATATATATATATATATATATATATATATATATATATATATATATATATATATATATATGGGGAGTGTGTATGCCATCATCATGAATAAATATTTGATCCATTTCAAAGTAACGAATATTCACCTATTCTATTCGAAAGTCCAAGTTTTCATCACATTATCCCCTTCTGCTGGGTAATAATTAATTATATTTTCTCTTTTTATAATTACTTTTGAGCTGTATAACGGTATTATTTCTCATCAAAGAACAAACATTACATTATATTCTTACTCAGCGATTAAAACTTGTTTATACAGTGAAAACTTTCTGAAAACTTTAGCAAATCATTTCAGTCCAAAGTATATCTTTATTGAATATATTCACTTACTCAACCTAGCTCACAGTGTCGTGATGTAGTTACTTCAAAAAACTTTCCATAGTCAGACTATACCTAATCTTTCAATTCAATTCTTAGTAAATGCCGTTCGATTTCTACCCTGGTCATAATGCATTGAAAAAATGTGTTTCTTCAAGGCGTTAGTTCTCTCTCTCTCTCTCTCTCTCTCTCTCTCTCTCTCTCTCTCTCTCTCTCTCTCTCTCTCTCTCTGTCCGCATATATATATATATATATATATATATATATATATATATATATATATATATATATATATATATATATATGTATATATATATATATATATGTATATATATATATATATATATATATATATATATATATATATATATATATATATATATATATATATATATGTATATATATATATATAAATATATATATATATATATATATATATATATATATATATATATATATATATATATATATATAAATATATATTTATATATACATTGGCGTCGGAACCAGGGGGGGGGGCGGGGCAAGGGGGGGGCAAGAAAAAAAGGTTTTGCAAGACTCAATTTGTCTCGTTGTTTCTTGTTGAAACCCACTTTGTTAAAATTGACTATGATTTTTTTTTTACTTCCATTTTTTCATTAACAAATCATAAGTTAATTCCTAAATGTTAATTGTTGAATGTTAATTGGGTCTATAAATCTGTCTCAACTCAGTTCGAGAACTGTCGTGAGACCGTGCCATGTCGCGGGCGACCAGGCACACGAGGGCCCGCTTCACTGAAACGAGGGATTGACTGATCAACATGGAATTTTTTTTACGCATTTCACCTGATTCAACACTCAACACATGGTTTTAATTGTAACTTGTATAGTTTTGAGGCAAAATGGATTAGAGATCGAACTTTTTCTGTAGAAAACACTAGAGGAAGATCCAGCCACCATGCAAGGAAAAAGTTGTATTCAATTTATTTTTTTGTGAATATTCGATGAAGTCCGTGAATTTACTGTACACTTACAAAATAGCTATTGATTTCATTCATGACACACTCAGAGGCATTGATATGTAGTGAATAATTAGAAATTGCGAGAATTGTTATTGCTCTCGTGCATTTTCCATCTGGCTGTAGGTCAAAGCGTGATTCCCCCACATTCCTTTTGACCCTATGTTGCTGATTAGTCCCGATTGGCTCTATGATCCAGCAGCGTACTAGTACTGTACAAGTTGCAATCATTTTGATCGGAATTGTAAGGGCGCTTCTACACCTTTTCCATTTTTTTAACGGACACGGCTGTAGCATCTTCTCTTTGCTCCCATGTTTTCGCACAAAATGAAAAAATCCTGCGGCTAAACATACCGTTGAGTCGATTGACGAAGACGCAACTGAAGTGTGAAATCGCGGTATTCTTATAATTGCGGGAAAATTTACTTACCAACCACGAACACAACATCTGAGCCTTTTTCGTTCAAAAATGTTTGGAAGAAATCAGGAAGTAAGTAATACTTTTTTTCGTAAGGTTGTACGACGTCACATTTAAGGAAAGCGCGAAACAAGTATTCATAACGCCTCAAAAGCAGGGACGTTGTTAGGAGGTCCAGGGGGGCACCCCTCCCAATAATTTATCCTTCTAGAAATAATTAATGTTGACCTATGTATAAACACACAATGAAATATTATCACTCATTAATATGAATTGTATCAGTATACACTCCACTACATTACACTTCCTTTTTTCTTTTTGATAATGATTCAATTATTGGATTTCAAAAGAGCTCATGAATAAAAAAATCAATTGAAAAATTACCATATTTCGAAAAAAAAAATTCTGCCGGGAATTTTACTGGGAGAAATCACGGAAATGACCTCGAAGATGTCCATAATGATCGTACTATTGAAAATTCCTTGTGTAATGTCCATAGTAATTCAATCATTGGACTCCAAAACTGCTTGTAAATATCGAAAATCACGTAGAAAATGACATGGGCCTATTCTGAAAAATTCCCTGCGGGGCTTTGCTGGGAGAAATCGCAAGAGTATACCTTCGAAAATGTCCATGATGATTCAATTATATAAGACTCCAAAACCACTTGTAAATCGCAAAAAATACTTGAAAAATGTTCATATTTTCGAAAAATTCTCTGCGGGACTCTGCTGGGGGACTGCCAAACCCCAGACCCCCTTTTTGCGCCCGGCATGGTGTCTAGCTGGGTGATCATCCTATCAAAACCTAACGACGTCCCTGCTCGAACTATACAATATCAAGTTAGATTATATGCCACATTTCATCAACATTTTGGCTTCTGTTTGGAGTGTGGGTAGGACCAAAAATAACATTTTCGTTTCAACAGGTACGGTAGACTCGCTTGTTCGATCACGTTCATCCAATTATTCTTCTGAAACCACGAATTTATTCATAAAGAAACATTTTTACCTGACATTTCATTTTTTTCGTGAAATCAGCTCCAATGAGAAAGGAAATGATTTTAGAAAACCGCTTGAACAACTCATACTACAAATTTTTGTGACGCTTTGAATATCCCCCCCCCCCTCCCCCCTCCCCCCCCCCACCGTGACCCCATGGTCACGAATTGGTCTTGCCCCTCACATCTTTCAAAACGTTCCGACGCCTCTGTATGTATATATATATATATACATATATATATATATATATATATATATATATATATATATATATATATATATATATATATATATATATATATATATATATATATATATATTTATATATATACAGAGACGGAGAGATTTTTTCTCATTTATAATGGGTTTCAACGATGCACTATAATGATAACTAAGATCTATTGCCGTCGAATGAATGAATGATTGATGAGATGATGGAATGATGAGATGAAGGTTTCTTAGGTATTGGGAAAGATCGTGGGAAGGAAGCGATCATGGCCTATATTGTGGGAACCACCCCGGCATTGGCCTAGACTGTAGAAGGAAACCACAAAAAAAACCTGTAAAGATGGACGGTGGCGGAAATCGAACCAAGTTCGATATTCCCCTTCACCTCCCGGATCACATAAAGCGAGTGCGTCAACCATCCAGCTACATGTGCCAGTATATATATATATGAATATATATTTATATATCCATATATATATATATATATATATATATATATATATATATATATATATATATATATATATATATATATATATATATATATATATATATATATATAAATATATATATATAAATGAATATATATATATATATATATATATATATATATATATATATATATATATATACATATTTATCATATATGATCATGGTTTGATGTCTTCATTTTTCAATAACACTGATATAATCATCTCGTTTCATGACAGAAACTTCTATTGTCTTGTATTCATTGACGGTCAAATATACCTTCATGTCCGAATGTATAAGATATTTCGCAAGAGCATAATCAATTCACCTTCCGTTCTCGGATGGTTAAATCTGATTGAAATAAATTGATATAACTCATATATAATCACATAACCGGTACCACGAATAAAAGCGACCACCATATATATATATATATATATATATATATATATATATATATATATATATATATATTTATATGTATATATATATATATATATATTTATATATATATATATATATATATATATATACATATTTATATATATATATATATATATATATATATATATATATATATATATATATATATATATATATATATATATATATATATATATATATATATATATATATATAGAGAGAGAGAGAGAGAGAGAGAGAGAGAGAGAG
>OZ023327.1:56525063-56572563 GCA_964007535.1 Brachyptera risi | reverse complement strand
AAAGAAAAAAGTATAAATGTATTTTGTTTGTATAATTATAGTTCAGATCAATACAAAGGATATGATATTGAGAGTATATCTTGCATCAAATATTCTTTGAGTCTCATGTGAAGGTTTGAATGTTATCATATTCAGATAATTCGTTTTGTGAATAATATTTATAGGAAATTAGGAACATGTTTTCGTATCAGGTATCACCATCCCAACAATAAGAGACAATTCTGCCTTCAACGGCAGAATGTAACAATTGGCGGCATGATCTGTATTTTGTCGGAATTTTCAATTTCCCCTCATTGTAAACCAAGTTTCCATATTCATATCTAGTTTATTTGGAAATATTTACGAGCATAATTATAATTCTCCAATGATATATTGAAAAGTCCACGAAAAGTGATAATAGGTATACTACATGACTTTGACTTGATGGGATATGTGAGTTTAATAAACTCGATTCTATTTCCTCAATTATGATATTATTTGATTGTACTGTTCGGTTTTCTACAAATAACGGTGGCTATATGAATAAAAAATCGATTATACAGTGTGACCTGAAAGTACTTGTGCTGGTACCTACCATGAAAATATGTCAGATATAATCTCAACTCCAACAGCACTTATCTTCTGCCTCGTTTAGTCGTTACGGTGGTGCACACACTATTTTCTCATGCGTGTCGAATCTGCGACACCGTTTTCCATGAAACAAGTTCCTTCTGTACCTGGCTGATCAAACACAGTATTCAACGTTACGGTTCGGACGAAGATGCGTCATTTTATCGGATACTTTAACCTTCTACTTGCACGGAACTATATACAAATTGAAACTTGACTGTTTCATGATTACAGGATTACAGAAAATAAATTTTAATGTAACAGGAAAAAAGACGTGTCTTTATTTTCAAGCATTTCTCAAATATATCTCCTTGTTTTCCAAAACGAATACCCGTTTAAACATTACGATACATAAATACTATATGGAAGGAACATAAATATATTATCATGAAGTACCAAAAAACCAACCATTTGAATGAGTACTGAATACAGATATTCTACATGGCAAGTTATTGAAGATTTTAGGCTCCAATTAACTTATAGGTAGGAAGTATTTAACACGTCAGTAATTCACATGCTATATGAACAACGATTCTCAGGGAGCACAAGACTTTTATTAAGGGTCGTTAAAGGAAGGGAGAGAGATTGAAAAGGGTTGAAGAAACATTGTGACAGACATTGAAAACAATACCTTGACGTATAGAAATATTTCAACAAGAAACAGGAATGTACAGTTATTTTTAACACTGATATAATATGATGCGAACATGAATACACACGTCACATGCCCTGTTTGATCACAGATCATTCCCAAACAATCATATCCCTCCCACACACAGTGATCGGTCAAGTCTCAGCTCTGAAACATATCACCTCCACTAAAACGTCTGAACAATGTTTTCCTAGGTAGCCAGTAAGGAGACAGATCGGTGCCATAGTTCATCGCTGCAGCATTTGTCAATGGTGAAGTATCGCGGCCCATTGACGATGATGCTGACGTAACAGACACTGAAATCGTAGTAGGTTTCTTCAAGATTGACTTGGGATTACCATCTTCAGAGCCTGATGGTGTCAATGGCAACGTAGTACTATTATAGAGAAGAGGTTCATATCTAGTACTCTCAACTGGTCTAGCATCATTCGGGCGTATATTCTCACAAGTTTCTTTCATTTTACTCAATTGCTCTTGTAAACTACGATACTCCTCCAGGAATCGCTCCAGCTGCGTCGCGTGGTAGTCGTACGTATAAGCAGCAGTCGACGGGGCTATTGATGGGGCAGTGGAAGATGAAGATGTGGGTGAGGGGTACATATTTTCACGGAGGAATTCATTTGTGCGACTGGAGAGGTGTTCAGAATTGATGAGATTCAGTAATGGTGTAGCAGAATGATCCTCATGTGCAGGAGATGATGGTAAGCTAGGGTTCTTACGGGAACGAAGACCAGCCGATTCAGAAAATTGGATAGAAGTTGTAGCTAAATTCAATGAACTACTCGATCTCTGATTATTATTCGACTGTTTTTGAACGGTAGATATGGGATGATATGGGGATAGGTATGCATCAATGGAAGACCTTCTTATTGAAGAATTACTGCCACTGCTTCCTTCTCCTCCACTGCTACCATAACGACTATCAGGTAGTAGAGGGGATTGACTATCACCACGAAAATGTCTGCTCCGAACTCCCCGGCCTCTTTCGAAACCTTGACTGCGTCGTGGTAATGTACAATAAGGGCTATCCACAGTAGAGGAAACACCAACACTCAACGAAGTAGAAGCACCACTAAGACTGTACGGTGATATTTCCAATAAGTCTGGATAGTTTTTATCATGTTTCCGTCGTGTGCTACGTTGGTCTGTACCTGGTAACGCAGAAGTGTATAAGCTGCCACCGTTATTGCCGACCATTTGTTTCCTCATCACATGATGATGTACGACGGGTTGGGCGATGTCAGACAGAAAATTGGTGCTGATTGTAGAAACGCCACCGTCTCCGCTGATGCCAACTCCGCTCTCGTATTTTCGCTCCGGATGATTTTGTGTGACTGGGAGAGGAAATTCTGGTCCGTCTAGGAATGTTGTTCGCTCCTCGGGAGTCATCAGATCGGACCTGTAGAATGAAATCAAATTAAAGATACTGTTATCGGTTACATTGTACTCTAGCTTGTGTCTAAGAATGGAACTAACTTCGTTGATCATGAAGAATGATGACAGGAAGCAGTACAGTGGATTTATAAGTGAATAGTATCATTTTATCAAGAAAATTTTAAATGCCCATTGCAGAAAAATGTCTTCCAATTTTAACTTGACGGCTTGTTTCCACCGCCATATTTGATTTGTACGCTACTTTCGGTGAGTTCAACGCATTCAAGCTGCAACCCTTCTGTAGAGAAGATATGCTACCAGTCGATTGTGACAAAAATATTCACGTGATGAGGGTATAATTATGTGTTTCCATGACTTCGAATTCGCTTCCACACCGCAAAATTCTTGTCACTTTGCGAAATCTTCTTACTACGACATCTAGCCTATACGTATTAAATCAATGACAACGTAACAGTACTAGGCCTACTCTAAAATTTTCGTGACAAAATCGACATGAATTCCCCTTAGTGAAAGCTATTTCGCGTTCGTGAAAACACAGCATAAATGTTACCAGTTGCCGTGAGGCGGCAAAGGAGATGGTTCACAAGCCAGAGAGAGAGTGAAAATGAAAGTCAATCATATATTGAGTGATTTCATTAGAAAATCGACAAGAAAAAAAATGACGGTGACACTGGATGAGAATTTACAAAGAATCGATTCAAAACGAAATGAGGGCGCCAATTTTGGCAAAATTCACAAGTCTTCGTGGCTTTACTATTTACATGCAGTTACATCGACTTATTCATTCAAGATCTCACACCAAAAATATAAGATAAAGTTTTGAATCAATTTCAAATTCATTACAAATTCATAGTAATTTTTATCAAAATGGACTAATTTTGGTGTGTGATCCTCAATTTTCAAGGATTTGAAAGTGGAACGTGGTGAAAAAATTACTGAGAACAAACGAGAAAAATTTAACTTGTTCTCAATAACTTCTATTGAAAACAAAACGACGGCTTGAATTTAGGAACATATTTCTTGGTTCGGTATACTTTCACCAAGGCACTCAATATGCACTGAAAATGCTCTCTGTTACAATTTTTCTGCGATTGAAGAAATAAACAAGAAGAATAATGAAGTTATGCCCCTATGAATTGAATTGAAATTTTCAAAAAAAACTCAATTAGAATCTAATCGGTGCACTACATACGTAGTTGTTACATATCATGATCATTCACATCAATTATTGTTGATTTTTAATTCAAATCTTACAAACTTTGCTTGCTGGAATTAAATTAATCAAATTTAGACTTAAAATCAAATTCTATCACAAATTCAGAGGCTTTCATATGATCGACTTGATACTATTCCATGTTGCGAAGAACATTTCTTCCATGAGTTCTAAATCAATTGTGGGATGAAAATTATCAATATTGGCTAGTAAAGGTTGAATTAGTTTTTCCTATAAATGCGTGGAAAATCAAAATGGTGGTTTTGATTCGAGCAATCGTTTTTTAGTTCAGCTGATGATACCAAGGCAATTAATATACACGAAAGAGAATCGTGTTCCGATTTGTTTGAGGGGACACTCCTTTTTGTCTCAGATTGACAGATTGAGTAGAAATATCATCGTAAATATGTGTTGAATTTAATGAATATTCGAATTTGATTTAATATTGTATTCACCAATACATACAATAGACATCAATATCAATACATCGATTCTATGGATGATATTTGGCTGTGAAAAGAATGAGTATTTGTTTGAATTAGAAATCTTCGCGCAAGAAGAGAACACTTTCCTACGACAAGCCAATCGTGTGATATGTTTTCATATCAATGGTAGGACCATTTATTTAAATGTATGTGTGTTCCTCGAGTATATTCACGATGCATTATTGTTTTTCTTTTTCAAGTTAAGATCACAGTATAGATCAAATGTGGATATTATTTAATGAAAAAGGTAAAATTCAGTCACCTGTGATCCAAATATTCACTTGCTCTTGGAATGTGTAGATCTGTAGTACCCTTCATCGGCCGTCCACTTCTTCCCTCTATGTTGCTTGATCTATGATAACTCTTTCGTTCATTCGGTGACCGAAGTTCACCCCACCCAGCTGCCGCTTCGTTTCTAGACACCACCATTGTCGGTGTGGGTGTTTCCATCTCATCTTCATAGCCTCCTTCTTCTTCATCGTCAACCTCCACTGTATCCGTATCCATACTGGGAACCCCTCGGTACTGGCCATGTCTTTTATTCTTCATTGGTCCCACCACAGCAACTTCCAAATCATTACTTGACAGTAAACTATCAACAGTCATCACATCTCTATTTCCAGTGTGATTCGTTACAGTTGGCAATTTATGGTTCATTTCCATTTTCTCGTAGCTGTCATCTCTGTTACGAATGGTGTTTGGAGTTTGCCATCGACCATTGTGTTGTCTTCTGCGCACACTACACACGCATAATACCACAAGACAAGAGGCTAGTACAAACAGTGCGGCCACAACAATACTGGCTACCAATACTCGTCCGCTGATGGCAGTGTCTGGTGGACGTCGATGTATCGCCAATGTGACGCTAGCCTCAACTTTACCAGCTTTATTTTCGGCCGAGCAAACATAAATACCCGCATCCTGGACGTCAGCTGTCAGTATTGTCAAATTACTGGCCAGTCCTGCAAATTGGACGACGTAAAGTTTGCGGCCGTTACTGTATGGCACCCCGGAGAGGTTTGCAATGACACGATTACGCCATAACCATCGCACATTTGGCTCAGGAATACCACCTACTTGACATGACATTGTCACATTACGGCCTTCGACACCTTGGACTATAACTTGTGGAGCTACGATCTTCGGCACACACGCAAACTCGTCTAGCTCTAATCTAGCCCAGGATTTACCTGCAAGTCTTTCGGGATACCAACAAACAGGTGGCACACTGTACGGAATATTTTGGCGTAACATCCATTCACGTAATGGGCGAATACCACACGTACAATTCCAAGGATTTCCTGCCAATTCTAAACCATGAAGATTTCTCATTGAAGTTAATGTTAAAGATTTCACATCGACTAAACGATTCCGATCTAGCTTCAGCCACTCTAATGTGTGGTCGACGCCATAAAATGCTTTTGCTTCTACAGTTCCTATCCGACAATCAGACAATTCCAACCGCACAAGTTGGGGTACATGTATGAACGCATCATTGAGAACTCTTTGAATAGGGTTTCCGTTCAGTTTTAGTTCACGCAGTGAAGATATAGTATCAAAAACGTGCGACGGAATGGCTGGTAAAAGATTGTTACTTAGATCTAATTCGACTAGATTCTTCAGTTTTCTGAAAGCATATCGGTCCATTGTCTTGATCTTGCACTTGGCTAAGTACACCTTTTGTAAATTCAATAGATCTGCTTTAAGAAACACATCTCGTCCCACATGGCCTAATGGATTCTCTGTTAGGTCTAATACTTGCGTCAGTGCGTCCAGTTTGGTAGGTATTAACGTTAAACTCGCATTTATGCATATAACCGAGTCTTTACTTCTTTTCCACTTGCACTCACAAAGACTTGGACAGTCGGCCAATACATGTGTGACACAGCCCAGCATCAGTACGAAAAACGTGATCCCATTTTTCCACCGCCATGGTCGGCGAGCCGGGTTGATATGATGAAAAGATGAAAGAAGCATCTCGAATGAGTAGAGTAGTTTGTTTCATAGAACGAACATCTTACGCTGTACCAGATGATTACATCGGCGTAGCATTTTCAACCGTGGGAAAATTCGCAATTGTAGATCGTGTGATATGGTGAATAAGTCGACTAAGACGACCTCTGCTGGGCAATCAGATATATTTCTGTAACATAAGAGACAACATTCACATTAATATTTGAGTATGAAGATCAAAATATTATCTTTTTTCACCGCAGAGTTCACTCCCTCATTTCAGCATACATTTACGCTATCAATAATTAGTGAATGCATGTACCTGAAGAAAAAAATGAGGTACTGTATTTTTGTATCAATAGATAGTTTGATAAACTCTGTGTGAACTTACAAATACATATGATGAGGCATATTAGTATACCACTTCAAAGTGCGTCAAAGCTCATAATTAATTCTCCCTCAAGGTCTACCTTCTCAACAGAAACCAATGAATAATTTCAGCTTCCATTTTTGTATAGTTCATATTTGAATAATTGATATGAGAATATATTTTGGTAAGGATTTATAACAATATCCTTTCAATGAAGGATCTCTTTCTAAATAATTTTCTGACAGGCTGGTTATGGATTGAGCACCACTTGCATGGAATGCATGCTCTCTATAGATTCTTCCAAGTGACTACATGATCATGAGAAAAGATGTGTCAAAATATGCTTCTATAATCATCAATTATATCAACAAATCCAATTGCGAGTGCTCTGACGCAAATTCCTTTGTGGAATGTTTAAGCTCATCTTATAATTAATTTATGATTGGTATGTAATTAATTAATACACTTTTAAAAAATTCCTTCCAATCTAGAAATATTTTTCATCATTATTGGATGAGATTGCTAGACATATTATCTCTTTTATCCGATCAAAAATTACAACTAACAACAGCAAAATATATAGGAACTAACAACGAAAATGTTTGAACACAGATTGATTGCATAACGAGTACATGAAATAAAATTCAATCGAATGAAAATTTGAATTGTACCTCATTATAATTTTTCATGCAATATCAACGGTCAGAAGTGAAAAATGATATTCTCAATGTCTGGATTGTACTCTATAATATTAAAAATTATAGAAATATATTTTCTCCGAAGTTTTAGAATTCCAAATTCCCATATTACGATGGCTAAAATACCTATGGTTATATATTTGTGATACTTATCAATTATTTTCATGAATGGAATAAAGTGAGCGTCCATTTCCGATAATATCTCAATTTAATTCCACATTTCATTCTGTATTCACTTCTTCCTAATGGACTTGGATGACAATTGAATCTGTGAATACATTCACAAAAGTTGCGAATATTTACTACTGTTTTGAGCGATATTATTGTGTAGATCTACGTCTTCATGTAACTTTCGATGAATTCTAGTGACCAGTAGGCCTAGTCTTGATACACTTTTTTCTATTAAAATGATTTTCGCGGTTTATTGTCTCTTGACGTTGACAGACATCTAATAGCCTGACTACATTCGAAAAAACGGTCGAAATAAAAACTGATGGGACACATATAGTTGAGAGGATGCAGACAAGACTCGAGAAAATTAATTTTGACATCGTAAGAAAATGTGTGTCATTGAGCATTGTTCATACACTATGGAGAATTTCCTAGCTGACTGAAAATAATAACCAGTAATTTTGTTAAACACCATTTTGATGGGTTTTTTTATTCATCGAGTGAGTGACAAGAACCGGAAATAATGTATACCCTTAAATTCATGTTTATGACTTCACTGTATGTCATTATATCCAGTTCAGAAAATAATCAAAATATAATAGAGACAAATGTATTGGAACTTATTCACCATGTTATTGACCTAGGTTACTTGTATTGATAATTCAGATCATTATAAATGACGAGTTAGGTCAACCATAATCATTCTTGTAATGTTTTCAAAGTCAACATTTTGTTAGAGCCAAGTAGTGGTATCACGAGGGGTTCAAGGCCGCTTGAGCCGCGGTATTTCGGGCGATTTTGGCCCTTCTAGGTCAAGTTCACAGCAGAACGTTCATCCGGAAATCCACTTCGATCGATTATGCTTTTCTTGACCCTGAAAATGGTACGCTGTGAGTCACAAATCATGCAACACGTGTTACAAACATGAATTGATCACTTTTTGAGATTTTGTATCGTGTATTGTATCGATGTGTTCGTGAAACAACTGACTTTGGGCTGAACTAGGACTAAACAGTTCAACCGTATGCGCTTGACATACAATGCCAGGAAAAGTCACACCATTTTTTTGTTGTGAATCAGGATAACAAAAACTATTCATTATTCATTTGTATCGAAGCGGTTGAAGGTATGCTGATAAAACCCAGTTTATCCGATGGAGGAAGGTTCCCTCAACTGATGTATATATTGCCATTCTCATGCTGAGTATATACTGGTTTTGTTGTATGTAACAGTTGAAGGTATGCTGATAGAACCCAGTTTGTCCGATGAAGGAAAGTTCCCTCAACTGATGTATATATTGCCATTCTCATGCTGAGTATATACTGGTTTTGTTGTATGTAACGGTTGAAGGTATGCTGATGAAACCCAGTTTATCCGATGGAGGAAAGTTCACTCAACTAATGTATATATTGCCATTCTCATGCTGAGTATATACTGGTTTGGTTGTATGTCACAGTTGAAGGTATGCTGATGAAACCCAGTTTATCCGATGAAGGAAAGTTCACTCAACTAATGTATATATTGCCATTCTCATGCTGAGTATATACTGGTTTGGTTGTATGTCACAGTTGAAGGTATGCTGATGAAACCCAGTTTATCCGATGGAGGAAAGTTCACTCAACTAATGTATATATTGCCATTCTCATGCTGAGTATATACTGGTTTTGTTCTATGTAACAGTTGAAGGTATGCTGATGAAACACAGTTCATCCGATGGAGGAAAGTTCCCTCAACTGATGTATATATTGCCATTCTCATGCTGAGTATATACTGGTTTGGTTGTATGTCACAGTTGAAGGTATGCTGATGAAACCCAGTTTATCCGATGAAGGAAAGTTCACTCAACTAATGTATATATTGCCATTCTCATGCTGAGTATATACTGGTTTGGTTGTGTGTAGCAGTTGAAGGTATGCTGATGAAACCCAGTTTATCCGATGAAGGAAAGTTCACTCAACTAATGTATATATTGCCATTCTCATGCTGAGTATATACTGGTTTGGTTGTGTGTAGCAGTTGAAGGTATGCTGATGAAACCCAGTTTATCCGATGAAGGAAAGTTCACTCAACTAATGTATATATTGCCATTCTCATGCTGAGTATATACTGGTTTGGTTGTGTGTAGCAGTTGAAGGTATGCTGATGAAACCCAGTTTATCCGATGGAGGAAAGTTCACTCAACTAATGTATATATTGCCATTCTCATGCTGAGTATATACTGGTTTTGTTGTATGTAACAGTTGAAGGTATGCTGATGAAACCCAGTTTATCCGATGGAGGAAAGTTCCCTCAACTAATGTATATATTGCCATTCTCATGCTGAGTATATACTGGTTTTGTTGTATGTAACGGTTGAAGGTATGCTGATGAAACCCAGTTTATCCGATGGAGGAAAGTTCACTCAACTAATGTATATATTGCCATTCTCATGCTGAGTATATACTGGTTTGGTTGTATGTAACGGTTTAACTCATCTTTCGACTAGTTTTTCCAATATTCTCTCGGAACACTTGAATTTTTTTCTCTTCTTGAATTTACTATTTCAACATTGATACATGAATTAATTTCTCTGACATCTAAATGGAAGCGTAAGAGTTCAAATGGGTATTCGCAATTGCGTTATTATTTGTGAATTTTCTTCGACTTCTCTACAGATATCAAGACTACTTTGAATGTAAAAAGTCACGATTTCGTCAGAAGATACCTACTTTGTGACTGTATCAATTGGATTGCATTTGTATCACATTCATTATTAAAACGAAGTGATGAACATACTCTGTTTTATATATAAATGGCAAATGTGTATGCGTGAGTTACAGGTTAAGAGTCTGCATGATCATCAAGTATTCTGGGAAAAATAAAGACGTACAATTTCCTGGCGTGAAGAGAATCCTGGTCCTACAGGAGAGGCGTAAAGTGCTCGGAAGTCCGGGCAAAGAAGACGAGATGGAAAACTTTCTAGACTCACTGCTCTGCCTGCTTGCTTTCGATCTCGTTATGTGTCGAGAGTTGAAACACTCTTCGCGAACATTAGTGATCAGTGCACCATATATATATATATATATATATATATATATATATATATATATATATATATATATATATATATATATATATATATATATATATATATATATATATATTTATATATATATATATATATATATATATATATATATATATATACATATATATATATATATATATATATGTATATATATATATATATATATATATATATATATATATATATATATATATATATATATATATATATATATATATACATATATATGTATGTATATATATATATATATATATATATATATATATATATATATATATATATATATATATTTATATATATATATATATAATATATATATATATATATATATATATATACATATATATATATATATTTTTTTTTTTCATATATATATATATATATATATATATATATATATATATATATATATATACATATACATATATATATATATGTATATATATATATATATATATATATATATATATATATATATATATATATATATATAAATATATTATATTATATCATATATCATCGTCCAGCTCGAACTCGATCGAATTCATACGTAAATGTTATCGACTCTAATGACGATTCACTAAGCCGTTTGTTGCATGTGGTCAAACTCTGCTTCAAATTGAAATATTAACTGAACCAATCGATAAATTGATCATAAATTAGGATTTATATATAATGGTGAAAAAAAGTTGGGATCAATTTTTGATTCACTTATTTATTCGATCGTATTGATTTATTTTCAAAATTCCAATCGTACATATCAGGAAGTTTCAGTTCCATACTATCATCTGGTATTATTTTGAACAATTTTGTCATTATGAGTAGGCCTATCACCAAATAGTGATGATCGTATGACAGATGAGCCCTGTATTTTTCCCAGCAAGAGATTTTGTCTTTGTTTCGTAATAAAATTATGATTACTTTTCATGTCAAATGGATATGTATATATTTTATAATCCTAATTATATCAGGAAAATTATGAATTCATATATGCATTTAAATTACTGGAATATCATATCATTTTAAAGTGTATGTTTCACAAAACTAACTACACCATCACTTTATCTGTAATCATTTTGTGTCGGTGTATTATTATTCGTTCTTGTGTCATGTTCCTAGAAAAGAAACGTGTACGCATTACCAGTGACCAGATTACCGGATCAAACGTCGGAAGCCGCGTTTATATTAACGAGAATTTGACTGTTCTCAATCGAGAGTTGCTGTGGCGTGCCAAACAACAAGCAAGGGAAAAGGGATACAAGTTCGTCTGGGTGAAAGACGGTAGGATTCTAGTCAGGAAAGACGAAACTGCCCGTCAGTTTATCAACATCACCTCCACTTCTGACATTGAAAGTAAAATTGTTTGATTGGTTGACGTAATTCTGTCTGTTCTGTTGTATGATAACTTGGCCTAACGACTTGGGTAATGAGATTGATACAGTTAAACAAGTGATTATTGATGATCTAGATCCATGGTTCAGTACTATACACGGATACACTTTCTTACATTTAAATATACGATCCATTAAATGCAACTGGGATGAATTGAATGTAATATTGCACAATCATGTGGGAAAATTTGATATATTATTACTGACAGAGGTGAATGTCAACGAACTCGACATAATTTATCATTTTGATGGTTATAATGTCTACACAAAATTAAGGGGTAGTAGAAGGGGAGGGGGATTAGTTCTATATGTTAAAGAAAAACATGACTTTGTGGCATCAGCTAATACGTTTGATCATTTTGAAGGTCTTACAGGGTCGTTAAGGTTGAACAGATCAAAATTTATACATATCATTGCTATATATAGACCACCGAACTTAAATAAACATAGTTTTATTGAAGAATTAGAGAAGTACATTGATAGAAATATACATGATCGTAATGTATTGCTTTTTGGTGATGTTAATATAGATCTCCTTGATATTGATAATAATTATGTATGTAATTATGAGAACTTTCTGGCTGCTAATGGTTTTAATAAATGTATTTATGGAAGTACGCGGGAAGAGTTTCGTTTAGATAAACTAACTAGTTCATGTATAGATCATGTTTTTGTGAGGTCCGAGTCGTTAAACGTAAATTCTGCCATCTTTAAAACGAAACTGTCTGATCATTATATGGTTATGACTGAAATTATTTTCGATGAAAGAACACACATTACCAAGAATATTGATGAATCATCGTCTAGTCGTTATATACTCAAAATTAATGAGTCATTACTTAGAACTAAATTGACGAATTGCGACTGGATTACTCTAAATAAAATCGACAATTGTACGGAATTGTATAATGCCATTGTCACCAAATTCAACAATTGTTATAAATATGCCTCACATTATGAATTGAAGGATAATCGTAAAGAAAACGTCAAGTCTTGGATAACCTATGATATTGTTCAAAGAGTTAAAAGTAGAGATAAATTATTTAAGAAATGGAAACAATGTAAAAATATATGTATCAAAATGATGTATAGGGAGGACTATGTCAAAATTATGAATGAGGTTAAAAAACTAATAGAGAAAGCTAAAATAGTTTTTTATAAAAAGTCAATTGAGAGCTCAAAGGGTTGCATTAAAAGTACATGGCAAACTATAAACACATTTATTGGAAAGAAAAAACAGAATTCGGTTGATGACGTAATTAATAATTTTTTAGGACGGAAATTTTCGAGCTTAGTTATTGCGAATTGTTTTGCTAAAAGTTTTATAGACGAGGTAATAAATATTCGACATTCGTGTGATTTTATAACTTGTGATAATATATACACACCGAGAGAGCAGTTACAATCTATGCTTATGCCTAATATAACAACGGCGCATATAAAAAATATTATTGATAAACTTGACTTGAATAAGCATTCTGGAATTGACGAGATTAGGGCTAAGGACCTATATTTAATGATAAACGTAATTAGCCCGTTATTATCAAAGTTATTTAATTTATCTTTCAAAAGTGGTGTTGTTCCATCAAAATTAAAGATCTCTGTCGTCCGACCAATTTATAAAAAGAGTGATCACATGATATATTCAAATTATAGGCCTATTTCTTTGCTCCCTATCATTGATAAAATCATGGAACGCTGTGTATCTAATGTTTTAACAGAATATCTAAATAACCATGATCTAATAAACAAAATGCAGTTCGGTTTTCAAAAAGGGAAAGGAACAAATGATCTTCTTGCATTATTTTCTAACTTTGTAAATTCTAAATTGAATGATAATTTTCATGTACTAGCACTTTTCATCGATTTCTCGAAAGCCTTCGATACGATAAATCACACTAAATTGATTCACCTATTGGAAAAAATTGGAATAAGGGGACCTATGCTGAATTGGTTTTCCAGCTATTTGAATGAAAGAAATATCTTAGTGAAAGTTAACGAAAAGTTTAGTGACTCTAAAGAATGTAAGTCTGGAGTACCGCAAGGGTCAATTCTTGGACCAACTTTATATTTAATTTATGTGAACGAAATGTTCGAATGTATTAAGAAATCTAAAATATTTATGTATGCAGATGACACCTTGATTATATCTGTTCACAAACAATTGGATGTCGCAGTTTTTAATTTACAAAATGATTTCACTAATGTATTAAAATTCACTCATGACCATAACTTAATAATAAACGCTGACAAAACAAAGGTTATGCACATTTGTACACCCTTGAACCAAGCTAGATATAATAATTTCAACCTAATTTATCATTCAAGTGAATGTCTACATACACTAAAATGTGGAACCCCCAATATTGACTGTGATTGTAGAGTTTATATTAATATTGTTGACACACATGTATATTTAGGCTTAACCATAGATAATTCATTCAGCTGGAGACCTCATATAGATTCAATTTGTAATAGACTTCGATCTTGTGCATTTCGCATTTATAACCTAAAATTCATTTTGCCTTTCAAATTACTGAAGTCTGTTTACGAGGCCTTAGGAACATCTTTGATGTTGTATGGGCTTCTGGCATGGGGTAATGCTTCCCAATATCACTTGGATAAGATTATGCAATTACAAGATAGGATAGTAAAATCAATGATACCTCACCACATAAAACTTGAACTAAATTCTAATATCAATCAATTATATCAACATTGCAATATACTTCCCTTAACATATTTACATAAATACCGATTAATTTTATTGCACTATTACAAACTACAATACAAAATCTTGAACATACATTCCATTCACACTAGATTAGCTAACAGAGAAACGTATCAGGTTCCGTCATGGATAAATAAATTCGGCAAAAGGCGATTAGAATATGTTATTCCAGTTACTTTCAATCTGCTGCCAGAAAGTTTGAGAAAAATAGAGAAATATGTTAACATTAAACGAGAGGTGAAGAACTGGTTACTAAGCACCATAAAATAATTCAATGACGGAACATAAAATTTATAAAATTAATAAATAAATAAAACAAATTATCAAATCAGGACCTAAATTATTATGCTGAAGATGTATTATGTGTATTTTGTTTCAAAGATTATTATTCATTGTTGTTATTGTGGTGTATTTATCATTAATTTTCATTGTAGCTTGTTTACTTGAA
This sequence comes from Brachyptera risi, assembly GCA_964007535.1. Classification (NCBI taxonomy): domain Eukaryota; kingdom Metazoa; phylum Arthropoda; class Insecta; order Plecoptera; family Taeniopterygidae; genus Brachyptera; species Brachyptera risi. The sequence goes on along the minus strand of OZ023327.1, from coordinate 56,557,380 downwards.
TTGTATTTGTGTTGTATTGTGTTTATTTTTATTGTATTTTATTTTGTTCACTTGTATTTTTTCCAATTTATGTGAATAGAACGTGTTTTTGTAGATAATTGCTAGTATTATCGAAGATGCTATATATACTAGTATATGCTATTATTACTCATTCCACAGGTAAACCCTCAATGGGTTTTGTGGACACTCTAAGACTGAAACATGCGTTGTAAAAATGTTCATTTATCAGATGAAAATAAAAAAAAAAAAAAAAATTTTTCATGAAAACCACAGATAAGCATGTACACATGCTTTGCGAATTAAACGCGAATGCGTTCAATCTGCGTTTTCAAACGCGAATGTTCAGTCTCAAATTGATGAATAAACATCTATAAAAAATTAAATAATCGTCATTATCGTCACTATTATTATTATTTCATTTATATGAAGAAAGACAGCTGTTTTTGTTCAATTATATCAGTTATAACGCCACAGTTGAGCCCTCATGGAGCTTTGTGGAGATTGAAAAGTGAATGTCGAATTTGTAATTTGAGTGGATTTATTGAAGCAATGAAATAAAAAGAAATATATATATATATATATATATATATATATATATATATATATATATATATATATATATATATATATATGGTAGTAATATTTCTGCGGTAATGCCACTATGTTGAAACTCTTCGTGTCGACGTTTCGGCAGAATTTGCTCCGCCATCTTCAGGACTCGGTCGGTGGTCAGCACTCGAATGAAACCAGAACATTCTGTGCGTCGTCAAGTACTAAAATCGAGAGAATCAGCTATCCAATGATAGTCGTTAGTTTGTTAAAATCAGTGCTGATTCGATCGGGTGATGTTAAACCCCTTCTGATTGGGTTCCAATCAGAAGGGGTTTAACATCACCCGATCGAATCAGCACCGATTTTAACGAACTAACGACTATCATTGGATAGCTGATTCTCTCGATTTTAGTACTTGACGACGCACAGAATGTTCTGGTTTCATTCGAGTGCTGACCACCGACCGAGTCCTGAAGATGGCGGAGCAAATTCTGCCGAAACGTCGACACGAAGAGTTTCAACATAGTGGCATTACCGCAGAAATATTACTACCAACTACCATCGGCCACGAGAACCTACGTAAGCACATATATATATATATATATATATATATATATATATATATATATATATATATATATATATATATATATATATATATATATAAATATATATATATATCATATGTATATGTATATCTATATATATATATGTATATATATATATATATATATATATATATATATGTATATATATATATATATATATATATATATATACATATATATATATATATATATATATATATATATATATATATATATATATATATATATATATGAATATATATATAATTAAATATATATATATATATATATATATATATATATATATATATATATATATATATATTCATATACATGAATTATAATAACCTACTGGTGGTCAACCAGGAAGCTATTGAAATCATATATATATATATATATATATATATATATATATATATATATATATATATATATATATATATATATATATATATATATATATATATATATATATGTATATATATATATATATATATATACATATATAAATATATATCATATCATCATTATTATCATAATAATTATTAATAATATCATTATTATTCACTTGTGTTATCAAGTGTTGGTTATTCAATTGTATTTCATCGTCCAGACAATTTAACTGAATTCGAGTGCACTTATTTTGTATTTTTATTTTTAATAGACCCGCAGACAAGTCAACATCTGCAGGTCTTTTGAATGCACTGATATATATCCTCATAATAATGAAAAGACTTATCAAGAAAAATTGTGTATATATTATTATTATTGTTTCTATCATCATTATTGAATATTGAGTGAATTTTTCTTATGAATATTGAATAACCTATCTTTATTTCGTACAGCTAATCAATGTCAATTTCAATCATTGGTTTGATTTATCAATGTATCCATGAGTAATTTCGATCATCAACATGGTCACATTCATTTTTCATGAATCGAAAGTATTCCTTTCTTCATTCCACAGAGAAGCCTCTTTCGGCTCTGTGGAAGAGCATCTTGAATATTTCTGTATGTGTAGGCCTATTGATTGGAACTAATGAAAATGAACGAATACTGTTATCAATACTATCATCATTGTGTTATCGATCGTTATCGTCATCATCATCGTCATCGTCATCGTCATCGTCATCGTCATCGTCATCGTCATCGCCATCGTCACCGTCATCGTCATCGCCATCGTCATCGTCATCGATCGTCATCGTCATCGTCATCGTCATCGTCATCGTCATCGTCATCGTCATCGTCATCGTCATCGTCATCGTCATCGTCATCGTCATCGTCATCGTCATCGTCATCGTCATCGTCATCGCCATCGTCATCGTCATCGTCATCGCCATCGTCATCGTCATCGTCATCGTCATCGTCATCGTCATCGTCATCGTCATCGTCATCGTCATCGTCATCGCCATCGTCATCGTCATCGTCATCGTCATCGTCATCGTCATCGTCATCGTCATCGTCATCGTCATCGTCATCGTCATCGTCATCGTCATCGTCATCGTCATCGTCATCGTCATCGTCATCGTCATCGTCATCGTCATCGTCATCGTCATCGTCATCGTCATTGTCATCGTCATCGTCATCGTCATCGTCATCGTCGCCGTCATCGTCATCGTCATCGATCGTCATCGTCATTGTCATCGTCATCGTCATTGTCATCGTCGCCGTCATCGTCATCGTCATCGATCGTCATCGTCATTGTCATCGTCATCGTCATTGTCATCGTCATCGTCATCGTCATCATCATCGTCATCGTCATCGTCATCACCATCCTCAACATTTTCTTATATTTTTTTCTCATTTTTCACCATCATCCTTTTTTTAGGAACTGCGCAATCTTTTTTTGTCATTTATCTTCGTCTAGAAAAACTTTCTGATCAGTTTCCGTGTCTAAGAACACCTGGGTGGAGTCTTACAAATTAAGTAAACTCAATTTAAGTAGAAGTAGGTAAGCTTCGAATCCATTCTGTAAGAATGGTCTGATAAGTGATAATAGTCTCAACTGTTTCTAGCGTCTATGTGAGGAAAGGGAGTACAATTTGTCGCAAGAGGACTGCTGTGAATACGATGCCATGACCGAACCACGTACGTTGAATGTCCAATCGCATAATATACTTATTTGTCGTTCTTATCTTATTAGGTACGCGAATGAGTACTCATCGGGTCAAAGAATATAACATCTCCAAACAGTTACCAAATTACAGTGAGCAAGTTATCGAGAAAACATGAACTTCCCACTGAATATTGAACGAACGTCTAACGTCAATAGTAATCTTCTATATCTGCGTCTAGAGCGCCCGGAGACTGACTACTTCGGGGACATACGGTTTATACAGTTACTATATAGAAATGCTCCTCGATAGATATATCAGAACAATAAAGCAGTAGAGGCGAAATAGGGATTCAAAACGACTGCTGTTTCTTTCGGTTTCTTTAATATTGACGATTCGGAGTCGGTATTTAGAGCTGTCAAATCTGCAGGTCGTTTTGCTGGTATAAATTGCAGGATCAATGTGAGCATCTTCAAGTCATCCAATGAACAAGGCATTCATTCTCTCTATTTTTTAGCTTGTTGATTTACTTGTCATTTTCTAATTCAATGATGTATACGCTTGTTCATCTTGAACTTGTCATTGTATGGAGAATATATAATTAGTGATTTCATCTGTAAGTGATGAGTTTTTGTTCTCGAGGCTACCTTCCATCACAATTGATTTAATTTTCTTTTGACCAATATTCTGTGTTCTGATATTTCGAATATCGACCTAATACCTGAACACGTGTACACTATACTCATGTGTAGTATCAATTTGGTGCAGTACGAGGTTTTTTCTCAAAACGTTTTTACAAGAAATATACCATCTCTGTATTTTTTTAGATTCATATTTTTGCCTCATTGATAATTAATTGTGAAACAAAATTTTATTATGACTGATACGAATAGTAGTTATACACATGCACAAAATCATTATACGAACAAACATAATAATTGAAAAAAAACAGTCACTTTTACTTGTCTTGTCATTTAATAGCGTGTGCATTTAGTATTTCCAGTAGAGTGATTGTGAATTTATTTTGGAGTGGATCACCGTACTCGTTATGTACACATTTGTTCAAATATTCAGTCGGTCAATGAAGTGGAAAAGTCAAGGATTTGACTTGAATACTTGAATACTAATACGTAAATTAAATACGTACTGGCTGTGAGGGAAAAACGACAGCCAGCATTTCGACGCGACTTGAAACCCTCATCTTCGGAATATTATATGTGAATTGGACGCTTCCCATGAAATATCGTAGCAAAATAACCTCTCAGATAACCGTCAATCTTTGAAAGTTTTCTTGTCTTGCAAAACTTTGTGAGATATTAGAACTGGAAAAACATATTCAAAATATCATTAAGCTAAATATAGAATATTCCTGTTTGAAACTTGTATTTATGTTGGGTTTAACGACGCGTTATACTGATGACTATACGATCTGACGGTGAGAATATTTACATGATAGTTAATCGCTTCATAGATCCAGAATACAATATATTTGTGAAGGATTTAATCCAAATAGCATAAAATGTCTTTTCGTCACAACATATTCAGTTTTGATGTATGCTTTTCATATTTCATATATCATACTCCAGAATATATCATTTTAATATTGACTACACGACAGCATACCTGACGCAGACACTTACAAAAGAATATTTAAAAGACATGATTTTGCATAAATTGAAAATAAAACAGAAGTTATGAAATGGTGACATCTTGATTCCTCTCATTCTCTTTGGTCTTTGCTGCCATTCTCACTCGTTATATTTTTTCAACGAATTATAAATTCAAATGAGTATTTGATGATGAAGGTGGGGTGAATGTGGACGAGGCGGTGAGGGGAAGGAATGTTAAATCTTCAATTCTTCAATACCCCTGAATTGTTCCAGCCAAACATGCTCTACTGGCAGCGATTCAAATAAAATGACGACAGATCAGCAGAGATAAAAATCAGCTGGAAAGGGAACTGATATGAGATTACAAAATACACGAAACAACTGTTTAAGAGGGAAAGTTTGAAACCCAATAAATCAGTCCTCATACCTGTCCTCTCGATTTATGAGCCTATCTGTACACACTCACTCGTGAATGCGACTAAGTGCGTTTTTTTAATGAAGTCATTGTACGGTATCGCGAATTCATAGTCAATGGTAGTTTCCAAGACAATCGTATGAGTTTTCATTCAACTCAAATCGCATTATTGTCTGACGTATACAGAGATGAAAACACAATTTTTAGCTGTATACCTTCGACAATTCTGCAATTTGAGATATTTGGTTTTTCCTTCACCATCTTGAATGTATTGAAAATATTCATGTTTCTCCGGCATTAAAATTCTGATATCTCAAACCGTTCGTGAGTTATCATCAAAAAACTGATAATTTACTGAATAGTCCATTTTCACAATTCAATGCGTAGGCGCGTCACGCCTCCTAGCAGCCGAGATAGCTGGTATTGCATTCTGGGAGTTTTAGTACTGTTCTAAAAGTCACCCGCTTATCCACAGGGTTGAAGGCAAAACACAAAATTTAAAACTTGCCTTATCTCTCATCTTACTCTCTCTGACAATGTGTGAATCTCTCGGTATATAGTAAACATATAAATGTTGAAACTACTATCATATTATAACTTATAATAGGTTCACTGTAACGCACAATAATATAAATCAAACGTGCTAAATAGCATTGGGAGCAAATGACTTTCGAACTTGGGTAATAACAACCCGTTCTAGTTCAAACGATCGCCGCTAGATGGCTCATTCTTTCAGAAAATGGTATATTGACTCTCATGCACTCACAAGTCAAGGTACGTTCACTGAACTTCAGTCTTCTGCTTTGTGCTACGTGCAACATGCTTTGTGCTACGTATAACATACGCTCAGCGCACGAATCCATTTACTGTTGAGCACTTCGACGACGCCAAACTTGGACTTCAAATTTTGGTCATGCTACCATGAACGGTTCACTTACACCAAATGTATCCGAAACACTTAATAAGTTTCTTAATATTGTTGAACTATCAATTACATGAATGACAGTGCCGAAAACTGATATAATATCTCGTTTGTGATATCGGTTCGTGAATAGCAGTCGACAATTAGTTGCACCTGAGAGATCAGACCGGTGAACAAAACTTCCCGTTGCATTGTAGGCCACAGCGCACGTTGCAGGTGGAAAAGATGAACCTAGTCCATTTCTCGGCGTGCCTAACAAGACGTGTTCATACTACACGGAAAAGCTCGCTCTCTGATTGGTCGATGCACTTTGCAAGTTTCTCAAAGCATGTTGTGCGTAGCATAAAGCAGAATAATGAAAGTACTTTTAGATTACTTTTTAGTTAAGCATTCCAAATCAAAAAGCTAAGACAAAATAATGTTTAACCAATAACATGTATAGGCACACGTATAGCAACACGATCAACAACACGTAACCACATTTGGCAAAAGTGAAATTCATTTTCATTCATGTTTCTGTATATTCCTCAAGAAGCTTGTCACATAGATAGTGTTGATTGTGTAATCGGTAGTTCATGACTCTAGTGAACAATTAACCGTTAGGTAATGTACGTAATACAAATACCTGTAATGTTTATTCATGTCGGCGAGGGTGTGTAAGGCTTTAATTCATTCCATGCAACACTTGCAGTCGAAGCACAGCCCGTAGACCAACTATAAGGTCCTTAGTTCGAGTCTTTTCCGTTCCCAGGGGACACCCAAGCTATCAGAGACGTCACCGACGAGGATAAACAAGGACATTAGCTGGCTGGAGGCTATGCAGGACTAGCAGGCTGGTCGTCTCAAGGGAAAAGCACCAGGAAAAACATGTGAAACCAGAAGTAGATGGATACTAATGGCGCAAAAGACGGAAGACAAGAAATAACGTACGCGTATATATAGTGCATGATATAGCCAATAAAATCGGTTGAGAAATATAGAAGGAGGAATGTGCAAAATATTAAATAGGATAGAAAAAGAGCAAAGAAAAACGAAATAGGTGAAGAGAGGGGGAGGAAGAGTGAAAGAGAAAGAGAAAGAGAAAGAAAGATGTGCGACAAAGATGTGTTTGGAAATATGTGAGGTTGAGAGTGGGATAAAGCTGAAACAGCACACTGGGGAATCAGTGAAGACAATCTCTGTCTACTTAAATGACTGAAGGATTTTACAACAAATAGAAAACAATCGAATAATAAAGTGCTCAGATTACATCGAGTTTCGGCTATAATAACTATGATTCCATGTCACCACATCCAGTTACGAAATGAAAATTAATTTGTGTTACAAAAATAAGTACATTCAACAGTTTGAGTCGAGCACAAAATCCGTTCAGTTTTCATTTTTCCCCGTCAGTTTGAGTTTTATTGAGTTTCTAGATACACATCGGAATTGTTTTTCAATTTCCCATTGCTTATTTCTCTCCTGCGATGAATACATTGAATTCAAATACAAATGAATACTGGAATGGATAACTGAAAATATTTTTCTCTTTTCTCTGTTCCTCCTTGATACTTGGCTCTCATGCGAATGAATATAAATGTGTGCCAATACTAAATAGTGACACATTGTTCCGGCACTGTCGACATGGCAAAATTATCCTGATTCTTTGAAAATCGAATTAACTTCTTCGTAGTGATTATCTAACTTTAGCGTAATGTATGGTTATTTACAGATTGCTTACCGAAATCTAGTTGTATGGCAGTAGGTCAGTAGGCTAACTGACTCCACTGACGTCTGAATTCATGGATGATTTTTTTTTTTTAATTACATCGAAACTTTATACAAAATCATTGTTCCCCAATTAGGGCTATGGATGAACATTTTTCAAAACTTTGAAACTGAAAATTATAAGCAATTCACTCAAAAACACATACGCGGTTTTAAAAAAGTCAAGGGCGATGGCGGAATGCCGTAGATGTCATGGTTTTTAAAGTGCTACGGGTAGCCGTTTATCGGTCCTACGGGAGACCGTTTCGTGGAGGAATGGCCGATGTTGGCTCTCACGGACCTGTAGGCTCTGGCCATGACGATCGACGTTGTCGCAGCTTATCCGTTACATATCCCTCCTTTGTCACTTCCTCATCGCCAGTTTAGACAAACAGTAATTTCCTATACTCCAGACTCATCTTTTGCACCATCTGTACCATTGAACTATCTATGATCTGTTCGAACTTCTGATTTCACCATGATTAACTATTTCACGTGAACCCAATATATAATAATTTCTTCCGAGAGCTCTGAAAGATAAAGTCAAAATGACACACATTCTTCAGTTCAATTATATGTTATTTAACAATCATCAAATATTGTATGTATAGTTTTCTTATGATTATGAACGCAAACCATCAGGCACTTTATGACTTGGAGTTATCAAGAATCACATGAAAAATATGAAGCCAAATTGATACCAGTACTGGAATGGATAACTTAAAATATTTTACTCTTTCCCCTGTCCCTCCTTGATATTTGGCTTTGACCGCAAACTTTCAGACAACATTATTCTGTGTAACTCGTCGATAATATTTTTCTCCTGGTTCCTCCACGACAATTCTTTCTCCAGCTACTACCCACAGCCTCAAGCCCCTCAAATAACCTCTTAATTATAAGAAGTATCACTCAGCATGCAATGTTTATTCTATGATGACTATCAAATTAAATATACCTGTGAATTCATCGCAACCTATTCATCATTATTCCATGATTCGAATCAATTGACAAAATAAGGATTGATATTGTTTTGACTTGGCCTTTACTGATGGAATATATATAGAGAAGTGAGATATAATATAATCAACGGTGTGGCATAACCAAAGATGATGGGCTGGTGATTTTAACTGAAAGGAATATCACTACCCTCCTAAGCGTTGGCGTGAATCTATTCACTGTGTCGTCTTCTTTTGTGTGTGGATAAGTGAAAAAGTGAAACGTGGAAGTTAGCTAAGAGATTTCATATTAAAAAAGGAAACTGTCATGTTGTCAGTAACATATAAAGCAATGTTTTTTTATAAAAACACAAAGAAGAAGTAGAAGAGATCTTAAATGCGAGTTAAGATATCACGATTTTTTTCTTCTTATAAAACTAGAATATAAAAGGTACAAAATAAAATGAACGTCGCACAAGGAATTTCAATTTAATATATATATTATGTAAATTCTCAGGAATATTTCATATTAACCTCAGTAGAGGCGAGATATGAATAACTAATTTGTTTTTAGTTTGTTCCTGAGGGATGGGATATTAGAATAAGAAGAATTTGAATAATATCATTTATTCATCATCAAAGCATCTGCTTAAAACAGTGAAATTATTTGCAAATTTTCTTTAGAACGTTATGTCATTCATATATTCCTATCTCTATGATGGAATAATACAGCAGAGCGAGCGATTACTCCCTTATCTATGCACTTTCATTTGTCAGAGGTACAAGATTCGAAAGAAATTTGCCGTGATCAATATGCAATACAGTCGTTGAGACAAAACGTTGGGCTCAGGATACTAGGGATGAATTACATCAGCTGGTATATGGAGTTCATTAATACATTCAGTAATTCACTGAGAATTGGAAACAATTGTTCACCATCTCAATAGTTTCCCACATTCATTTGAAAAGTTGTTACCGGGATAGTTTCAATGATACAAGCCGCGACCACTTCCTTCCCACCGCCATGTATAGATCTTGTTGAATGAATATTTGTGATATATTCTTACTTTACAACTCAATGTGCCATTATATTCACACATTATTGAATATAATGTAATACTTATCATAATAATTTCATTATTAACTGGACAAGATTGTCCGCGTTATGTGTTGGGTATCAATGATAAGTAACACTTCGCTTTCATCTTATATTTTATACATTCCCCACTCTCAATATCATTTCTTTCCGTATCTCACTCTGTGTACTACAACCGATAATATTACACATACTTCTCGAATCTCAACAAATTCTACCCAATTATTGATTCATATAAGGTATGTTCATATTTTCGTATTGAGACTATCATATTCTATGTACCATTTGTTTACATGACTTGCCATATATTGTATACATAATTATAATATATATTATTGAATATATTATATATATCATTTTAATACACACACACACATATATATATATATATATATATATATATATATATATATATATATATATATATATATATAAATATATATATATATATATATATACATATATATATATACATATGTATATATATATATATATATATATATATATATATATATATATATATATATATATATATATATATCCATATATATATTCATATATGTATATATATATATATATATATATATATATATATATATATATATATATATATATATATATATATATATATGCATAGAGTATATACCGTATACATCTATGTATATATATATATATATATATATATATATATATATATATATATATATATATATATATATATATATATTACGTGAATCGATCTCTTCGGATGGATTTGATGAATACATGAATGAATGAATAAACAATAACCATAATTATCTCACCGTTACATCTAATTGTTCCATAATTCAGCGAGGATAAAACCGCGTAATCAATATTGAGCTATAATACAAACGGCTCCAGAATTCAATTGTTTGACAAGTCGCCACATCAATTCTGTTCATGTGATTGAATGTAGAAAGTCTTCACTCGAAACAAACAGTAGGCTCTTCGGAGGTTAACGAAGCTATTAACACTGCTGTCACTAGACAGTAGTTCTACAACAACACAGTTTCAGTGTCAGTGTCACTTGTAAACAGTGTCGTGTACTACCTGCTAATTACATTTACGAGTATCGATTATTTTAAAATATCACTTCAACAATAACTACAGAACCCTCGAAGATCCTCCTATAAATCCTAGAGCGCGTAATATAGGTGTATATTATATCCCTCCCCATAAGAATAAGCATGGGAAAATAGAATTAAAGTATATAATTCCCAAACTTTTCAACAATTTACCGATCTCCCTTTGAAGTCTGAGTTTTCATCGTAATGTCAAACAAAAATTGGAAACTTTCCTCACAAATAATATCACATCGTATGTGAAACTATTTTAGGGGTCGGAACTGATGTTTCTTCTCTCTTTGCCTAATTATTTTCCAAATTGTTTCATTTTCATACTCACTCTGTTGTTGTGATTTGAATATCGTGAGAAATGAATATATTAAATCACATACTGACTAAAACTATATTCATTACTTACTTTTATTTTCATAATAGTCGCAATGTATTAACCTTCATTCTGGTACATCCACAGTTAAGCCAACTTTGGTGGTTTTGTGGGAACTGTGAAGACTTTATGTTGTTGTGTATTTATTTTGTATACATTTGTATCACGTTATTTTGTTAATTTTTTCATAATACCAATAAAATGAACTTGAACTTGAAGTTTAGATAATGCAATGTACGTACTGTCGATGCACGAATGCTTGAACGAAGTAGCGGGCTACTGCTCCCTCCTCTTAAAACTCTTAAAGGTATAATTTTGATGGTGATGCTTTTGGATGAATACATATATTAGCAACGGAAGTATACTCTTGGAATATCGCTCTATATTGAAGACAGTCAAATGAAACATGCAATTTTGGGGTAATTTAAAAAAATATATACCATATAATTACATATTCTGAATAGAGTTCGAATTGAATATATCTCAATTCAGATTTCATGTGAGGAAATAATCACAAGCTCAATCAAAATATCAATATAGATCCGAATAAAACTGAGAATTTGAATATACAACAATATAATAACGTTATGAGTGACTGACCATGGTTTGCGTCGTGTGTTTATAATGATACGAGAATTGATGAACGAATGGGGGTTTTCTCTAGTACATCCATTGACTTTTTCACGTGTACGAACAAACAATGCTCAATTTAATATTTCCTCAACTGTTGTATAAGCTAAAATATTCAATAATTTTATAATCTCAGATGAATTGATTTTTTTTTTTTGAAAATGAAATCATTTCCATTGTTTTTCACGTTCACGGAAAATTCACAGAGCTTGATGCAGGCTAGTCTGTGATTTCACATGAAGAAATTACAATGAGAAAAAACAAGGTTGAAAATTACAATTTTGGATACAAATGAAGAATGGTGATGAATGAACAGTTCATTTGACAATTTGAAGTGCAAAGTATTGTATGAAGCATCTCAAGATATCTGGATTTAAGAGAATAATAATATAATAAATGATATTTGTATGAGGTGTGTGATGCATGTGGAATGAAACTTGACTTTCTTAGTGATAACAGAATCATCCCAAACTTACCTTACAGAATGAGCAAAACTGCATATCAATGATTTAATATATTTTTTTTTTAATGACATCGAAACTTGATACAAAATCATTGTTCCCCAATTAAAGCTATGGATGAAAGATAGGATCGTTTGGACGATTTAATATTATATATATATATATATATATATAAATATATATATATATATATATATATATATATATATATATATATATATATATATATATATATATATATATATATAATATATATATATATATATATATATATATATATATATATATATATATATATGTTACCGCCGATCTTAGAGATGGCGATGAAAGACCAGTGGACTGTATTCGGGTGCCGACTTGGCATTAATAATCAGGCGAGCATAATCCAAACTCGGATTATGCCTCACCCCAAAACGATACGTATTTGGTCTACGTCGACTTGACGTTGTTATTAACCAAATCAAAGGAATGAATAGAAAGCGAAACAAAATAGATCAAAACCTGAGTGGTGTCCCCGCACACCATTCGAATAAACAAGAAACAAAAGCTTGAGAGAAAACAAAAACACCCAACTTCGTAAATGATAAAGACCGATAACAAATGTGAAGAATTAGAACAAGAAAGTCTGGAAAGAGGTCCTATTAACGACTCAAGAAGAACGAAAAATAGAAAAGAAACAACTGCGTACATGCGAAATGATGTACAGTACGTCCGAACTCTAACAAAGTAGAGAACGACGGAAGATGCTCACACAACAAGAGCTGGTCGAGAAATGGCCGAATTAACCCACTTGACTAGCGACTACAAATGCACGTCCGAACCCAAGTGAGCGGAGAAGATAACTGAATGGATACTCGACGAGAGCCGTTTCGAGACGTCCGGTCTGAATCGAGTATAGGGCAGAACTGATCAGGCGAGCCCAGCTAGCAGACACGCAACGCGAATGGCGAGCTGTGATTGGACGCACACATCGCGTGACAACCCACCAGCCAACCAGCAATGAGAAAGGAAGGTCGACTAGAAACACGGTTTGCAATGTATACAACATTCCATGACGCAATCGAATGATTTCATGTTCAATTGACAAACTAGGGAAAACGAGCTAGCTGGTCTCAAAAGACCGGCGTTAACATACCGCCCACCAAAATGAACATTTTAAAGCTGAGGTAAACGATACGGAAAATTAGGAACATGAAATTAGAACAGCAAACTGTTCGTAAGAAGCCTTGTAACTTCATAGGCAACGCGAGCATGAGATTTTCACCGAGTAATTGGATTGCTTCCCAATTGGATCGGAGAACAGCAAAGAAATCGCACATGATCCGAGCGATTCATTGAGGAGAAAACGCAACCATTTTATTCAATGGTCGCTGACTTTTAAAAAAAAAATGGAAAAAGAGAGAACAACAAGAAAGTAAACATGAAGAAATGAGCAAAGCACCAAAGCGTGCTTTGAACAGAAAGAATACACGAATGAATGCAAATCTGCCATTGGAGGCTGCATAGGCTTTGCGCGAAGCTTGTGGCGAGTAATGCACTGGTGTATGCGCTGCCTCAACAAACCGCGCAGAGAAACGATCCAGTAACGCTGCTGTATCAGCGCCTGTACCGTTATCGGGCCGGAATGTAGCGATGTTCGGTGGAAGGCATCGCGAATGAGAGATGCGAGGTGAGCTTCTTTGGGGAGTAGGATTGGGTACCGAGCCTCTTCAGGAAGAGAAGAGTTACGCAATCTTCCGCCCACCTTGAGTAAGCCCGAGGGTTCGAGAAAAGGTTTCAGCGAAGCGATCCGGGATGAAACCTGTCCCTGTTTGGCAAGTTGGCTGATCTCGGTTGCATAAAAGTGGTTTTGAGTGACTCTTATGATCAGTTCAAGAGCGTCTTGCAGCTCCACAGGTTTTAAAGAACCCGTAGGAGGGAGAATCTTGGATCGTTTCGCCAATAAGAGACGGGCAAATCGAACTACATACCCAAAGACCCGTTGTGCTTTGAGAAGTGTGGAAAACTTTCGAAAATTCACCAGGAGAGGATCTACTTTGACCGTTGTGGCCAAAGTGACCATGGAAGGCTTAATGTCTGGCAATTCAGACAATAAATCAGTGGAAGGCACAGAGATAGGCCACAGAGCATGGGGACTCCTGAGAAAAGAAGGACCCGAGAGGTACAACGGGTATTCCATGAGCTGAGAAGGCAGTATTCCACGAGAAGCGCAGTCAGCGGGATTTTCTTCGGAATCCACGTGTGCCCAATTGGTAGGAGTGGAGTTGTCGAGTATCTCCACTACTCGGTTGGCGACGAATGTCTTCAGTCGATGTGGAGGGGTGGCAAGCCACGCGAGCACAATAGTCGAATCAGTGTAGAGGGTTACTGACTCCACGACAAGAGTGCTGAGTGAGGGAAGAGTATCTTTCAGCACACGCGTTAGAAGCAAAGCAGCAGAGAGTTCAAGCTTAGGGATGGTCAAGGGTTTGACCGGGGATACTTTACTCCTTGCTCGCAACAAACTAATATGCGAAGTTGCATGATTCGTTGTGTGAAGGTAAAGTATCGCAGCGTAGGCCTTCTCGGAGGCATCACAAAAGCCTACAAGTCGATGTATGCCTTGTGAAGCAGGAAATGCGCGTGGAACTCGGAAGTTCGAGAGAAGACAGATCTCGGCTACCGCGTCCAACCACCTTTGAGCAAGAAGCGGTGGTAAAACGTCGTCCCACTGCACCCGCGATAACCAAAGTTGCTGAAGAAAAATCTTCATCCAGCATACGAGCGGGGTGAGGAATCCCAAAGGATCAAAAATGCGCGCAATGTACGACAAGACCGTGCGCTTCGTTACCACGCCTTCGAATGGTAAGGTGTGGAATGAGAAATCATCCGATCGGGGATCCCAGAACAGACCAAGGATCTTGATGCCCTGATCGTCATCCGAAAACACGACTGGAGTCTCTAGATGATCCTCCGGAAGTGCACTCAATGCTTCTGGGAGGTTACTGGCCCACTTTCGGAGTTCGAAACCTCCACTAGCTAGAAGAGCCTGTAATTCCGATTGAAGAATGCGAGCTTGAGCGACGTCTGCTGCGCCAGACACGATGTCATCCACGTAGATGTGAGATATTAAAGCACGCGAAGCATTGGGGAAAGGAGCCCCTTCGTCGTGCACGAGCTGCTTCAGCACTCGTTGAGCAAGAAAAGCTGACGGTACGAGCCCATATGTGACCGTGTTGAGCTCATATTCTTTTACTGGAGAGTCTGCATTGGGTCGCCAAAATATGTGCTGATATTTGCGGTCAGATGGTTGGACCAGAATCTGACGATACATCTGACGAATGTCAGCACAAATTGCGATGGGATGAGAACGAAATCGGGTTAAAACGCCCGGGAGTTCGCTCTGAAGCTTGGGACCACTGAGTAACAGCTGATTCAAAGAGGCGCCTCTCTCATCTGGAGAAGAGGCGTTAAATACCACTCTCAGCTTCGTGCTGGAGCTGGTAATCTTGTGCACACAATGATGCGGAATCACGTAGTTCGAAGAGGTGCTTGCAAGTTGCATGTGGTTCGATTGAATATAGTCTTGCATGAATGCTTGATACGCAGCATCATGCTGAGGATTGCGTTTCAGTCGCCGCTCCAGACTCAAATAATTCTGGAGGGCGGCCTCACGATTATATCCGAGAGGAGAGGATGTGTTCTTGGAAGGGAGTGCTACCGAATAGCGTCCGGAAGGGTTCCGTGAGTGCGTAGATAGAAAATGCTCCTCACAAAGTTCATCGTCCGGATCAACTTGAAGAGGACGTGAAACTTCTTCCGATTCCCAAAACAATCGAAGAGTACGATCCAATGGAGAACCAGTGCAAGCAAGCAGAGAGAGCGGAGGCTGGAACTCGGCATCCAAACACCGAATAGGACCCAAAACCACCCAGCCGAAGACCGTGTTTATGGCAGATGGACTGCCACTCATCACAATATCACCTGACTTTTCAAGAATATCAGGGTATAAATCGGCGCCGATCAAAAAGTCGATCTGATCGGGCACATGAAAGCGGTCGTCGGCAAGAGAGAGACAGCGATAACGTTCAAACACCTCAAGCGGAACGGTGGTGGTTGGAAGTTGACTCGCTATCGCAGGCATAACGTAGGCTTGTACGCTGAGAGAGGTTGCAGGGGTGAACCGGGAAGCGATGCTGCATTGAACAGTCCCGATTACCCGAGCACTAACGTGACCAATACCAGAGAGTTCGGAATGACAAGGATTGATTTTCAATCCTAGCTTCTGAAGGAACGAGTGAGTGAGAACAGAGATTTGTGAACCACAGTCGATAACCGCACGGATAGGTTGCAGTTGACCGTGAGAGTCGCGGATCAAGGCGCGAACAGTGCCCAACAGAGCTGTGGGTAGCACTGGCTTGCTTGTCTTGACTTGACAAGCGAGAGTTTGAGGATGAGGCGAGGTGGTCTCCGGAGGAGAAGAGATTTCGTTTGCTATTGTGTCACGAGTCAAGGGGTTGATTCGTGCAGTGTGTAACAGCGAATGATGTTTGTTACTTTGACAAGTACCGCAAACACTCTTAGAGGTGCATTGCGATCTGAGGTGAGCGCCCATGCAGTTGAAACAGCGTCGCAGACGACGTAACGTGTTGTATTTGTCGTCAACGGACTGTTGCCGAAATACGGAACACGAGTATAGAGTATGCTCCCCTTTGCAGACTGGACACGAAGATTGTTTCGTGGTCGAGCTTGCTGATTTGCTCTGCTCGCGAGATTTAAAGCTGACGGGCGGAGGATTCGCAACTAACAACGAATTGATTCGCTTTGTGGAAGGAGGAATAGCTTTTGAAGAGCTAGCTGCTTGTTTGTCGAGACTACACAATTCCATCGTCCTGGACTGCTCTTCAATGAATTTGATCAACGACGCGTAGCTAGGAGTGCTGTGCGAAGAATGTTTCTGTTCGAAAGCCTTGCGCGTTGATGTGTCGAGATTGGTCAGTGCTAATGAGAAAAGCAGAAAATCTGACAAATCTTCGATATTCAGAGCTTTCAACGCTTCGATCGAAGTTTTGTGAACTTTCAGAAATGATTGCAGCCCAGAATGTGAATTGGTTTTGAGAGGCGTAAATTCTAAAACCTGTTGAACATACGTGGTGGCTAACAACCGAGGGTTATGATACCGACTGACAAGAGCATCCAATGCCACAGAATAATTGGCTTCCGTAATCGGAAACCCGGAGACGACAGACAAGGCGTTGTCTTTGAGGGTGGTCCTCAAATAGTGGAATTTCTGAACTTGATTCAGGTCGTTGTTCTCGTCGACGAGAGATTTAAATAGCGAATAGTACTCCGTCCATCGAGTAATATCACCAGAGAATGCCGGCAACGCGATTGTCGGCAATGAGATGGCTCGAAAACCATTTTGATTTGGCGGCGGAGGCGTAGTAGGCGTCGTCGTGGCAACGGCGGCGAGATACAGATCATGAGTCGCATACAGCATTTCCTCGAAGCTGGCTTCAATAGCGTCGACCGGCAAAGCATCGACGCCTTCGTCAAGCTGAGCGTTCAAAGCTATTACTTCGTTTTGAATGGCCTCAAAGTTGTCTTTCAAAACGGCAAGTTGGTCATAGCGAGGCTTGCACAACAAAGCTTTGGCACTATCAAGCGTTTTAAATGCGTCGTAAGAGCGTTGTAATGAAGCGAATATCCGCTCTCGCTTTGCCGTGAGCACTGCCTGTTGCTTTGCGATTTTAGACGTCATTGTAGCGAATGAATAAATTGCAAATGCAAAAACACGAAACTAGAACAAGGACCAACAACTAATGATATGAATTATCACGGAGAAATACGGCCGAAATGCACAGAAAAAGAACAATGCAAAATAATTCAAGAACTGAATGTCTATCAAACAAGTTAAAACAATTGTTGATAATAACTCGCAAACAAACAGAATGAATTATTGCGCCGTCGAAACCCAATTATGTGGAAGCCGATTCAGTGCGGAGGACAAAGAAGTCACCCATGCGATGCCTGATCGCGGGTGCTGCCACGAATGACTGTGGAATCCGGAGGTGGACTCCGCGTGGTGCAAAGAAAGGAATCCACAAATGGATTCCAACAAGTAAAAGCAATTGGAATCCGGAGATGGACTCCGCGTGGTGAAAAGAATGGAATTCACAAATGGATTCCAACAAGAGAACGAAATAAGAATCCGGAGATGGATTCCGCCTCACGAATGACGAGAAATTGGAACCAAAAATAATCTTTGGCTCACAGGGACCAAAATGTTACCGCCGATCCTAGAGATGGCGATGAAAGACCAGTGGACTGTATTCGGGTGCCGACTTGGCATTAATAATCAGGCGAGCATAATCCAAACTCGGATTATGCCTCACCCCAAAACGATACGTATTTGGTCTACGTCGACTTGACGTTGTTATTAACCAAATCAAAGGAATGAATAGGAAGCGAAACAAAATAGATCAAAACCTGAGTGGTGTCCCCGCACACCATTCGAATAAACAAGAAACAAAAGCTTGAGAGAAAACAAAAACACCCAACTTCGTAAATGATAAAGACCGATAACAAATGTGAAGAATTAGAACAAGAAAGTCTGGAAAGAGGTCCTATTAACGACTCAAGAAGAACGAAAAATAGAAAAGAAACAACTGCGTACATGCGAAATGATGTACAGTACGTCCGAACTCTAACAAAGTAGAGAACGACGGAAGATGCTCACACAACAAGAGCTGGTCGAGAAATGGCCGAATTAACCCACTTGACGAGCGACTACAAATGCACGTCCGAACCCAAGTGAGCGGAGAAGATAACTGAATGGATACTCGACGAGAGCCGTTTCGAGACGTCCGGTCTGAATCGAGTATAGGGCAGAACTGATCAGGCGAGCCCAGCTAGCAGACACGCAACGCGAATGGCGAGCTGTGATTGGACGCACACATCGCGTGACAACCCACCAGCCAACCAGCAATGAGAAAGGAAGGTCGACTAGAAACACGGTTTGCAATGTATACAACATTCCATGACGCAATCGAATGATTTCATGTTCAATTGACAAACTAGGGAAAACGAGCTAGCTGGTCTCAAAAGACCGGCGTTAACATATATATATATATATATATATATATATATATATATATATATATATATATATATATATATATATATATATATATATATATATATATATATGTCATACCTATTTCATCATACGAACTTATATTATCAAAATATATATTATAAATGAGGTAAATTTTAATACTTCTCTGTTATCATCATCATTCTTATCTCCATTATCACCATATTAATTATCATTATTAGGATTAATTCTCCATTTGAATATTATTTTGTAACTTTTTATAATATTGATTTGTAAGTACCTTATTATCATCATTGGACTCGAGAAGATTTGAGTTGATGAGTATATAGATGGTTATATACAAACATTAATTATCTGTTTAATTTACCTGCAGACAAGATGTATACAGCATCTTTGCAGGATATTGTCAATATACATATTTCTTTTGTTTTCTTGATGAAGCAATGAAAAAAAAACCCATCACTATTACTATCAAAATGTATGTTTGTGAGTGTACAATGCATGTATGTGAGTTTGAAATGTAAGTGATACATTATATGTTGACTGAGCTTCATTTCTTATTCTCTCATTAATTTATAGAATGTATGAACACAAAATTATGCATCCATTTATTCTCTTCATTTCTCCAAAAAAAGATGATAGAACATGTATGTTCATTTTCATTTTCATTATTTAGGCTTATATTTCAAAAGAGGAACTTTTTTCTTCTCTTTCGATTTATTCAGGTTAGTTCACAGGCAAAAAGGATTTTCTCAATTTTTTTCAGACCGAATATTCATTTTTAATCTATCTTAGTTATACTTATGTTTATAATGTTAGTAGCCCCGCAGGCAAATCAACTCTTGTGACTTTGCGGGTCTACAAAATTATACTCATTTCTATGTCGAAATGTGAATGAAAATTCTTGAAATCAGAGAAAAAAGAAGCATAAATTATGTCGTTACTGTTGGTAGACCTACTGAGTAAGTAGATATACGGTTACTCGATATATTTGACAGCAGCGTGCTCCTTGCTCAATATACTCACACGAGAAAATACTTCAAACAATATTCTATACTCGTAGCTTACTATTTACAAAAATAGCACCATCCATAAAATTACATTCTCAATATGTGAACACGTTTCAATGTTTCAACACAATTATATGTCGAAACTAGAGGGTTTGGACTTAGAAACTGAATGCTTCAAATAAGCAAAATGAACAAAATGAGAGACATTTGGACTCGCTTCAACTGATTCACTCTCCATTCATATATTTTGATCTTTGACTCATTTCGAAACTTTCTTATATTTATTAAGAAAAAAAGAGCTTGCATCTCACATAGAAGTATATGGATCTGAATATATATCTCTGCCCTTTACGGATATTCTTTAGGTGAGTGTTTCTCAAAGTTGAAATGACATTAAACCTATATCATAAAAGACTGTGTACGGCAATGAGTATTTATTGACTCCGGGTCAAGTCATTCTCCCTTGTAGAGTTAACAAAAATTAACTCACAAAGAAAATTCATATAATTATTCAATTGATTTCTCCATCAATATATTATCATGGAAGCTTTTACACAGGCTGATATTCGATCATATTTTCAATAGAATTGGTCTCCCAGTTTCAAAGAACAGAAATATAATATTCATATTTGATTAGTCCATTTTACTACACAATCACCGTTTGTTCAACTTTTAAGAGATCACTCAGACAGTACATTCATCGGCAGCCGTTTCTGCTCCTCCTAGAGTTTGAACAGTATTATTCTGACTAGCCATTCAGCGCGGCAAAGGATTGAGATTTTACTAACAACTTCTGAACAAATATCACGCACCACACGAGAGCCATCGCGCTTGGCAGCACCGGAAGTTCGTGAAGACGATAGCTTTGAACATTTGAAATGTTATCTAAACAATGTGATATCTATACATACTTCAAGAACTATACTCGGACCATATCATATGTACCTAGATTAATTGAAAACGGACTATTATTTGCAAGGGATTAATGCAAACATTTGATAGCAAATTCCCATATCGTTTCTAATTATTATATTCGCTATCTATCGAACCGAAATGGGGCGAATTCATTAACCATTATCACATGAATGATATGTTATGCAGTATTTACATTGATTCATGAGCATCAATATACATAGTTCAGAAAGAAATTCGGGAATTTGTCAAGTACGCAGAGTCGAAATATAATAACTGTTATTTGATGTGAACGGGAATGACAATGAAAATGATATTTTGCGGGGCAACCTCTTGGACATAGGCCTATAGAATGCAGATGGAGATATTGAATGTATTTTCAAAACCTCTGTAGTACAGAATTAGAGAGATAAAATGATGAGTTGTATTAATTTCATTGATGGGAGTGAGTATTCAATCAATAGTTTACATTGAAATATTTGGGTGAGCTTTCACGTCACCGTAATTATTCTTTACATGCCTCAAATATAATAATTGATCATACAGCGTTACATATTATATCGATTTTGATGATAAAGGATACACTCTAGTTATGAGTGGAAGTATGGGGCCTATAGACGGTGCATTCTAAATCAACCGAAATGTCAGAAACTGTATATTGTCAAGAATAAAAGGGATGTAAGAATGAAATGAAGTAATGTAAAATATTCATATATGGAGACTTAAGACAGCATGGTCCCACGTTTCAGTAGAAATTCTACCAAGATTAAAGTAGCCGATATTCCGTCGTTTTCTGCCCCCTATCTGACTCCTTATAAAGACTTGGGTGCAGTCATGACAATAGATTGTTTTCACATGGTTTATTCCACTGTCTATGTCTTCTGTCTTCATTACTAAACTTCAACTAGCAGAAGAGATTGCTTTCTTTTGTCATAAGCGTGACTGCTTGACTGCCTGACTGGAGCGTATCAAGATTCTATATTATGAATGGTGTCAAATGCTGGGCCTACATTAAATTAGAAGGCATGTTTCATACACACGAGCTTTGAGATAGGATTGAATTGAATGTTTCAAACATTATGGTTTTGAGTAATAATCAGCAAATATATTATAAACTGTTCATGATACACTATACCAACATGACTCGACATATGATCCGTCAGTTGTAGAGAACATCAATAGTTAATGACACCAAACTAAACGTCATCAGTCATCTCACTCGTCCATTTCAATCATAAATGCTGGAGAAAACGAGTATGTTGCACTGCACGGCGACCTCCTAGATTGTACGCACACACTCACATAATTATGTGGGATCATGGTATGCCGGACACAGTATTACATTTTCTGTGTTAATATGACACACCTTATCGTATATTTACTATTCGTTTGATCATATTGTTGTGAAATCGCTTCAAACCTCTTTCCAAAAAGTATCTTCTGAAGTGCTGTCGATCGTCATTTCATAACAAAAATTTGAATTGAGTTTCATGATATGTGTTTGACCTACGATTAGTGGTGTGATCAAAGTATATGGTTTCACTATAAAAATATTTTACATGAGAAATTCTCTCCACATGCGTTTTTGGACGTGGACACAGGGTCGCCTCTGATACGCCGAAAATCCCGTATACCGAATGCGTTATTTGGCGGAATGACTGTGCTAGGAGGCAAGACCCGAGTGGAAGGACGAAACATTGTATTTACGATACTGTGTCAAATAGCGGAGGACTATTTGCTTTCTTCTCCTTTCACCCAAATAATATACCATCATGTATGAAAATATAGTTCTTTTTGGTGTGAGTATTTTTTTTCGAGTGTGATATTTCCGGTTTAGGTTCGATTGATCCAACCTGACCTAATCAAACCGAAAATATCGTACACCGAGAAAGATTGTTATTTTCATACATGATGATATAATATTTCAGTGAAAGGGGAGAAAGAGAAATAGTTCCCCACTATTGAAATACGTTATCGTAAATCCACCTCGATTTGTGCTTCTTCTCGAGTTTTGCCTCCTGCACAGTCATTCTGTCAAATAACGTTTTCGATATACGGGATTCTCGATGTATGGGATTTTCGATGAACGGGATTTTGGGTGTAAGAGATTTTCGGTGTGAGAGATTTTCGGTGGACGAGATTTTCGGTGTACTGAAACAACCCCGTGGACATGTTCATAAAATTGGCATCTTCTGCTGTTCCTCTCGGAATTGTTTCATATACGTCTTCAAAAAATGAGTTGTCTAAGGTCTGTACGATATATGGCAGTAGTATTACTCATCACCACGGCATTGGGCTTACGCTATCTTGTCACTTTCAATTTCAAAATCATTGTTATGTCATTTTCAATGTGATTTTCAAAATCACCATTCAGGGTATCTGAAGATGCATAAATCTTGATGACCGATTAATAAACTGCTACACCTATCATTAGTCGTTGATTGTATGATCACCCTGGTCAAAAGAAATGTGATTCCGCCAGTTTGTACATTCACAGACTGTGTAAAAATAGACAGATCATGACTAATATTTGTCTACTCTTATTTTGACTGAAGTAAGAGTCACAATAGCGAGAAACTGTTTAAATATTGTTTCAGTATTGCCCCTTTCTTAATTAAATCAAATTCGAACAATCATTGAGGCATTAAAGGACATCACAAACCTGAGAGTAAATCTAAACGAATAATGCCGATATGTATCTTCCTAATTTTAGAGAGAACTGGAAGTCCTTAATCAATTTCAGAGATTATGATTATATATTTGTCCTCCAGGACCCAAACCTTTTTCTGAGTCGTGACGTGGACATTACTCGATACTGTTCATGTCTCTATACACAATCGGTAATGCCTACGTCATGCGTCATGGTCTCGGAAGGAGAAATCAAAACGTGGGCTATTCAAATTTTTGAAACTGAGATGACGATTTCTAGTTTTCTCTAAAATTAGCTACATCATTAATTCCACTATCCATTGCAATCTGGTTTCAGGATAGTGATATTATACCAAACTAGTAGTTTCGTCACTGGTGCACTTTCTTGATGTGATTGTGAGATGGACTGATTAACTACTAGTTATAGTTGTTGCTGATCCAACTGCTACCTATAACTTACCACTCGAGATACCCTCATTGGCGATTTCACCCCCCCCCCCCCCCCCCCTCCCACCATACTAGCAAATAGCCCACTACATTGGATGTTAAGTTTTGAAACGTCTAGGGGGCGAGCAAAAGGGATATGTCTATACCCCACATGGTGACATGTGGCTTATGCGGTGGCTTGGCCATTTTGCCTGTTCGTAACTGTTTTGTTGATCGTTACTTACTGTGGTTTATACTCAAGACAATGTGGCTTGAGCCTGTTTTGCCTGTTCGTTATTGTTAGGTTGAATGCCATTCATTGTGAGCTAGCCACATGACATTTGAGGCTTGAGCCCTAAGTCCTATAATAAATAAAAGTGAATGTTCATTCACATCAATTTTCTTCCGTACATAAAAGTATACATAAAAACAAATTATAGATACATCAGCTCAGTAATTCTTTAGATCTATTGACGTGAAAAATTGAAAGTCTCTTGTGTATTGATCGAATATACATTGAAACAATCAAAAAGTACAATACGTATACTGACGGATTGTAGGCTAACACACATCCATCACGTTTCTTCATTACATACGGTATTCTCGCTCATCACATCACACACTGCGTTCTCTTGATCAGGTAAATGTAATTTAAGTTACAAAACTCTTTTACAACACGAGTTTGAGATGGACGTTTCTTTAGCGGGACCACGTCAAGTAATGTTCATCGATACTTCTGAAAAAGTGAAAAAAGCTCAAGAACTTACATATGGAAAACCTTTGCTAACAGTGACTGTTGGATGAGAATCTCTGTTCTCATGTTCTCTGTTCTCATGTTCTCTGTTCTCATGAGAATCCCAATTATTGAATAGGCATATTAGCATGCCTATATAGTTTTACCTTTATTAATACCTTTAGTAATACCTTCAGTTAATACTTTCAGTACCTTTAGTGATAGTATTAGTATTACCTTTAATCAGTAGAGTGATAGGCCTAATTATAACAGTTCAGGCCCATCACTCATTTTCTTCCATTTTGTATTATGGTGAACTTTACATCTGCTGTCTGTTAATGGAAAAAAGTGATCATTGCCTGAGAGACTCATTTCGAAGTGGAAGATATCAACATTCTTGTGTTTTGTTTACTCTTGATACCAATGCTGGTAATGTCCGGATATAGATCAAAGAAACGGTTTTTTACTTATAATGTGTTTCGGACTTTCGGAAACTGAAAGACTGTTATCCGCGGCGAAATTCTATGGTCACCAACAGCACAGTCCTGATGTTGAAGTTCGTGGTTATAAATATTCAAAATGGGGTGGTAAGATCGCCCTTGTGTTGCCCCGTCCAAACGATCCTATCTTTCATCCACAGCCTCAATTGGGGAACAATGATTTTGTATCAGCGTTTCGATGTTATAAAAAAAAAATTATAAGAAAATGGATAAAAAGTACCAAACTTGGAAAATAAAAATACATGAATTATGAGAAAGCCAGATAAGTTGATGAAGGACGTGACCAAGGTCTTCGGAAGAAAAATGTACTCGGGATTATTTTCCTCCACTGTCTCACTGTCTCACTGCCCTGCTGGATTGCTCCACATCTCAACAAAGCCTAACATGGTTCATAATATTCGACTCAATATGGTTCAACAACACAGCTGTGATTAACCCGATCCTCTGCGTCCCGCCAATTGAACGGTCGATATGATCCCATTCAAATCATCGGTGTTCATTTCAACACGATATAGTATGATATCACCTGGATGCTTCATTCAATGGCGTAACTAGGAATTTTGGGCCCCGGGGCCACGGACTCACTTGGACCTCCCCCCCTCCTCAAAACAAAATATATCAATACATTTTTTTTTCATAATAATAATAATAATAATGGTTTATTGTCTTTTTGGTTGATCACATAGATGATATAAAACGACATTTATAGTAATAAGTTAGGTAAATACAACAAAAAATAGCCAATAACTTCCACTATACACATTGAAAACGAATAAAAATAGAGAACAAAGGTCCAAAGCAAAGACAAGTATGGAGTATTCAACAGAATTCATCGACTCTGTAAAAGCATTTTTCGGTGAGAAATTTACGCAGAGCTTCTTTGAACACATTTCTCGATGATTGTTTACTGGAAACTTTGAGAGAATTTGGCAGGGCATTGAAAAACTTGCATCCTGCATA
This sequence comes from Brachyptera risi, assembly GCA_964007535.1. NCBI lineage: Eukaryota > Metazoa > Arthropoda > Insecta > Plecoptera > Taeniopterygidae > Brachyptera > Brachyptera risi. The sequence goes on along the minus strand of OZ023327.1, from coordinate 56,530,616 downwards.
TATTGGTCCTCTCGTGAATAGTTCCAACCTGTGAGACTCTAGTACATACTCTGTTTTTTTTCTTGTATCATATTCGTGAATCTCATCGTGAGTAACACCCACATGATCGTTCTCAAGCACAAACATTATAGCACTTTGGATGTATAAGCATGTGACTGTCAGTATATTAAAATTTCTGAATAACGACCTACAAGAGTCTTTGACCCAAACCAGAGCACACGGGTCTCTGCTTGCGCGTGCCATGATACGCAGAGCGCTTTTTTGTAGCCTGAAGAGTCTTGTCACTTGGGATGAGTTACCCCACAATACTATTCCATAACGCAGTCTCGACTCAATATGGGCGTAATACAGCATTCTTACAGTGTCTAGACTAGATACAGTCATCAGTTTACGAAGAAGATAACAGCATGAAGCCACCTGGGAACACACAGATTTAACGTGACTAACCCAGCTCAATACTTCATCCACAATTATTCCCAAAAACTTTGTCTCCGTCTTCACTTTCAAACTCTTGCCATCCATCCTCACTAACGGTGAATGCTCGCACTTCTTCTGCTTTGTTCTGAACTGCATCAAAATTGTTTTGTCCTTGTTCAAAAAGAGTTTATTTTTGACACACCAGTCCTGCAGTTCCGCGACTGCCTCAGAAGCCATCTTAGGTGCGTCATCGTTATTTGAGCTGATCAGTTGACTCGTGTCATCGGCGAAGAGGGTGAGTTTCCCAATCGTGTTCAATTTAGGCAAGTCATTCGTAAAGAGGATAAACAATAACGGTGACAGTGTTGATCCTTGCGGTACCCTGATGTTAATAATTGATTCCTCAGATTTATAAACCTGACCAGCATCATCTGTCAGGTAAACGACCTGCTTACGATCCTGCAAGTATGTTTTTATCCAATTGTTTGCTACTCCAGATATTCCAAAAGATGCCAACTTACTAATTAGTAATGAGTGGTCAACTGCATCAAACGCTTTGGAGAAGTCGTAGAACACCCCAATCACATCCTCTTTGCGCTCAAGAGCATTTATTACGTCACTTATGAAGGACGATATAGCAGTGGTTGTCGATTTACCATTCGTAAACCCATGCTGGTTTCCATTAATCAAAGAGTGTCGATTCAGGAAAGATATTAATCTTGAATGGAAAGCATTTTCAAATATTTTTGAAAAAACGGAGAGTAGGGCAATTGGTCGATAGTTAGATAGATTGGCCCTATCACCTTTTTTGAAAATCGGTACCAACTTCGAAATTTTCAATGATGTGGGGAACCAGCCCTGTTCAAAGGACGCGTTGATAATGTGTACGAGAGGACGCATGATGTAGACTTCAACAAGCTTAATGATGTGACAAGGTATTTCATCCACACCTGCGGACTTTTTTTTTCCAACTTTACAGATGATTTCATAAAATTCTTTGGGTGAAACTGGAGTCAGGAATATCACCTCATTAGTGTAAGATTCGTGTACTGCCGTGCACGAATTACTTGGCTGTAGCCCTGGTCGAGATTTCAGCATATCTGCTACTATGGTTGAAAAGTAATCATTGAACATGTTTGCTATCACATGCTTAGAATCAACCATTCCATTGCCGTCTTTGATGACAATGTCAGCGCGTTTCGTCCCAAGTGACTTCTTGTTCATATTCTCGTTTATGATGTCCCATGCTGCTTTCTGTTTGTTAGAGGCGGATAATAATCTTCTATCATTTGCCGCTTTCTTCGCCGTATAGATGGCATTTCTAAGTTCACGCTTTAGATTTAAATAGAGTTGTTTAGCATGAATACATGTCGACAGTTTTGTACGTCTGTACGCTTGTTTTACGTTATCGGATAAAGACTTCAGCTCAGGAGTGAACCAGCTGAACGTTTTCTTGTTTGAGCGTGGAGATATAAGTTTCTTCTTGAGGGAAAAAGCCTTGTCGAATGGAATGCGTAGAATAGTCATAAACTCTTCAAACATGCTGTCCACAGAGTCGCAGGTGAAAACTGGATCCCATCGTATCTGACTCAAGTTCTCGACAAATGAGTTGATAACATCGAAACTTGATACAAAATTATTGTTACCCAATTAAGGCTATGGATAAAAGATAGGATCGTTTGGACGGGGCACCACAAGGGCAATCTCACCACCCCATTTTGATATCAAAATCAAATATCAATACGATTTTGATATCAATACAAATGATGAAATTTTCGATATCATTCAAGATGCAACCTCCATATTTCATGATTTTTCAATTTACTATTGAGGACGGTTGAAGAACACTCACAATTATGAATGAAATGCATTCACAATTATATCATTCTATGAAACAAAATGATTCTAACTCCTATTGAAGACGAAGATTGGATGACACTTAATCTCGAGAGGAAAAATAGTTGACTCTACACCAAAATGTATAGTCAAAGTAGCAAGCTCATATTTATTTCAAGTGCTGTAAGTTCAGCGAAAAAATATGACAGTGTTTATGATACGATTTGTATTAAAGAATATACTTGTTCAACTGAGTTCAACTCGAATTTCCTCAGCGTAGAATTATTTTCAAAGTGAGTGAATTAATTTTCAAGTAAATTCAGGCAATATTGAAAAGTATTTTTTTCAAATATGAATACGTTCATTATTTTTCGGTAATCGTTGAAACGTATTCTCGATGATGAAGCATGGGCCCCTTCGGACCGTGGGCCCCAGGGCAGCTGCTCCAGCTGCCCTTGCTATAGTTACGCCACTGGTTTTATTTGACCATCTCTTCAGCCATGTTCCAAAACATTCATACCATTTCCAAAACCAGCTCCAAGTTTTGCGAGTTGTAAAATGGTGAAGAAATATTATGCACTTGAAATCATGTCGATGGTATTATATCGTTGATCACTCTATTGAACTCACTTTCTTTCAAGCAAAGTACTGAAGAACATTCGGTTCTGAAGATGTCAGTGAGTGGCGGATAAAATTAGATGAATAAGAGACGTATACACAGGCTAAGAATGCCGATAAAGTCGGATAAAGTCAATAACTGGTAAGAGAGTGAGTGAGATAGCGCACGATTAACTCAATTGTGCCTAAGTAAACCTCCACCCTTGCGACCCCATGTGATGGATGACTGCTAGCGTCGGCAGCGTCATCGACGTCTCAGTCATGCGAGTCCTCTCTCCCTCTCTCTCCTTCTCTCTCCTTCTCTCTCTATCTCTCTGTCTATCTCTCTATTCCCTTCTCTCTATATCTCTCTCTTTTTCGAACAAGATCTACTGACATCGCCACAGCCTGGAATCATACATCTTACATCATCCATCATGGTGTAGTTTGAGCTAACGAATAGAGAATCACTGTCAAAGTGCTTCATATACTCCTAATAATACACAACCAAGTGTAAAATGTGGGAGAATGTAATGTGAAATGTAGGCCTACAGACAGATAATATATGAGAAATGTTTCTGTATTACTGTCTCGATGGGTCTCTCTTCTTGAATTATTATGAATAGATTACGATATATACACCGTATATATATATATATATATATATATATATATATATATTTATATATATATATATATATATATATATATATATATATATATATTTGACTTGAATCTGGGTAGCCGCTTAGCTAAGTGGGTGGAGCATTGGGATCAAACCAAGAGGTCCTGAGTTCAAGTCCCAGAGTGGCCAGATTTTAATGATTTGACGAAAACGTGATCATATATGAGTTTAGCCTTCATTCACAGTCTAGTCTATGGCTCTAGACATCTCACACATACACACACACACACACACACACACATATATATATATATATATATATATATATATATATATATATATATATATATATATATATATATATATACATATATATATATATATATATATATATATTTATATATATATATATATATATATATATATATATATATATATATATTGGTTATTGATGTGTCAATATTTTCAGTACCTCAAATTATGTGATACATTCAAATTAAGTATAGTAAGCCTGTCATATTCTCTGATTCTGCCTTAATTGACCACAGTATATACCAACATAATACATATTTCAAGGAACAAGTTTGCGAACCAAACCAATCATCTTGATGATGAATGAAATGATGAGGTATTGAGATGACGAAAGGCAAAACTCCCTCAGTTTTCTTAAGGATAGAATGGGGGGGGGGGTTCGTTCCGTGTACTGGAACGATCCAAAATACAACATATATGTAAATATAGTGACATGAGGGACTGTGGGAAATTATGGACAACTGTAAAAAACTTCGATTGAATATGAGTGACAGTAATCTCTACATATCACTCATTTGAACAGTTAAGAAAGGCCAAATGATACAGCGATTTAACTCTCCCACTTGATTGCGCTCGTACACTTGGGGCATTCTGAATGTTAACATGATGTTCGCGATGTCCAGTGCCATCTTTAGAGAATTTCATCCGTTATTCGAATTCTATCTATTTGTCTGAAATTCGAAACAGAATATTGAAAAGAAAGATGAAAAACGTTCATGAGTTTAAATGAAGAAAAAAAAATGTATATTATATATATATATATTTATATATATATATATATATATATATATATATATATATATATATATATATATATATATATATATATAATATAAAGTAGGTGATGATATCATTTTTGGTTTCAATACTCAATTGTGAAATAATTCGTGACGAAAAATGATTCATAAAAGCCTGAATTTGATGAAATATTCATCAATATATTCATCAAATAATTTCATCAAATTTTATTTCATAAAATTCATTCAATAAATGAATATATAGGCCTACGTCTGCATCATAAGATTCAGAATTGTGCATGTTTCTAACTGAGATACTAAATAGAAAATGTTATCTTAGTCTTATTACTGACATTGTGAGACAGAAAATATTTTCAAACACTATTGACACTATTATGGGTATATATACACTGCTGAATGAACGCGAAAAGGGTTACAGATGAATGTGGAGAAAGCAGTGGTATGATGGCGCTGGAAGAGAGAGAGAGAGAAAGAGAGAGAGAGAGAGAGAGAAAGAGAGAGAGAAAGAGAGAGAGAGAGAGAGAGAGGATGGAAAGAGCAGGCTGGCTTTAAAGAAATCGTCATCTTTTGTTTTATTAACATTTGATCTTTGAAAGAGCTGCTTTTTCACCGCTTCCAAGATTTCTTCAGGACTTCTTATAGAAAAATATCACAAAAACCAAATGATTTCCGTGCGAGGAATAACTTACTGTGCAGTGAACTGAGGGGAGTTAGTTGGTGTAGCCTATACTCAATATACACCACGCTTCGGGGACATTTATTTATTTTGTGTTTATCCTGTTTTTTGATCTTGTAGAAACCAACCAAGCATTGGATCGATACTCACTTTCTTCTTATGCATATTATATAAGATGGAAAACCCAATAAAAAGGAGAGTTGAGAAAACCACGCGCCAGGTTTTGCATTTGGCCTGGTATCAGTTGATGAAATGCGGTGAATCAGTTTTCTTCTTCAAGTGATGAAAATGATGGATGAAAACATAGATACTCACATTATCATGATTGCATA
>OZ023327.1:56505063-56520063 GCA_964007535.1 Brachyptera risi | reverse complement strand
CACCATCCAAAACACCTATTAAAATAACCTTTCATCTCATCATCCCATCATCTCATTAATCATCCACCGACGCCAATAGATCGTAGCCATCAGTGTAGTGCGTCGTTGAAACCCGATATAAATAAATTGTAGTGGTTTTCCATTGAAATCTGAGTAAATGCCGTGGTGGTTTCTACAATTCAGGCTACGGTTTTCTTCCTTCCCATTACCAAAGGGATCTGTATCTCATTATGCATTCATCTTGACTATCATTCCTAATACACTATTATCACAACAAACCAAAATCATATCTCACTATAAATCAGAACAAAAAACATATTTCATTGTTGAACTCCATTATTATGTTCAGTTCTTATTTGCATTTTGATTGATTGTTTTGTCATCTATGTGTAATAAGTAATCATTCATTTGGTTTCACTTTACCATTTGATTCTCTACGTTCTCATTCTCATATCAACTATATTTATCTCGAGGGGTCCAAAGTGTCACATGATATATTTCCATTCGATGTCATTGTTGTTCAATTCATCTTTGTTCGACCTTTTTTTCTCACACACAAGCTCCGACTTATGTGGGTAACATTATTCTCAAACGTTGGAATAAAAAAATAAATAGAATGCTCATTAGAACAATTCTTCATTATCATTTTCATTATTTCCATTTATTATTCCCACATTACTTGGGATGTGAATGTGTTCAAATGAATGTGTCATTATTTAGATTGGATATTCTTTGTAATACTTCTGTGAACATGTGTTCTGTCTTATGTATGATGTTGAATCAAACCAAACAGAATTGGTGCGTCGTTGAGCCCGATATAAATAATTGAATACATTCAAACATCGGTTTTGTTTTTCGTTAAAGTAATCCTTGTATTTGATAAATTGCCTCACTTTTGGTGCCGTCTGCCGTATTAGCTCGTCAGCTTCTGATTTGGTATAATACAGGTATATTCTGGAGCAAAGGTTGGGCACTGATAAATATTTGCATAGCTTCAATCTTCTGTGTCTTATAAAATGTGTATTAATTAAAAAGACCCCGCCTCACGCTTTTGTACACATCTTGTTAAAATATAGATTCTATTCTGTGAGAAATAGGTCTTATAATAGGTTCTTTCTCTTACATGTGGAACGACTCTTAATTTCGTGACTTTTCATTGAAAAGCTACACATTTTTTTCAAACCCTGCTGCTATTCGCAGTATTGTGTGACAACGTGAATGTAGATTTCCTGTGAACTAATTAAAGTGATTAACGCTAAATGTTAACTTACTAAGTGTGTACAAGCATTTGATCTCCATTTAACTGTGTAACTTAGATGTTGGGAAAATTGGATAAACTCTGAATTGTGCAAGAGTCTGTGAAGGGAATGGGCTTGTAAGAGATTTCGTTTGCTTGAATCATTTTGCTGCGAAAAGGCTTTCCAGAAAAATAAATTATACTATGGCAATGGCGATGCACACGGTAGCAATAAGAGGCTTGTTTTAAGCGCTTGCTTATTTGAGTTATCTTCATGGGACATACAAAGGGAACCAATTAAACTGAAATCATTATTTGTTAGAATATCAGAGGATCATTGGATTCGATTTCTCTTAAGGCTCCATGGGAGTCGATTTAGCGGAATATCAGTTTTTTGATGATAACTTTTGAACGGAATGAAATATCTTGATTTGAATACTGATATTGATGGTATGAGTGATAATTGAACACTGTAAATAAACACTGTAGCCTTGAAGGAAGTTCACCACTTCTTGTACAGTGATACATTTTTGTGCATTGTATTTAAATAAAGTGTGGATTTTGTAGATTTTTGTTGAACAGAGCAATTCGTAATTTGAGCTTTGGTCTTCTAGAAATGCAAATATCAGAAGTATTTGTTATTTAAAAGTTGAAGTATATTTTAATTTGTTGAATGTTATGAATTGTCTTGTTCTTTTCTCAAGATCAGAAACTATAAAACTTCTATTTTCGTTGTAATTAGGCCTACTCTTTTATAATTATAAGTATCATGTTTTATTGCTCTAAATATTATTGTGCTACTCAAATATTGTGTGAACCTTGGTTTTCATTTTTCAATCCTGAGAATAGGTGTTATTATTATATGGATATTACTATTTATTTAATATATCCAAATATGAATCAATTTGTTGATTACTTGTATCTTAATTGTTTGTTTTTTTCCGTTTCCCCCTAATTCATACTTCATGTACATTGTATTTTTTCGTATTTATACCACGGATAAGCCTGAATCGGGCTTCGTAGGTATTTTTTTAACACACCTGATGTATACTTATACTGCTAAATAAAAGGAATTTCAACTTCAGAATTATTCATCTCAATTCCCCTGATTGTCACGAGTAAACGTCAAAATGAAAATAAAACTTTTTTAGCCGAATACGCACGACAACTATGCAATGTGAGATGGGTAGTTATCACTCTTACCATCTCAAAATTATTGAAAATATCTGTGTGTTTAGCCAGTATCGGAATTTGTATATCCGATTCCGTTCGAAAGTAAACAGCAACAAACTGATATTTCGGTGAAATGGACTCGAGAAATGGAGAGAATTGCATCAGTGAATTTTTGATAACTGTTCTTGATATTTTTGATACGAATAAGTTTCTATAGATGTTGTGGACATGTAGGCCTACTCATATACGTTATATAAAATGTTCTGATATCAACCAATTTTCAAAAATATCGGTGATTCAAAGCTGTTGTCATCTTGGAAATTTCCTTATCTGGTCATAATCGAGTTTTCATTCATACTGATCATAAACATAACTTATATATAACATACTTATATATAAACAGTCATAATGTGTTCCGGACGTTCGGAAACTGAAAGACTTTTATCTAATCAAAATGGGGTGGTAAGATCGCCCTTGTGGTGCCCCGTCCAGACGATCCCATCTTTCATCCATAGCCTTAATTGGGGAACAATGATTCTGTATCAAGTTTCGATGTTATTAAACAAAAATATATATATGAAGAGCAGTACTAGAATGACACCTAATTTGGAGGAGTTCTTATGAGTAGATTGAACTTTAATCATGATTATTTGAACCTCTGAAACTATAGAATACACAAACACGTGAGAGTTTTGGTGGCAACTCAACACATTCGAAGTCACCATATATCCCCGTGACATGAAACCGTCAACGTTCATTTAGTGCTTGCTCAATTATAGCGAGTGATTGCTACTGTAATATACCTAGGAGTAGGAAATGAGAAATTCACACAAATTAAGGGGACGTTACGTTATAATGCCATTTGAAATTTACTTTTCATTTTGCAAGAACAATTTCCCGTTGTTTATGCAGCTTAGCATGAGGGAGTCTGCAACTTAATTTGATGATGGGGAAGTGTATAAGATATATGCAAGACTTGATATTATAATGTGGGTCGACCAAGCATTGATAATGGTGGATGAAATCGAGGTGTGCTTAAAATGGTACCGGTCTTTACAGTGGTATAATATAGGTGGTAAATGGGTGATATATGGATACATTTTGTTATCTACGTGCGAAACACATGGACATTATATTGCTGGACTAATATTTATCATCGTTTTCACTTTCGTTGAGCAGAATAATAGGTGATCACATTTGCGAGGCACAAATCACACAGCATATCAGCACTGGATTTCATTTATTTCAGTCGGTTTTAAAAGTCTGTGTTCACAAAGACCAGCTCTTATTATTTTCATAATTTTATTCCCCTTCCTTTCTCCAGGGCCGTCGTTAGGGGGTCTCAGGGAGGGCGCCCCCCCCCCAATCGACATTTGCCCCCCCCCAATCGACATTTGCCCCCCCCCCCAATAACTTATCCTGCTTAAAAATTATATAATGTTGACCTACGAATAAGCACACAATAAAATGTGATGAGTTGATGATTTATTAATATGAATTGTATCAGCACACACTCTACTACTTTGGGCTCACACTTCTTTTTTTTTTTTTTGATAATGATTCAATTATTAGATTCCGAAACTGCTCGTGAGTCGCAAAAATCACTTGAAAAATGACCATATTTTAAAAAAATCACTGCTGGGAATTTTGCTGGGAGGAATCGTGAAAATAGCTTCGAAAATATCCATAATGATTGAACTATTGAAAATGACTTTGGTAATGTCCATATTATTTCAATCATTGCTGGACTCCAAAACCGCTTGTGAATATCAAAAATCACTTAAAAAATGACATGGGTCCATTTGAAAGAATTCTCTGCGTGACTTTGCTGGGAGAAATCGCGAAAATATAGCTTCGAAAATGTCCATGATGATGCAATTATGAGACTCCAAAATCACTTGTGAATCGCAGAAATCTCTTGAAAAATGCCCATATTTTCAAAATTTCCCTGCGGGGCTCTGCTGACCCCCTTTTCGCGCGTGGCATATGTCCAGCTGGGCGGTCATTTTATATTCATGTAACCTGTGCGCCCCCCCAATACACAAATCCTAACGACGTCGCTGCGTTTCTCTCATTACTATCCGGTTCTTTATTGATCAATACCGCCAGTCCAAAACAACACACCTGGTACCAAAATATAATTTCAAATGATTCATTTCCAATATATTTTATTTGCTTTTCATCTTTCGGGACTGAGAGTGTGCCTGTCTGCCCGTGATTTTAATCCTTGTTATAATTAATATCATTTTCTTCATAAACAGTGCAATCATACACAATGTGATATTCTATCGTTCGATGTTGGTTCAATTTGCTATTCAATTGGCTGAATCTATTGGCTATTTCCGCCGACCTTCTGCCCTATCATTTACCACTCGAGTCGGGTGTGTCTGTTCACCAAAACATTTTTACTGCATTATGTAGTTAACTTTCAAAGTTAGAGGAAGAGGACCGATTTAACCGACAGTTGGTAATAATTGATGGGGGAGGTAGTTGATCGGTGCAAGGACCAGAAAACTTGGAATTATGAAATATGACATGGATACAAAAATGTAATTAATTTTTTTTTGAACGTTCATTAAGTTGTCAAGAATTGAAATATTTCATAGAATCGAATTTTTAGAGAGAGATCACAGTTTTAATACATGCACACAAAATTGAGGTTGGAATATTTCCATGGAAACTTGAATTTTTATTATCATTATTTTATTTTATATCATTTCGGATTTTTATCACTATTGGCCGGCCTATATCCCACAAAAAATACAAACTCTCCAGAAATTGAACTCAGAGATAAAAATAGCGAAAATAATTGGAATTTTCAATATTATATATTTTTTTTCAGAGGAATGACATAAATCTCCCAAAGGTCAATAATTCATTCGATTTTTCAAAAAGTATTCAGTATTATTATTTAGGAAGGCTCGTCACCTGCTATTCAAATATCTGCACGATATGCCATATTTCTGGACCAATGAACTGAGAAAGAGAATTTACGAGCTATATCTAGTACTTTCAATGAACGTTGAGTCGAATGTGCTAAAAGTAAACTGTCCCAATGAAACTCAACTGTCCTCAGCCCCAACTAACCTGAGAATCAACTGTAATATAAACCAACTGTCCCAAAAGTCTACCTCTTGAGCAACCTGTCCATAAGTTAAAACGGGGTTAAAATTTCTTTCACAAATTGTTACTTCTCATTAAATGTTTTATATGAGTCAAGATTTATCTAATGATGGTAGTTTGTACCGGATGGATAATGATACTGCAAAACATGATTTTTAATGGAGGTGGGTAAACATTTGTGAAAAGAAGGAGCCACACTTGACTTTTTAATACAGGTTACTCAAGAAGTGGAAGTTTAGGACATTTTGTTTTTTAGTACTGTTGGTGTTTGAGACAGCCTACTTTCAGGATAGTGGATTCTTGGTACAGGTGATACAATAGCCTTTCGGTGTCCAGTGATGAACCCTGTAGCCTGAATGGTGTTGATAATTATCAATACAATTATTTGACAACGATGACATATTTGGGTACGTGTTCTGTTCGATCGATCTCTGTGTCACTGGCAACTACAGCAATGAGCCTGGTTTTACTTAGTATTTTTCAATGTCGGCATACGATCTGAGTTCATAGCGTGATTTATTGCACTAAATATCACCCTCCAGTATTCTCAGGCCTATGCTGATACCGGAAGCGAGAATTTTCTCAGCAAAAAATGAGAGCATTCGGATGCTCAGTTGAAAATATCAACAAACAAATCAATATTCAATTGATGTCTTGACCTCAAGGTCTATATCTCATTTCAGACTATGAGAATGAACTAAATATACTAAATGAACGGTAGAGGAGTGGATGCGTTCTTGATATTTTGGAGAATAACATCAAGATATCAATTATATATCCTATATATTGTTTGATTTTCATAGTCGAATTTGAAACACTTCATTCCGTCCATAGCGCTATGCTCAAGACGCAATTCAAATACTAAATAGTCACTTCATTATTATTTTCAGTCTTAGCCTGTTTGATAAAGGAAACGATCTACTTTCTTGGGAGTCTACAGTTCATGACTTTGCCATATTTTGAGGTAGACCCACAGCTCGTTATGAGTGTGATATGTACTGAAAATAACACTTGATTTGCAATTTTGCAGTCTGCATGACTTCCTGTGGTTACAACCGGATATTGACACGTACTATATTCATTATTTGCAGAAAGTTAGCATCAATCTTATGGTATTCTACAAACAAACGTCAAACTACACGAAGTATACAATTATATTATAGTTTCATGTGATTCTTGATGGAATTAAATCCTTTTGTACTTCGATCATCCATGAACGGCTAGCTGCCAAGTCATTCAGTCTTCAATGTCTTTCCAGTACTTCCAGTTAGTCTAGATTTGATTTCATTAGAATATGTCGTTCATATACAGTGACTGTGCGATCAATTGGAATCGATTATTACTGAAGCAGAAGCATCAAATGAGAATGAAATGTTAACAGAATGCTTTTTTTGCTTGCCTGACGAAGCACAAATGTCAAATAGATAGGGAACGTGTGTTTATAAATGTGCGAAAGGAGTATTAAAGTAGACGCAGTGTATTGTTACTCACGCATGAGATACAGAAGAGAATGTCCATATTTATGAAATAGCTGTTTGAACGACCGGATATATTGAAATCTATTGAAAAGAAACTTAAATTCGGGAATTGTACTGAATATTTTGGAAGATTGAAGTGAAACCCTCTGACTCCTCGATAAAGTAGCATTTATCTAATGCAGATTGCTATCATAGCTATGCCAATTAATACCTTCGATAATAATCAGTTCGTGTATTGATTACTTTTTTCATTTATTAATTCATTCTTTTATCATCACATAATACAATGTTTGAATATCATTCAACAATAACAATACTTGGAACATATGGTTCTATAGGTCTGTTCTACGATTCTGGAAATTATTCAATAGTGTAGAAACGATGCTTAATAGATCATTCTCAAGATCGGATTCAAATATAGATATGTTTGTTGATTCTTTGATATGTTTTTTTTTGTACCTCATGGGTTTCACAAGTGTCATAATGACTTTTATCGTGAAGAGGTGGGATAGGATAGTGGGAAAGAAGCGGTCGTGGCCTATATTGTGGGAACCATCCCGTCATTAGCCCAGACTATAGAGGGAAACCACGAAAAACCCCTTTCAAGATGGGCGGTGGCGGGGATCGAACCGGGTCAGATATGTCCCTTCACCTCCCGGATCACACGAAGCAAGTGCATTAATTAACCACTCGGCTACATGTGCCAGTAAAATGTGGCGGTTTTGAATGTTGATTGGTTATGATTCGGTTGGTAAAAGGTGGTAAAAGTGTGTGACTAGGTTTGTGGAACGTTCAACACTTGACGATGGCCACCCGTCATGCTGCACAAGGCTTTAACTCTGGCCACCCCACATTTGAAACTTCAATTTTCGTTAGAGGTATTGAAATGTGTTCGTTTTGTGCTGAAATGTGCGGCAAAACTTTCGTTTCGTGCTGCTACCGTTTTTGAGTTATTCCGATTTCAATGTGAGGGGAAGGGGGGAACAAGTTGATGACAAGTGAATGATCAGCCTATCCCCATCCCCCCATTCCTACTCCCATTCCATTATTAGTTCATTCATTACTTCCATTCCTTACTATCCCGTTGCTCAAATGTGCTCGTTTTGGACTGAAATGTGCTGTGAAAACATCGTTCTATGCTGCTACCGTTTCTAATTTATCTCACATTCAGTGTGGATGATGGCTAGATCCTCTACAGTTTGGAACGTATTCTCTTCAAAGTTTGCTCGTTTTGTGCTGAAATGTGATGCAAAAAAAAACATTCTGTGCTGCTATCGTGTACTAGTTATTCCAAATAAAGTTTGGGGGGAAAGAAAAAACCAATGTTAGCCACCCCTATATTCGAAATACAAACTTTCTGCAACGTTCTCTAATTGTGCTCGTTTTGTGCTAAAAGGTGCTGTAAATGAATCGTGCTGTCCTGTTACCATTTACCTCCCAGTTACCCCCTTCTTATTTGGAATACATACTATTCATGACAATTCAAAAATGTTCTCGTTTTGTGCTGAAATGTACTGAAATGTATTTGAGTCATGGAAATTATACTTGCTAAAGAAGAACCTTGGGCTCACCAGTCTAGTATGAATAGTTTCAGAACGATGGCTCAATTTCACAAACTGGTATGACAGCTGCTATGGGGGATTTTTTGAAATGCTTCACTGGACAACATGGCCATGGAGCCACCTATGCAAACTTCATAATATATGTTAAATAATGTTAATATTACTGGATTGTGGGTTCATTTTTAAATGTGAGTGATATTTTTGATCTGTTATTCAAGGGGCGGTTCTACAGGACAGGTCAGGTGGGCCAGAGCCCCCCACTTTTTTCTCAGTTCATTGTTCAAAAACATTGAGCACTAGGTATTATTGCTTTTTCTGGTAATCTCATAATTTGGTATTAAAAAGTATTTTTGAGAAATATTATCAGTTAGATCAAACACAAATGACGATAAGACGTTATTTTTCAGTTTGCTAAATTCTGACAGTGAACGTGTAAAAACGCAACCTGATGTAAGGATTGGCTGCAATCAATCAAAAATGCCGTCAATATTTGAAATAATTTGTCTATATTTGTCGCAACGCTGCTATCAAGAAAAAAGTTGTTTCTCATAATAATATGGTCATTCAGGACTTATCATATTGATAATAAATTACGAATTATAAGGAAGCGATTCACTTCAAAATATCACCCAATGGCTGTACCATATTGGCATAGAACTGAATGATGCGTGTGGGCCTAATCGGTTGGACCGAAAAAAAGGAAATTCCTATACAGTCCATGAGAATAATCCACTCATAAAACATTTTATAAGTGATTTCCTTCAGAATATTTCAATTTTTAGTGAATTTAATTTCAACTTTAGTCCTTCCATCAATGTTCAGTTTTGTTCAATTCCGCCTCTAGCTGTCAAGACAAATAATATTCTCTACTTTTTTATCCATCCTCGTTAAAGTCAGCATGCCACGCATGTGGAGATTTCCCATAAATTGTTCAACTTTCTCATAGATTATACGCTGCCAATAAATCAAAATAAAAGTTTGTCCACCATGAGCCTGAACTATCGTGAAGTGCCGATAGATGTTAGTTATCACCATAATGCGTATACTTAGACTCAACATAATATAAAATTAATGTGACTTATAAACAAGCTATATAATCAAAAGTTCTGTTGTTTTTAGTCATCGTTACTCAGTGCTCAGTGCATTGTTCATTACTCTCTCACATCCAACACAATTCGAAATAACTATACCTAACTGCAGTGTGACTGCTATCTATTTTGTGGCAGGCGGTTTCCAGTGTTCATGCATCTACAATGCCATCTCAACACCAGTGCTGAGTTAAGTGCTAGCTCTTCTGACGAGCAGGAGCCATAAAATATGCCGCGAACGTTATGGTTATTTCGTTATCTACGAAAATGGCGTTTTAGTGACATGGGCTATGTATGAAGAGGGGGGGGAGGGGGCGAAGGGGGACACCAAACTTTACCCCAAAACTTTCTCTTCGAACGTTGATGGTCACATCTGTGACGCCAAGATCAAGAAGAAAGAGGCATCATACGGTCCAACCAAAGACCGAACCCTCTTTCTCTCACTCACACCCTCTCCCTTTGCCTCTGTCATTCCCTCAGTCCGTCATGGATGTGAATACAAAATAATATTGTCTAAAGTTTATACCCCCCAAAAATAATACCACTTGGGCTAGACCGAATGTTTGACTCAATCTTAATGCAATCCGTATTCTATCCTTGTCGTTTGGGGGTTAGCATTGATGCATATCGTTTGTGGTCAATTCAGTTGGTTAAATGTGTCTCATGTAAGAATTGAGGTGTGATGGTGGTTACAAACCAATAAATTCTACGTACCAAACAGGAACGAATATCTAAGCGCCAAAATGTCAGGCTCAAAGATGTGTGATTGTACAGAGTACGAATTGGCAGTTCACGACATTCATTTTGAATCTACAAATGCCACAATTTACCAATTTGAATAAGTGGCACCGTATGAAATGAATGAGTGTCAAACCAACCCAATTCTGAATATTAGTTATGGTTTTTTATTCTTACATCGCTCAATCCCAAATACTCTCTCGTTACAAATGGCGCCCAATGACTAACAAAAAGCAAACGAGCTCTTCGATTGTGCTCATAATTCAATGTTTGGAGCAAGGTACTTTAGGATACAAGGAGCTTTAGTTTGGCTGAATAACCATAATAGATTGTGAACTACATGTATGATATGTGATGAGTAATGATTCAACAAAGTATTGATTAGTATGAATACAGAATACAAATGTCATAATCTGTCAAGGATATACATTGTAAGGTTAGATTATGCACAGATGGGTTGATAAGGGATGGAACAATAAAGTGTTGCATGTAGTCAGTTTACATGGCTTGACCTAAGTGGAAGCTACCAAAAGAACCATCTGCAAACATTAGTCATTTATATCTTAATAACAACATATATTCCCTCCGAATACCAACTTTATAGAATTATCGAGATTGCCTGGAATCAGGAAAAATGTGGACTTTGGCTAAATGAGCTTATCAGTTACTAGTATGTCGTTTCTAAACATCGTGATTTCTAGAAGAATATTAATATGATTTGGTGAACCATACAGAAGAAAACAATAATAATGTTCAAAGAACTTTCACTTTAATTTCCAAATGAGTAATAATTGAAACACTATAAAACAAATGAAAAAAGGTGAATGCACGTATCGAAGTGATGAAGATTTATGGGAACAATTCCATTTTTAATTATGTCCTTCGGCTGTGAAAAGTATATAACATTGAAATTATTATTATTACATATATTATATGTAGGCTTATTATTATATGAAAATGAACGGAATCTATCTTTAATTATCAAGTGCATGATCTCAACATGGGTGAAAATTGTGTAACTGAAAATCCGCCATCCAGGAAGAATACTGCACGTGAATCAAGTAGAAACATTGTTATTATACAACAAAACTGCTAAACTCTTGAACTTCTACAATAGCTTCAATCTAATTAGTAAGTAACACGTTCGTTACTGCACAAGTTTGAAAAGTCATACAGATATACTATGTTCTGTTACTTACGCCAAGGTTAAATATGATTAATTGTTGAGAATGTATTTTGGAATTTAAAAGACGGAAACCACTCACAATAACTTGATCATCTAATTATATGACCTGATATTCGATTATTACAATGAAAAGTCTAATGAATAATGACTTGGTTATTATTCACGTGAAAGAAGGTGAGTTTCATCTTTGAAGAGAGTATTATTACTTTATTCCACAGGTAAACCCTCAATGGGTTTTGTGGACACTCAAGAGTGGAAAATGTCTTTTGTAATAATATATACGTACATTTATTGAATGAAAAATGAAATGAAAAAAAATTTTAAAAATCGACCTGGAACTTTTTTCGAACATTGACGTCATACCAGAATAGGTGGATGTTTGCATATGAGCAAAATTGATTCCAAAAGATTTGGAAAAATAATCGAAAAACTTGGAACTTTCCAACGAGAATATCATTCGTGGCAAATTTATTTTCAGCTTCACCCGGTTGAAATTGAATTTTTACAATACGTTCATATCATTTCAATACATGTTTATACTGTGTTTGAAGACTTTTGGCTGAGTATAGTTTTTGAGATAATGGAACATCAGGTTGGAAAAATGTGACATATTGAATTTTAAAGTTGGTGAATGAGAACCGATTGAAATGGAATTCTTACACCATACTATTAATGCCCTAATACATATTTCTACCAGGCTCAAAGAAATTTTGAATGATCGTTCTTAATAGAATAAATCAATTAATGTATTTTATTGGACAATTCACAGAATGAAATAATATTAATTAATGAATGAGGTGAAGGCTTGTAAACATTTAAAAATCTAGATCCATTTCTATATAACTTCCAAGTACATTCCAAATAAATATCTCGCTTATCTTACAACGCATTTTCTGCGTTTTTAGATAAGCGTAGCGAGTACTTCCATTTCACCTGATGAAAAAATGGGTTTCGATTCTATTTTTTTTTTTATTGTATGTTTGTGATTTTGTACGCGGCATACAGGTCATCTCAGGCAAAATATGTCATCGGTTCGATTTGTTTTTGTACTTTGATTTCATACCAGAATAGGTTGGGATTGTTTTCAAGAAGAGCCGTCGGGCGGTTATTTTGGATAATATTTGAGAAATTCGTATAAGAATATAGCAATGGATGGATTTTTTCTTTATTTCATTCGTTTGACATGGGATTTTTACGTATTGTTGATATTGCTTCAGTACATGCTTCTACTGAATTAACCAATTTTGGATCGAGCGTTTCTCAGAAAATGAATATTTACATTGGAAAATGACAAATATTGACTTTGAAATCTGCTCATGAAATCGACAGGTTACACGGACTATCGGAGGCCATGAGTTATGAGAATTCAATCATGTGAATGAATTAATAATTAAATTAAATGAATGATCAAACAATGAAGGCTAGATGATTTCAAAATATAGGTGTGTGTAACTTTCGAGTATATTCAATATCTTACAACGTATTTGCTGCGTTTTCCTAGTAACAAGAATAACTTCACAGTTTCGATATTCTTCCTTAATCGAAGAATATTTACCAAATGAATATTTATAACCCCTCATAAAGTGACACATTCTTGACTTGATGTTGATATAGTCATTTGGTTGATGAGTATAACCTCAAGAAAATACGCTCTAATTAGGGTAGCAATACGCGACCATCACAAGACCTCCTGTTACATTTATTAAACTAGTTGAAGTTATTTGAAGTTAAGAGTTCCAAGATGTGACCAGCATCCTAAGAAGCTATAGAAGCTACCAGAAGCCAGATAGAACAGCAGACAATGTCCAATATAGTTTACACTCAGTAATGATAGTAGTTGGAACAAGCGATAGCAACTAAGTTTTAGCCCATTAGTGTTGAGCGGTGATGGGGCATAAAGCTGGGGGTGAAGGGTGACCATTGCTATGATTAGCCTGCACCCAGGTCCACGCAGCTAGCTACCTTGAACAGATTGGGGAAGAACACATAGACGCGCGTCTACTGTTTAACTGTCTCACTCCCACCCCCGCCACCTCCCCCCTCAACTCAAACCCCAAATCCCGAGAAACAAGCTGTGAGGATGGGATTAGTTCACACCGGCCAAATTGATGATAATTATTGGAATGAACATACAAATTGGCCGGTGTTGTGGAGAATTGTAAAGGTATATTGTTTGACCGGAGAGGATATTTTGAATTAAGAACTGAATTAATTGATGAAGAGGTTATTTAAATCCACTAGAATGTTGAATATGCATATTTAAATCAGTTGAGAATGGTCTACGAGTTGTAAATTCTCGTTTGAAATTTTCTTCTTGAAATCATAATATTTCAGATTTTTGGAAATGAATTTGCAATTTCAAGTATTAAAAGCAATGATGCGATATTATTTCATCGGCAGGTGAATTTCCTATTTTTGTATTGTACAACTTGAGTGCTTCTCTTTGGTGAATGAGTTAAGCGAAGACTCGATTCAACAGAACTCGAAAAAACAAACATTTTCCCGATTTTTGCTTTCATTTTTTGTTCGCGCTCCACAGAACAAACGAGAACATAGTTTTTTACATTCAACGTATACACATGTGTGTAATCATCGAAATCGATATAGTGAAGTATTAGTGAGCGATCAATTGAACCACTTCTAATTAGAACCATGTCGAAAATTGACAAACCTCATGAGAATAACCAGGAGAAGGCGACGTGGGAAAAATATTTTCTCATAATGAGTTGAATAAATTAAATGATTGAAAGAATCATTATGTATAGTTATTTTGGATGAATTAAAAAGATATCGAGAAGATCTCTCAAAAAGTAAAACCAATCAAATTAGATCGTTGGACGAGCACCAAAAAAATGAGCAACGATTGAGTAAGGCAAGGCAAGGCAAGGAAGGTAGTTTCACATATATATATATAGGCATATCTCGATCATCCTAGAATGAATATGCTGCGTTTTCCTGATTTTAATTGATGAAACAATAATTAGCCAAGAGCGACCAAGTAAAAGCATGATAGATTAATTGAAACTCTTGTACAGCATTAATGAAGAATTTTGCAGTGAGTTTGTATTGTCATGCCAATAGTAATGGCATATATATATATATATATATATATATATATATATATATATATATATATATATATATATATAATATATATATATAAATTCATATAATATATGAATATATGTATATATCAATTCAAACTTACATTCCATGGATATTATCCAGTCGAGCAGCTGTCCCATATTTTGCGAGTAGCCAGCTACAAATGTTTATGAACAAATATGATATCCGTTTTTTATATTTGAATATTTTAACTGTTTCAAGTATCACATCAGGGAATCATAAATTTAATATGATTACACAAAGAGCTATCTCAATCTCTATCATATCAATGGCATGAAACGGGCATGTG
>OZ023327.1:56470063-56500063 GCA_964007535.1 Brachyptera risi | reverse complement strand
ACAATTACCACCAGTTTAACTTCAAATAATTGTATCATCTGTATTATTTTTTTTTTATGTAACGTTAGGCCTATGTACTTTCACTCCATCTTGCAATAATATATGTATTTTTTTCCTCCAACTCCTTTATCACACTCAAGCCTTGGCTTATGTGGGTCTCATTATTTTCATTATTTTTCGTTTTTCCTTTTCAACTTCATTAGTTATTCATTATCGCACTCAATTTCTTGTACATGTAGAATAATTACTTCTTTTTGTGTAGCATTTCCTCTTGTGTACCAATTGTGTATCATTAATATTCATGATTTGAATTAAGTTGTGCTCAATTTATAATGATATTGTATTGAAAATAATGATAATTAATAAATGAATTAAAAAATAATCTTGGGGTCTTCACGAATAACCGGAATACAAGTGCTGTTGTATAGAAATTCTCAATTGATGAACATTTGATTCGAACATTTGATTCGTCTAAAAATATCACCTCATGTTATGCGAGCCGAGTGCTAAATTGCAACGACGCATAGAAACAGAGGAGACGACAACACTCTCAGTCTTGCCTTTGAACGAGAAAGACGTTGAGAGTCGAGACGTCGAACCTGGTCTCTGGACGCAGAAGACGTTCAAGTCGGAGTGACTGACCTGACTGAGGGAAACTTCAGGACGGTAACTTTAAATCGAGTAGGTCAATGGGAAATACGTCGCAACTGATAGCTTGCTTAGTAATTGGTACAGAGGGAACGGCGAGTAACCAAACGAAGACAAAAACAAATTTGTGGACGTACATATGCGCGATAGTGGATACTACTAATCACTGTAAAAACACAGATTTTAAAACATTCATCAAATTTGTGATATGATAAATCAGTTCTTCTGTAGGTTAGGTGGATCAGGGGTTTTCTTTCCACTGTTTTAGATGTGATTCAAGATGTGGTTACAATTGACCAATGGAACTACAAACATTTTTGTGAATTCTAGCAAGAGTATTGGTTATGATTTTTGATTTCTTCTCAACGTCATAAACAATCTGTATCATTCATCTTGATGATTTGCAGTTTGTGAATCGATTTTGGTTTCTAGAAGTCTGTATTTTACCAATTTCTAACCTCATATTCTACCGTTTTTCCCATCATAATTTTTCATATTAAGTTGGGTGATTTCGAAATTGAATTTGTATATTTTGAAGTCGATTATTGTAATGTCCATGTATAGGAATGGACAGGAAAGTTATAGTGTCTCTATTCCAATGAAGATTCATGTGAAACTAGAAAATTACTCTCACTTAATTATCTACTAATTCAAAATATATTAATTAGCAAGCTGTACAATTTGTTCATTTCACACTCTGTGTATGAGTGTGTTCGAAAAAGAAAAGAATTCACTTTTGGACCTCGCATTGCCACGCAAAGTCACTTGAATGCATGTTGTTGACAATTATCCTTGAGAAATACAAGAATAATTTGGAGAAAATTGCTCCTTCCATGATACCGAGCGAACAGACGTTCGAAAAGAAAGTTCAGTATGCTCATTTCATCCGTAATGAGCCTTGCAATTATTTCTTGCAGGAATAAAGTTTGTCAGGGACTACTGTTGTGAGAGTTCATGGCGTGAAATCTTCTCCTTTTCTTCTGAATCAGAATCTGTACATGTAATTTCGAATCATGCTCTCTGTGGCCTCCCGGTTGAGAGCAGGATATAAGCCTCATGCAAGGTTCATATATGCTCAATATCCGAATCGACTGATTGAAATGAGTCGTTTTTATTATCAACCCGTCGATCAACAGAGAAAATAGATACAGTAGCCCGACAAAAATATATGTAGCTTCGGGCTACCAAGCTTTGCTTTAATTTAGAGCCCTGTAAATATAAATAGAATATATATGTTATAATATATATATATATATATATATATATATATATATATATATATATATATATATATATATATATATATATAACTTATATATATATGAATATGTATATATATATATATATATATATATATATATATATATATATATATATATATATATATATATATATATATATATATATATATATATATATATATATATATATATATATATATGAGGTACACATACATACATACATACATGATATTTATCGATCTGGAAAAATATCATATATCACCACAAATGAATTACAACCCTTCCAATACATTTGCTTCAGCTTTTCGTCTTTTACCTATAGATACAATAAGAAGATGTTTTCTCAATACGAACTCTGAACTCCGTAATGGTTGACAAAAGTTGCGGGAAATCTCTTTCCCATGAAAAGCTCTGTTCACGTATGTCCACTTCATTCCACTAAGTTTTCTAGTTCCTACCTCTTCAGTATTCTCTTGGACAATTTACTATTAAGTAGAGGCGTGCAAGGAGGCACGGTGGCGATGTGGCGCTTGCCTATTTCAGCAACAACAATATAAGGCATTTGAACATGAGATAGCACAGTCCCACTCCACCCCTTACCACCCCTTCACCGCCCCTTTACCGCCTTTCCCAACCCCCACCCTCACCGACGCTTTTATGTTTGTGGCCACAAGAGAAAAGGAATTGATAGAGTTGGTTTACGAGCAAACTGAGTTCTTAGCCATTCCGTGAGCGCGCTGCTAGTACACTGGAGCTGGTCAATCCAAAGATCTTTCTTTTGCCCGATCGTCCTTTGTGGCCTCACGCACACACGCACGAACAAAGCGCAAACAAAAAAAAAACAAAGCGTAAAAACAAATACGAAAAGAATGTGTGTAATCTTTTGTTCAATTGGACAGACCGTCAAAAGCAATTAGGTAGCGAAAATGTGACTGGTAAGCAATCTTGTTAGAATGGTTACTTATACAGGCGGGTCTCTGGTATATTCTTCTCCTTGAAGTTGTATGAAATTATCTCAAATTAGAGAGGTTATTCTATCCATATTTGCAGATAATGCCATCATTTTTTAAGGTATATAAGCAATCCATTCAGTTTCGATAATTTGAAGAATGCAAGAATACCACAGTTGGTACATGAAAATTTTCTTATATTAAATAATATCGGTTGAATCAGAACTCGCTCGGAGATAATCAAAAGCTTGAGCCTATTTGTAATTTTTTGATCAATGGTATTGATACAATGAATTCCGATATGATTAAAGAACCAATTAGGCAATCTGTGTAATTGCCTAAAAAAATCCGGTACCTTATCGAGATATGAAAGATAATTTCAATTAACAATGATAGATGAAATAGGAAATCGATATTATCATATTGATGAACTATGGATGAATTAACCGCAGAATAAATTACATTCATATCCAAAAGTGATCTACTTGAGTGAAATGATAGTCGTATTATTTATATAAGATTGAAAAATGAAATGAAAACGCGAATTAAAAAAAAAGATCATCATTCTGTATTCACCGAATCAATAAAGTAAATTCTCACAATACATTATTGTCATTTGATAATTTTATAGGTAGTATATATATACTATTGTTAACCCAGATTTGAGTGATCAAGCTTAAACTGTATAATAATGTAATCTAACAGTCACGATTCAATGGCGTAACCGGATTTCCTCACCGTGCGCATTACGGCATTACAGCATTACGTAATTACGGCATTAGTAAAGATGAACCTGTACTACATTAGTTTAGTACCGTGTTACAGAAGAGAATGGAACCCGTGCGCCAACTGAAAATGTATCTGCGTGTGCATAAAGCTAGATATTGTGTGTCTAATGTGTGTAGAGACCTGTATGTATGTGGGCTGAAGAAGGAAGCGGGCGCGCCAACCCCCCTCAGATATACACCAAGATTTCAGGAGACTTGTACAAACAATAGAAATGGTAAGATCTACGTCATCCTGAATGTTCAAAACCTGTTTTCCAACTAGAACAAATACTCATTCTGGAGTACAATTGAAAAAGGTGAGAGCTAGATGTGAGGACTACTGGTTGGTACAGTGGGCAAGTGCCACGCACCAAGCCGACTATAGACCTTTCAAGACCACAGATTAATCACATGGTACTTGATATATTAATTGGCTATTGAATTCACCGTATACAGCTCATAAGTGTCCACTCATGAGTGTAAACCAACAATAATACATTGCTTTGCGTTGAATTGCAGTACAAGTCAACTTATATATATATATATATATATATATATATATATATATATATATATATATATATATATATATATATATATGCAAACCCCAAAGAATATACGGGCACATTCATTATAGATGTTTGAATCATAATTATTAATTCTGTATTGATTAGTGGAATTTTCATGAAATTCGATTATTCAACGATATCTAGATCTATTTTCAGAAGTGGATGTCGGGTATGATTATTGAATCAAATCATTTGAATACTGCTTATTATCAAAATATGTTCCACTGCCTTGATGAAGATTCTGAAAGAAGAGATAAATATTTTTTTGAAATATTTTTGATAACTTTCGAAAATTAGAATAAATTATTGCATTCCAATTTAATTATATACTTCATGAATTCAAATGATGATTACATGTGCGTGCACTTATTCGAAAAGATACGACGTTAATTCAAATCTGAACGAAGTATATATATTGGGCATTCATGCACCTGCTGTGAGAAAATAAAATATGAATGATTTCAATGATTTCAAATAATGAATTCACTGAATTCTGGTGAGTCAAAAAGTGATCCAATGGATAATTCTGTGGTGACCCTCCTGGTCGCCAACAACTAAGTTATTCAAAGATAATTTATTATAATCAATATTAAATCTCAGGTGATGAATGTTGTATAGTCTTTCGATGTATTAATATACGGAATATTGTGTTTTCATACAGTTACTAGAATATATAATATATATATATATATATATATATATATATATATATATATATATATATATATACAAAAAATACAGATAAAATATATACATATATATATATATATATATATATATATATATATATATATATATATATATATATATATATATATATATATGTATATATTTCCAGGTCTATATAGATTTGATGCAGATTTTTGTACAATTCCGTTTCAATGCGGTTTCATCACTTGAAAATATTCCATTCGCATATATTTTGTAACGAGCAAATGACATTTTTCAGATATGCGGAGATCCATATTCAGCTCATCGTTTCGGTGATGTTGCCATATGCACAGATACTACATATCTAGCCGAGCGGTAGCACGACATAACCAAAGTCTCATGCGAAGCTTTGTTAAACTGTATGACAATAGTTTACTGATTAATTTCTGCAGCGTTTATTGCTGTAGACAGCCCACGACTTACAGGGTCCAGGAGAGATCAATGGTACATAGCTTGAAGGCGGCGGGGGCGGTGTAGGTAAACGTGTTAACGTCATTCCTCTCCAAGCTCTTATGTGTCGGCTAATTTATCTGATATAGTCAGGTGAGATTGTATTACATCGTACCATTCCAGTTGTTAATGATTATTATTATTGTTTGCCCAACGATCCCACCAACAGCTAAGTTATACCGGGGTAAGAATGAGCAGGTGGTTATGAAACCATAATGTGATGATAAGTGAAAGTAAGTTCACAAAATCCATGCCTTATGCGAGATTTGAACCTACGCCCAATGGAGACTTCAGTTTCCGAAGCGGTGCTTTCTAACTCTCATAACTTGCAAACAATATGTAGAAAAAAGCAGAGAGGCCAGCAGCATTTAAATTTCATTGGGCCTAGAATCTACAATAAGCTACCTGAAAAATTAAAGTCTTTATCAAATGCAGATTCATTCAAATATAAAATGAAGGTGTGGCTTCTAGACCAAGGTCGTGATTTCTGTAAACAGCAAATATATTATTAATTACCTTAATTTCGGTATAAATTGTGAAATATATTGAATACAGGTATCAATCATTCATTCATATTATATGAAACGATGTAAAACATTTTGTTTGTGTAGTGTATAATGTATAATGTAGTATGTGTGCTATAGAAGATATTATATGATCATCTATGTATTTTTCATTCTTCATTTTTTTTTTAGTCTTCTCTCATAAATATGAATTCAGCATTTAAAACTATCTTAATTTTTGTAAAATCATTACTTTGAGAAAACTATACAATTTTTATCCTGTCATCTTGAAAAATCATGATACTCATTCAAAATGTCTGTCCGCACACAAGAGTCACGCTCTTACGCGGATTTCTCGATTCTTTATTTTCCAAGTAAACTTTATTATATATTACATTTTTTTGGGTTTCAGCCGATATAGGCCCTAATTATACGACTTCTTTATCTTGGCTGTATACATGTATGCATATTTGAATTTTGTTGTTTCATTTGAATTTGAATTGAGAATAAAAATGATTTCATTATTATTATTATATTATTATAGCTGACCGAGTTACCAAGGGTGGCAGCTGACAATCGGTAGAAAGCAGATGAGGCAGCTACATGTCATGGTTGAAGATTATTGAAATACATTTTAGTTGATCAATGAAATGATAATTCATATTCATTGGAAATCATCGATCCGTCGATTAAAATGGTGATGAAGTCCAACCCTATTCTTCCATTGATAAATGCAGGTTTAGAGGGAACAAAATTACTTCAATGTATCGAGTATATTATTGAAGATGGGCTGTGTTTGCAAGGCACAGCAACCCTCACCATTTTCAACTTTAATCTTTCCACAAACTACCCCCATCGATCGTTTACCATCTTTCAAAATACTTTTTGATCTTCACTCTCTCACTAATATTATCTTCCACATCCCATCTCATCACCTTTCCTCATATTTTTCTTGGTATTCCTCTTTTCCTTTCTCTTACGACTGTTCCATTCTCAAAATCCCCACTTGGTATTCACTCACAGCCTATCCCTCTCATATGTCCATACTATCGTAGTCACTTCCTTCCTATTCTGTAGCTCGATCACTCCACTCTCAATTTCCTCATATTTTCACTCTTCACTTCAACTATTTTTGTCAGCTCCATCACACTCCTCAACGACTTGGTTCTTGAACTTTGCAGTAGTCTCTCGTTCAATTCTCCAATCAACCAAGTCAAATATTGATGACAAATTATCAACCACCCGGAAAAATGAAATGAGCTAATAACGATGGTCAGTTTCTTAATACATTGGAGGTGATTGAGTTCGCAGTTTTGTGGTAGATATTCATTCAATAAATTATTCTGATGACTGGGTAAAAATATCACCAAATTGTATTACGAACTATTTTGGAAGACCAGTCGTGATACAGAATACAATTGATGCATAGAAGTTTGATGTAGATGTCGTTTTATTCAATTCATTCAACTTTTGACTTCTTTTATTCTATTATTTGTTAATGCGATTAATACGATCTTGTAACAATAATTCGAAAGAAGAGATTTTCCTAAATCGAGAAAAATGATACTGTTGGAGGTTACTGCTGTGGCTTTTCACCCATGCAATCTATGAAAATCAACTTGGAATCAATAGAGACCGATCAACTATGGACTGTAAAATCGTACCGTCATTTTCTGTTTCAAACTTGTTGAAGAAAATATGAAGCTGAAAAGTACGTGCATCGGTATTTTATAATTCTTTCACAATGTTGATAGCCTAATTGAGGTATTTTGATGGTAAGTTTCCACCCATTCAGTCAATTCTCGAATGAAGTCCTATATATATATATATATATATATATATATATATATATATATATATATATATATATATATATATATATATATATATATATATAAATAAATATATATATATATATATATATATATATATAAATATATATATATATATATATATATATATATATATATATATATATATATATATATATATATATATATATATATATATATGAATATATATATATATATATATATATATTTATATATATATAATAATAATGATAATAATTCTCTTATTCCATGCTTGATCATGATCACATGATATTGGTACGTCATATATATATATATATATATATATATATATATATATATATATATATATATATATATATATATATATATTTGTTTCAATCAAGTTTCTATATTAATAAACGTATGTAAAGATTCAGCTGGCAGCTTGCGATCGGAAGGAATAACAATATCTAATAATTACTTAAAATCCCAAGAGCTCTAGTTCGGTGTGTAGCATGAACTTTTTCCTGTACTTCACCACAGATGCGTTTAAAATATATTTATACCTTTCTAGGCAAAATACTAGCCACCCTCAAATTCGTTAGCTCCTTCTACCGTATCGTAAAGCGACGACCCTATTCCATCCGTTACCTATACGTACATCGAGATCGCTATCAGCATACCTAACAAACTATGTAATTCGGTAAATGTATTTCATCTACTGCTGTATTGTCCTCAATACATATATCTTTTGCGTATACAATTATACCTCATTTTGCTTCGCCATGAGGCACACGAAAATGATCAATTACCAGATCTAATCAACGGAGAGACTAACTCAATTGGACAAGTTCAATTGAACGTAATATTACCATGAACATATACAAGTAATTAATGAGTATGTCGGTCAGATACAGGAACTATTCATTACGTTCAGTAATGACAGTTGTGATGAAGTGGGCAATCTGGGAGATATGTCAATTCCCGATTATCAATATTATCAACGTGGATTAGAATTGAAAGTTGAATCAACTGTTGACTTGGTTACAACATGAACATATCATTAATGTGAAGAATAAATACATTTGTATTGAAGAGAGATTCTATAAAATTCCAAGTACGCTCAGCTACTATCCCACGTTCAATGCATGCTGAAAGTGTGTGTGAGTTGATGACGGTCCATGTGTTTGGTATGTTTAAAACCAAGAACAATTGTTACTTTTCTACATTCGTGATAGACAGAGAGCGGTGATTAATAAAAATCATCCATTCATTCATTTAAACCTAATCAATAATTCATGTCCGCATCAGTTTGCGCGAATACTAAGCAAAATATGACGGGTCAATACGCATTTCGTCGTACAACACGGTTTTCACTTGTTATATATGTTAATATTCATGATGTGTTGTAAGCGGATTTCAGGAGGGTGTAGTTAAATACACGATGAGGAGGGGAGGAGGGGTAATGCAACAACCGTGCAATAATATTCGGGAGCTTTGTTCCTTGGTCAGTCAGCCGTGCCACTTTGAAACAATTACATTACGGCGTGGAATCATTGTGAGAATGAGTTCTAACTTGATGACAAAATTAATATTATACTGATAATAATGATCAATTTATCAATTCATCAGAAAGCGAATTGATTAACCTCCATGTTTTCATTCATTCATTTCGTTATGAAAAAAAATCGATTTTGGGAAAATATCAATTCCTATTCTAGACTAGATGAATTGACATCTCAGCACGCACGGTATTTACAAATAGTTCGTATATATATACACCATGAACTTCGGGCATTCCAACCTCTTCCTTGAAATATGTTACGTCAAAAACAGTGTTTCTCCCTTCTATTCAAGTTTAGAAGCTTATGAAGGGTGAAATCCAGTTAAGCAGTTTTAATTATCTTTCCCCGAAAAATAATCAGAGATGTTGGCAAGATATCATTTAGCCCATGCACAACCTCATGAAATCTAATTCATTTCCTGACAAATTCATCAAGAAAACCTCATTTACTTTTCACTGAAATTATTTTTGTTTACTCTTCGTACACGTGGTATGTGACCCTTTTACCCCTACCCTCTAATTTCCAGTCATTCACCCAAACCCTATGACACCACTACCCCGCCCACTCATTTACCTCGTTGCTTTTCTAGCAGTACTCACCGGTATATGACAGATCAACTCGGCGACCTCGGCTCTCCTATTTAATGTTTGTGAAATGCGGAATCCACCAGGTCTATCGCGTAATGAGCCAATCCTAAGGACAAAATGAGTTGATTAACACCACAATCAAGAGCACACTTAAATACACTGAAATGTGTGAGAACCTGGAGAAATGTATCCAATTCAATTCCAAAAATAATTTTATTCTATACAATATAATATATAAGGAATTACGGTATTGAGAAATGTGCAGTTTTCATTTTTCACATAGTTATCATTATTACACACACCATTGGTATAGATAGATTAAACCCTGAAAAAAATTGAAAATGAAGTAAATAAAGATGTTGTATTCATTCGACTTTTCACATCTTCTCAACCTCCGTAAAAGGCACGTACTTGTATTTATTTGTTCATATAGAAATTAGGGTAACATTATGAATATTCTTCCGTAATACAAATTATCAGACATGACGTTATATTTCATGTGCATTGGAATAGATTCATCAAGTTGAACAAAGCAACGCATCAATGACAGGCAGTCTTTTAAATATTTCGATTCCTTTGCTACTCTGGGTTTTTGGTTGATATGTTATATCCTATTCATAAAGTGACGTGATTTGAAGAGCCTGTTTCCAAAATATGAATGTTATAAAGACTCATTTGAAAGAAAATGTGGATCCTTTGACATTGAGAAAATATAAGAATAAATGAAAATAGGATCAGAAAATATATCTATCTCCTAATAAGCATTCACAGATGAAGATGAAGTTCATATTTTGATTGTAGCTTGGACTTTTAACTTCTCTTTGATTCTGATGTAATCTAAAGTTTGATTTCAAAGTAAAGCAAGTTTCTATATAGTGACACCAAATTAACATCACCATTTTTCCTGTCATCATTTCATCCTCTTCCGAAAGACATATAAGTTTTAATCAAATGATTTATAATATAACAAGTGAGGTGGGTCGATAAATATCATTAAACACAATCTCACAGTTGAATACAACTAAACAAATCATTCAATTGCATATAAGAAATCTTTCACCATGGGGTATATAACGTATACTACAGATTGAAACAAACATTATAACATGGTGAGTTTGAGATAAAAACGTATGAGAGACGGAATCGATACATATATGCAAGCTGAAGTATTGAAATAATGAACTTGTAGATTTAAATTGATCAAAATTCAAAGCCATATGATATACGGATACATAATTGATGCATTTCTTCGAATTTAGGATCCGTTCATGCCATAGATGTTCCTATGGTCCCAGGGTGACATATTTAATGTTTCACGTTGAAACTGTTGTCTTTCATGAAACATATGATATATTTGAGAAGACTCGCACTCATGTTTACATCTTTTTTCAAAGTCTTTCATACTACATAATATCTTCTTTATTAAAAATATTTCTGCTGTTGGATTAAATGTATTTGTGTTCTTCATAGATTCAATGAATAGTGGTGAATGCTTGTACATGAATATTGCAGTCAAGTTTATATCCTGCTCTTAAAGTACAGTTTCTACTTTATGCTTCATGTTCTACAGTAAGCCATTTCTCCTTGTATCATGATCATAACCATCAATATTCTCAAACTAACATTCTGAATTCATTTGTGTGTTTTAAAATTGCATATGAAAAAATTGATATGTGTATATATAACATTGTCATTATTTCAAAATCATGACACAAATTTCTGCAAGAAGATCTGTACTTTTTGTATATCATTCTGACTGCATTTCAAAATCATTTATATGTGATGAGGTCTGAGACATCGACTATGTGCTATAATTGTATAATTAAGCATAGTGAACAAGTTATAAAAACAGAATTTTTTGTTATTCATTCCCTTGATTACTTAATTTCGTATTTCTGCGTCTGATGTCATGCTTGCTATGATTGATCACATGTAAATGGTAGCAAGTAATTAAAGTAACTCCATAATCAGAATAATCAGAAGAAAAGCAAATAACTTAGGTGAAATAACTGTATAAACACTTTGTGATGTGTAATCATATTCTTCAAAGCTAAATTTATCAAAATTTCAACCCTTGAATATAAAATGTGAATAGAATTGTATCTCAGGCATTTTTTAAAGATGGAAATGTAATTGTTTATGTGAAATGACCACAGAAACAAGCTTACAACTGGGCGCATGAAACTAAAATAATTCCTCTCACCATAAAATCCCTTGTTTCAGACCGAGCACATAATGTGATGTGCCCCCGTGATATGATATACCACACCGAAGCATGGTTTGAGAATAACCCAGATATATACTTTCCATTGGGTTTCTTGGAAACCGCTTTTGTAATGCTATTAGTGCTCAGCAAGCATTTTCAAGCTCATTTTGTAGTGATCCAATATGTTGTTTTTAGTAGATTCGAGTCCTTATACACACCCGAGATGAGAGTATTATGTACCTCAATCAAATTATTCACAATTTCCAACTTGTTTGGAAGTTTTCTATTTTTTTCATGTGGGTTTTCAATATCAACAATAATCATTTTGTCATCAAAACAAGCATGTCGACTTTGAAACATTGATTGGCCCGGTCAATTAATAGAACACTTTTTAGGCTGCATCCTCTGAATTATTTCTCCTCACCACCAGTGTAGTATCATTTGCATGAGTTGCTATTCTAGCAGCTGTTATATATTTAATTAGGTCAATAATATATATCATGAGAGAATATACATTAAAGAGTAACAAGCATAATATGGATCCTTGAGGAACTCCACACGTGATGCTTCCTACTCAGAAGAGTGTCAATGTGAATGATAGAGGCTCATATTGGGCTAGTATTAAGACGTATTTCAATCAATTGTCTTCTGTTTTTAGTTTTTACAGTTATACGATGAAATTGTATTCACCAGCCCTCTTGTATCTACTGTATTCAATCTCCCCATGAGGAGAGCGAGATGTTAACTATCAAAAGCTGATGCCAAGAGCTGATTACTGATGCTATTGTCAATTGTAATAAATCATTTTCATCACGATTGATTCAGAATCTGTTTCTTGGTTGAAATGATCGAATTGATTTCTTCACAAGCAATATGATTTTTTTATATATAAACAATTATTCTATCATCTTCCTCGACTGTTCTACAGTAACATGCCATCTGTTCGAAATAATCAATCTGTATATTTTCAGCTTCATCTGTTGTCAGCCAGTGTTCTGTAAGTGATAGAACATCTATTTCAGTTTCAGCTAAATTAACTTCCAATTCATCTCATTCGTGCCCAGTACTTCTAATGTTTGGATTAAAAATCACGAATGCATCCTCTTCCCTTTTTAATTTCCTGCGTCAGATGAAAACGCACTTTTTTAATCACAAACAATTACGGATTCAAACAAAATACCAACTAACAACAAATACTGTTATCATTATATTGCTATTGTTATCGGCAATGGTTGACGAGTAAACATCGTCTCGATGGATCAATCTTTTTACGATCCACTTCGATTTTGGGTATTTCCACGACACTTAATTCATCAGTCTACCCATTTGAGTCAGTAGACGCATATCCCTCCTCTTGTTAATATTGTTAGCACATATGTGTATAACAATCAGCGATGAATCAGCTTCATCTTTCTCTCTGTTGAGCAGGATCTACTTCACCTCATTCACTCTCATTTCGAATGAATCTGTACTATGCATCAAATACGTTTACACACATTACTTGCTCCTCGAACCATGGAGTCGCATTATTACTAGAGTGCGTTGTCTGCTGTTATTCTCCCCATCTTGTTTCCATCATTCTTAAATTCAAGTTTCCATCTTTAATTCATATTTCTCTTGAATTTACCCTTCGAGTATGCTTGCATATGTAGCTTCTTTCTTTCCGTTACTCCTCTTTGTTGATTTTTTCCTCTGTTTTTCAGATCATTGTTGTTGAATTTTCATTTCATGTTGACCAACATTCACTTCCCTCGTCTTTTACACAACCGCTCGACCGCGGCTCTCTTCCTTGCAGTATTGCAGAACTGCTTTCAATTATCGATGATCGGCGGTGACCGCATATGAGTTCATAATTTTGATTAAAATTTCATCACTTTTCCTCATGGTGGTTCATTAACATCTTCTAGATCACTTACTGTTTTCTTTATCCCTTCTAGTTACAAGTCCTTTCCGTAGATCACCGTTTGCAGTAGCTCAACTACTTTCCGCAGCTTATCACACGTATAGTATCACACGGCTTGTTTGTTTGTCTGGCACCAACCTGCTCTAAAGGGTTGCAGGTGCAGGAAAGAAGTGCGTCATATCTCGGGTTGGTGTAAGAAATGATCTCCAGATGTTGAGGTATGAACTAACAAACACGATAGTGCCGATTTCAACAGTTCTTGGACACAAACTTCGAAAATGGGAAACATTATTTGGGTAAAAGCTGAGAGACGTAATTCTGTATGTCAACATGCTTGAAAGCCATCACAACCCTTATTCAAATATTCAATTTTTCATTCTAATCTACACGAATTTAAGCGTCATACCACTCGTGAGCCTACATAGTGCCCGCCTACAATTTGATTTTGGCGCTTGCCATCTTGAACTGAACTCAGCACACGAGCTCCGTAGCTGCAGGTGTCGAACTACTTTAACTAGTTCTGGTGAACTCTAACAAACAAACAAACACAAGAGTGCAAGAACTGAAGAACTAGATCAGGTAGTGCAGGACAACAGATCTGATGTGCGACATCTCGTCCGACCGAACAAAACTGAAATCAGAGCCGGGGACGAATGGGCGGAGTGAAGCAGGCCTACACACAATACAACCAGGATGATGTTTTGCATTACTCACATCGTCAACACTTTTTATCATTTCTCTTTCAATTGTGATCTCTGGATCACGTCTCAAATCTTCTTCGTAATCAAATTCAATTATTTCAAACTTCTCGCACTCTTTTTTTTTATTCCGCCGTTCCTAGATCCGTTAATTTCATGAGTATTATTGCTGGAGCTACATTTGATCGTGCGCTGCTTCTACCATCTCGTAATGTTATTTGCCATAATCCTAATGTCATAATGCCTTCACGAAATGGAAGCCATTGCTCTCTTTTGGCACTTCTGAAACCTTTGATCTCCAGTTGAGGTGAAACCGAGCGAACCGACTTTTCTCTGAAACGGGAAACATCTGAACTACCATGTTAAGACCATCTGGCGACATACAATATATGCGGTTACAGTAAGATCATTCCAAACATACTACTATCAAAATAACCAAAACATTGCCTGCAAATATAATAATAACATTATTTATTCAGCAATTGATAATTATTCAATTTGAGGTAGATATATGGGAGGAGAGGTTCTTACTTGAGATTCAACAACTATGATTACATGCTTTTCGGCAGTGTGATTTATTCAATTTATTATATTTTAATGTTGACTCCGCCAACAGTACTTTCTATATGAGTACGAACGAGCGGGTGATACTGAACGATGGAGCTAGTGAAAGGACGTTTGGGATGAATAGCTCAATGACTGTGGTTTCAATGTCGTTCAATATACTATTTGTATTACACGTGAGGAACCTGAAATAATATTCTGAAGATTGACCGAGAAAATAACAATGTAATCGATCTTTCATACATTCCATAGAATTGGTTAATTAACTCACATAACAAGGAACCTATGCAATTACTCAGGTGTTGCACAAGATACATTCCCGGTGCCTGCACAACCTGGAGAAGAATTGAATTTTATTCATCATAAATACTGAGTGTGTATATTGTGTGAATCAAAATGTCATAAAAAAATGTCTAAATTTCTTTTCAATCGAATTAAATTCATTTTGCCATGAAAAAATTGGGTTCAACCGCACCAAACTTGAACGAGATTTTCAAAAGACTACTTTGAATCTCTCGGAAGATTATTAAATTTCGATCCGTAATTGGATGAGCGACATCTAAAACTTCCATCCCAACTTCCATACTTCCATACTGAGACGAGTGCCTGAATGGTTGATACACTGAACCCTCATTCAGGAGACCAAGGTTTTATTCCCGCCATAGTCGACCATCCTGACAGTTTTTTTGTGGTTTCCCTCTGTCGATAAGGTTAATACTGAGATGGTTCCTTAACAACAGGCCACGACCGACTCCTCCTCACTATCCAAAAACATCTAATACAAAAATGTTTCAACCACACTATCATCTCGTATATCATTCACCGACGCCAATAGATCGTAGTCATCAGTATCGTAGTAATCATCATTAAGCCCAATATGAATGGAAACTTCCATCCCAATCATGTGGAGTTTTGTCTGTAGTTTTTCGTATGTTTATTTGTATTCACTGTACAGGTCACATGGTTTGACTGATCAACACGAAACTTTATCTGGATACAAAAATTATTCAAATACAAACTGTATAGTTTTCGAGCCGAATCAGTTGGAATACTTGTGAGAAACATCATCACAAATTTTCGAAAGAAAAAATTCGTTAGATGGAGCTGGGTGTGAAAGGTTTGAGAATACATTCTCCGCAAACAAAAATCGAATTTTTGTTGAACGTGCTGATACAATAATGATAAATATTATAGGGAATATTTTTTGGAATCGAACTAACCATTCTGAAAAAAATAATTATGAAATGGATACATTTCCAAATTCTGAAGTATCAAGAAGTGCATTGAAAAATGTTCAGTCATTATAATGAACAGAATGGCGTGATAGCTTCAAAAGACAATTGTCACACTCAGTTAGAATCCGAAGGTCTGGGTCACTATTACTCGAACTTAAAAAACTTTACAATGTGATCGAAAGTGAGTGGATATCATTCACCTCGATATGGTTAGTGTCTACCAGCTAGATTCGATTGATTTCTATTTTTTCAAATTCTAATTTTGAATGTTCACGATTTTTACATCAAAGATGGCCTTTTGCACAATCTTTTTCTGACAGGAAATCGAATATTCATCACACATAGAAATGCGTTTTTCGTAGAAGAAGACAGGAAATGACAAAATGTATTGGCTATATAGTATTCGGCACAAAAAGTACCTATAGAATGCGCTAGCGGCAGCTGTCAAAAATCCAACATGGCGGAAGTTTGGAGGACAGAGTAACCTCTCCGTAGTGTTTACTATGGCTACTTTGCTTGTAATGCAGCTTGGAATGGCCATGCTAAACGTTCATACGTGCGATATTGTTTTAGATTCATCTTTTGACAAATCTGTCCAACTTATTCAAGTGGATTTGGATGTTTCATTTGTAGAGAAAATGTTATTGAAACTCAGATCGGATTATTTTAATAATATGCCCCACCACATTTGTTTAAACAATTGTTGTGAGTTAGGTATTAATTATAATTACCACGTAAATGTTGTGTGAGAATTTAGATTATTATATTATTTCACTCCTTTAGTAACCTATCAAAAACTTTTATAGCCTAGGGCCTACATTAACCAATTAATTTACCCATGTAACATTTGTATTCGTTTATTGATATTAGTTCAAAACACCATTTGACCCAAGCTTAAAATGTCCAGTAGGTATTGGTAAAATGTATGGGATTTTTATTT
Source organism: Brachyptera risi (assembly GCA_964007535.1). Classification (NCBI taxonomy): domain Eukaryota; kingdom Metazoa; phylum Arthropoda; class Insecta; order Plecoptera; family Taeniopterygidae; genus Brachyptera; species Brachyptera risi. Next base: position 56,482,733 of record OZ023327.1, on the reverse strand, counting down.
TTTCTAAACATTTTCATAACTTGTTATCTAATCTAGGTCTATGTATGACTACCTATAAGCACTCCAAGGAAATTAATTGCAAGGAAAACATCAAATATGTGTTATGCTTTAAGAGTAAATTATTAATTATAAGGTTTTTGTTTTGGATAATGAAGTATACAAAACAGTTTTGCATAGTTTTTGTATGATAGGCCCTATTTGCAATCAACCCAGAACATAATATCATCAGTTGTTATGGACAATGTCAAATAATTATTTCCAATTAAATGTTATTTACAGTCGAATGTTATTTACAAAAATAGTATTTACAATTACGCTAAATGTTACAGGCACATAGTATAGCACTTTTAAAACCTAAAATTCATCATCAATTGAAATCGATGGTGACAAATAATTAATTACAATTATGCTATTTGCAATTGATCTGAAAAGTTACAGATAGGCATATCATTTGCAATCAACCTAAAATGTTTCAACAATTGAAATAAATTGCCGCATTTCGGGAATAAATAAAAGGAACATTCGCGGTTCTTTCCTACCACAGAATTACCCTGTGGTACGCAACAATTTCGCCGTGAAACACATTTTTGGGGCGAGAAAGTAGTCACAAACAACGTTGTAACATAGCCACGTGCAGAATTCTGTCCTCCAAACTCTATTTACGGTAGTCGCCGATAGAGCGCATGACTGCAACTTTTTGTGCCGAATTTTGTGCGACTCAATACAGTTATGGATTTACACCATTACTTCACTTGACTTCGTTTAGATGGGAAATTGGATTTCCGTCTTATTCCCTTCTACAGAAACTCGATTTAAGTAGAGAGAAAATTATATATATATATATATATATATATATATATATATATATATATATATATATATATATATAAATATATATATATATATATATATGTATATATATATATATATATATATATATATATATAAATATATATATATATATATATATATATATATATATATATATATATATAAATATATACATATATATATATATATATATATATATATATATATATATATATATATATATATATATATATACATATATGAATATTTAAATATATATATATATATATATATATATATATATATATATATATATATATATATATATATAAATATATATATATATATATATATATATATATATATATATATATATATATATATATCTCCTTATATATATATATATATATATATACATATATATATATATATATATATATATATATATAAATATATATATATATATATATATATACATATATATAACCATATATATATATATATATATATATATATATATATATATATATATATATATATATATATACATATGTATATATATATATATATATATATATATATATATATATATATATATATATTTATATATTTGTATATATATATATATATATATATATATATATATATATATATATATATATATATATTTATGTATATATATATATATATATATATATATATATATATATATATATATATATATATATATATATATATATATATATATATATATATATGTATATACATATATATATATTCATGTATATATATATATATATATATATATATATATATATATATATATATATATATATACATATATTCATATATATACATATTAATATATATATATATATATATATATATATATATATTTATATATAAATATATATATATATATATATATATATATATATATATATATATATATATATATATATATATATATATATATTATATATTCATTTATGCAAATTCGGGTGAGCAAGTTTGATTCTTTTGTTGAAACGACCGGACCGTTTCTCGATTTTAATAGCCTTACCCATGATGCGAGGAATACATTGTTGCAACGCGGCTAAAGTACCATTGAGGCTGTATGAGAGCTGCTGTACGTTGGCACTCCCACTGGTCATTGGTGGCATGAACAGTTGAGCCATGTTGATATGTCTTCGTTAATCAATTTTGTCTTCGGAGATGATCTGAGATCCAGCTGTCAACGTAGTAATGTTCTTGAACAATAATAATGTTCTTGACAAATAATGTACTTGAAACAACAATCAAGTTTCATCTACACACTTTTGTGTCCCTCCAATATTCTAGTCTCCGTGTTGGTATATTTCGTAATGTAAACGCGATCTCATTCAAACTTGTGTACATTGACATTGATCGTTAGTAAGTCAAATCAAATCTATCAGTCGAATTCACTATCTTAATACAAGAAATAGATTCAACCTTGAACAACCTAACGGTATGTCTTACAGTCACTGAACCCGATCCCAGAACAGCTGTGGTTTCTATTTACAATGCTCTCCCAAGCTTGAGTCGTAGTCTCCTTAAACTTAAGATCAAACAATTTCTACTACACCATGTGTATGTAGTATAGCCTTGAAGAATCCATATTAAGTGTCCTATTTACATCTTGCCTACCGGCTTGATTGCAAACGTTCGGGGCCCAAGTTATCAACGGAAAACCAATCATCGTATTGACTTACAGTTTTCGGTTAGATGATCACTAGTATTTAATACGTGCTCGTACGAAGAGCTTCGGTTCGTGGTATGTGTTCAACCCTTACAAAATAGTTGTCAAAAATTAACACGTTTCCACATGTTTTTCAATGTTTTCACGATTTTTTCAGAGTGAATAAATAGAAAAATATGATTTTTAGTGAACGTAGAGGCACAGATATACTCATTGTTGTTTCATTTCAGAAGTAATTATACGGATTGGTTCTACCGTTTACCCAGCATGTGTTGGGAGCTAAAGGCCTGTATTGATACTTTTTGTCCTGTTTGGTTCGTTCCCTGCAGGTTTTACTCATGGATTGTGAGATGTAAAGTAGCCTCCTAAGATTTAGAAAAGTAGTAAGAAGTGAGTGTGACCACGATGATAACATGAGCTTGTATAGTTTCAATTATAATGTCTTCATTATTATATTTCATTGTTGACGTATTTCGATACTTGTAAACACTGTATCCTGACCTGTCAATACCATGTTCATGTCCAAGTGAAATTGTATGCATACTCTTCATGAAATAAAATTGATAATTATTATTATCATCCAAATTATTTTGTTGCCCACTTCACGTTCGTTTGTCTCGTTTTTAATTCGACGTTGGTTTTACCATTTGGGGCGATAGTTGAATCTGGGATCACGAATATGGGTTACTGATCTTATTTCATGGTGGCATTTGCTATCTGATTCACATCAATTTGTAGTTGGAACAATTCAAATTACATTCTCACATTTTACGTCGTCCTGGGTGTGAATTCCGATTCGTTATATTATACCATTTGACCACCCCCACGCGTGTGTTTGCTTTTGAAACGTAGCATTTACCTATAACATAGGCTATAAAATTACTTCATCTTATCATCTTTGATTATGATTATTGGTCAATGAATTAGGTTAGTTTCCGAAAGACATGGTATTTTAAAATATTGACTCGAGGCACTCCACTGGAGTGACATGGTATGTAAGTATTTGACCGATTATTTCCGTACAACAATCTGTCAATAATACAAATTCTTTCTATCAATTAAAATGTCTACTTTTGTTCACATTTACAAATCATAGAGTTTTCACTGTATCTATCTTTCACTATTTACACCCTTCGACCTTCGTTATCAAGATCAAATATCAGTATCAACTCAATGACGTGGCCTCCTCATTATCTGAGACCACTTATCACATCCGGCCGTCCACGCCACAATTCACGGCCATCTTCGACTGAGCGAATCGCGAGCTTCAAAGTCAACGTCAGCGCAGCCGTGCAGCAACGTCTTATTGCATCAATTATATTGGGTTTTAACGACGCACTATACTGATGGCTACGATCTATTGGCTTCGGTGGATGATGAATGAGATGATGGGATAATGAGATGTAAGGTTATTTTATTATTAGGTGTTTTGATGGTGGGAAGGAGTCGGTCGTGGCCTGTTGTTAAGGAACCATCCCAGTATCAACCTGAACTGTAGAGGGAAACCACGCAAAACCCCTGTCAGGATGGTCGACCATGGCGGGAATTTCAGTCGGCCACGCATCTTGAAAAAGTTACGATTGCCAGGCGAGCTTTTTCTGTTCTAGCATCCATGCTGGGAAATGCATCTTATCGCGGCCGGTGCCGTTGGATGCGCTGAAGAAAATGGCTCCAATCTGCCTACGACGTTTTCGGTTCCGACTGATCGCTCTTGCGGAAAAGCCAGAAAAGTGATCGGGAAAAGTCGATTTTTTCGCCAATCAGACGTGTTTTCAGTCTAGGATACGTGATCGCCACTCGATTACGAAAAATTTCGTGGAAATCGCTTGGGTATCGGCGATATCTTTTGGATCACAATATCAACGAGTGAGGTTTCTCGCTGATTCTTGTTGGTTTCTGTACCTTTCAATTCAGTAGTGCCTCAAGAGAGAATTGAATCTTGTTTGGAGATTGTCTGGTGTGGGTGGGTGTGCGCCCGAGATATCGAAAAGTCTCAATTTAGAAAGAGGGCTCTCCACGACTACTCCATAGTGAGAGGCCGAATTCACTATACAGCAGTTAATATGATAAGTAGCATAAGGATAAGAAGAATAAGAAGTAGTTAATATGATCATATCCGCTCAAATCCAGAGTCATCATATAATATATATGTACATGTATATAAATATATATATATATATATATATATATATATATATATATATATATATATATATATACATCATTATATATGTATATATATATATATATATATATATATATATATATATATATATATATATATATATATATATATATATATATATATTTATATATTCATATATATATATATATATATATATATATATATATATATATATATATATATATATATATATATATATATATGTGTATATATATATATATATATATATATATATATATATATATATATATATATATATATATATATATATATATACATTCACTATTTTCTCCATCTTATCACACTATATCATTCTCATCAAATTATATTCATTATATATTCCCAACATATATTATTGAATAAATCACTATATAATCTCACTATTGGGCATTTTACAAGATCACAGTGAAGAAATTAGAGTTCGGTTGAAATAACTTGGAGCGATTCACAACCATACAAATGAGTAGGCTTACATGCTTCAGAAAAGTGTTATCTGAAAAGATGTTATTTCAAGTCGTTATTCTACCGTTGTTACGGATTATATGTCTGGAAAAAGAGTAATCATCCATATCTTCAGTAGAACTACGTGACATGACAAACTCATTATATCAGTTCATCTTTGAAGTGGAAAGATGTCAATCAGATAGAGTGATATAGAAATTTCGTTTGCTTCTTAATCAAAAATAGTAAAATGCATCACGAGCACATATATTTGGTGGAAGTGCCGTGTTTACATAGACATGTAGATGATACTGAAAACATGTCCATTTACTGTCAGTAAAACGAGTTGAGAGTTCACGAAAGTCTCTTAATTGCAGTGTCGAAATCATTTACCCGTACCCTCCGAACCACTAGCTCGATCAAACACAAAATTTGCATGGGTATAGTAGATAAATAATGAAACTATGTTTCATCTGTCTCACTTTTCAGGGGGTATCATTTTCACTAACTCAATCTTGGGCTAAAAGTGCTAACATAGTTTTCGATTCATAAAAATATATGATACGGAGGAAATAGAACAAATATTTGTCAAGGCTCGTTCAGAGTTTCATATCATCATTTATTCTGTTTCACCCGCGAGTATAGTGAACTATTAACCTGTGTTTGGCCGTTTTTTACGCTCGATTCAGGATATCCGAGCTAGGAGGTATGAACCACGTATGAGCAAGTAGGGGGCAACTCGATAGCTCATTGTATTGTATCTGAATTGGAGTAGACAAAGTGGTAGGGGTTATCAGATGCCATGTGTAGCAGACCACGCAGTCAACAGTTGATGAATGTTGACTTAGACCACCAACATATCCTGAGGGGTAAACAACCAGTAAATTTGGTGTATATTTGATTTCAGATTTCATGGGATTTCAAGTAGATTTCGAGGGATTTCATGAAGATTTCATGACGAGAGTTCACCAGATTTCAGGAGTTGTTAACCCCTCGACTTAGCTCTATACACGGCACCTTGTCATATTCGTTTACTATTCCCCAGACTCTCAAACATTGATATAATATCATAGATGTGTATGTATATTATCGAAATGGTAATACATTCATATAATTTAATGAACATATACATATAACAATACTCATCAGTTATTCATTCAAAAAACATCAAAACATTATGCAATGAATGATATCTCATTTGTTACTTGAACAATGAATATACAATCTGGAATTATAAAATATATACATTTTCAAATGATATCCACTGAAGGCATCACAAAATGGAATGATTCAGGTTGGTTGTTAATTGATTTCAAATTGAGTTTCAATTGATTTTAATTATTTTTAGACTTTTGAAATTCAAGATCATCACTTCTTCAAATTCATGATTGTAAAATATATACCAAATATCTTTTTAAATATTTTTCTCCTATTTGTTATGTTTTTTTTGTCATTTTCTACTCCATGAATAATAGGAATCATGGAATAATAATATCGGATCCAATATTTGAACTCATTTTTCACACCGTGTTAAGAGTAATAGTAATCAAGTAATGTCCGGTAGTATTATGGAAACTCGACAGTATATTATTGTTAAAATATGTGCATACATATTTCACGTTGAGTTCAATGAGGGACTGTAATTAACTGAAGGGACGGATGAATGAATGATGAGAAGGCGGAATGATGATATGAAAGTTTCCTAGTTGATTGGATGGATGATGGGAGAGAAGCGGTCGTGACCTATATTGTGAGAACTATCTCGGCATTAATTAGCCCAGACTACAAAGGAAAGCCACGGAAAACTCCCAATAGGATGGACGGTGAAAGGGAAGGGGGAGGGTGATCGAACCGAGGTTTGATTTGCCCCTCATCTTCCGGATTACATGGAGCGAGTGCCGAGGGGAATTAACAACTTTTGGAGTAGGGTGTACACTTTGCAAAAGAAAATCACCTGGAATCAATAATATCACAATAAATCACCGGAATACAAAGAATCAAGGAAATCTAAAGAAAAATCAATGAAATGAAAAAAAACTATATCACGTGGAATCAAAAAACAAATGACGGAATCAAACAAATTCAACGGAATCACACGGAATGAGGAGAAACCTAGTGTTTTAAAATCTGGAAATCTAATGAAGAATCACCATAAGATTGTAGAAAAGTCAATAACATCACGTGGAGTCGAGAAAAAATGATGTTGGAAAAAAATTAACGGAATCAGAAAAAGTCAACAGAATCACAGAAAAATTAACGGAATCGCAAAATAACAATATGGATTCATACAAATCAACGGTATGGAAAAAATCAGTTGAATCACGTATGTCATGCTAATTTCTTAATAAAATTATCACACAATAATCAATGAATAGTCATTTATTCGCTCGCGGCCTCGGAGCTCCACAATGAGGATAACATGTAACGAAATATTCTCAGTCAGGCTGGTTTCACCGCATCACGTGATCTACTCCCACCCCGCAGGCCCCGCACCACCAAGCATGCTACCAGCATCGTCCATGCGCTCTCTACTATAGTTTTCAAGCTGTAAGGAGCAGATGTTTGCTCCTCATTCCTCAACAGGTAGAGCTGAAATGAAGTATATTCGGTCGAGTTCGGCGACTCTAGTCGTGTCAGTCCGGTTCTCGGCCCAGAAGATGAAAAACCTATGACCATAAGCTCCACCTACTCGCAAGTCCCAAACTACTCGAATACGAGTCAATCGTCGGACACCAAGTTCGCGATCAATTCTCGTGCGCTCTTACGATGAACCCTCGTGTACTGACGAAGCTCTACGCTTTCCAGTTTAACAAACCTCATTTTTGTCGTTATCAGATCAACGAACGTATTCACCTTATAACGTTATACCCAGTTTTATATATCGAGTTTAACGACGCACTGTAGTGAGAACTAACGATCATTGGTGTGGGTGTATAGTGGATGAGGTGTTGGAAAGAAAAGTTGAATAGTGAAAAGGAACGGAGTCATAGCCTTTAATTCTGGAATTATCACAATATTTACTTCAACGACCGAAAGAAACCATAAAAATCTCAGGCGTAAAGTCAACCATGACGGGAATCAAACCCTGGTATCCTAAGTAACGGTTGAACTAGCCATTCATCACAAATTTCTTACTGAACCAGCGAGAGACGGAAAAATCACGGAGTGCGTCGAATTATTTATTGTAATATCACCAGCTATGACTATGCTAATGATGCTATCTATAACATACTTTGTTATTTATCAGTCGACTATGACAAAAGTGGTTACAATAATTTCAATAATATCACAAGTTTATGTAAATCCTATACACAGGTTCTCGTTAGTGATTGTTTTAAGCCCTAGAGCAACAGCTAGCGAGCGTATCTGTACTATCAGCTCTAGATAGCCTACCACCTACCTATACACTGGGGATGGAAAACTAAAAGTACTAACTCAATTCCTCCAGTTGACTTTAAACATCGTTCGTGACAGTTCATTAGGGACGATGTCGCCTTTATCCAATTACTCAATAAGAGGGGTGGTTGGGTTGGGGATGTCAGGGTTGGAGTGGGAGGTGGGGTGAGGGGGGAGGAGTGAATCAGAACATAATAGTCAGGGCGCACAGCTTAGGCTCCCAATCACTGACAAAACCATGAGACTAGCTTTTCTCGATGCAAGAAAACCCACAATCACGCCTTTTGTGTGACTAACGATATAAATCGATTGCTACCTAACCTCAAGCCCATATTCGTGGTGCCTGCCCGAGGTACAATTCTCTGGAACTTCCTTTCCGTTTGACCAACGAAATTATGGGGCAATCAACGTCTAGCTGTGATGTTTGGGTAACAATGCCGAGAATCATCGACAAGTTAATGGCTTCAGAAATGGCACGCAATATCAACAGACATAACTTAATGGGTATCCCACTGTGGTAGAAAATATGTCACCCTGCACAGTGTGATAACGTGGGAAATAAAACAACAACTGTTCCCTAGAACCAATGAAATCAATAACGTGATCAAGTAATACGGTTATTGCATGGCTTGGATACAGCACCTGAATAATGGTTTTACAAGCTGTTGTCGTTGTGGGGATGTTACTTATTTTTATGATAGTTGAATAACCGGTAGTGATGATGAAATAAGTCGGTCTCACTTTTTCAGTCATGAAAATCTCTGATTTGTACACAAGAATTTCGATCAATTTTGAGAACATACCTGAAGGATATAATAAGGACATGTCAAGCAAAGTTGAAATGAAAAAAAAAATTCTCTACTATATCTTGGATCCCTCTTAACCCCTTACCTAATAGTACTATTCTCAAACCCTAGGAAGCGCAACACCCGGCCGTGCTGGATTGAGGATTATGAATTATGATTGACTATCGCCAGCCCGCTTGTGACTATCTTGCGGTAAGATATATATATATATATATATATATATATATTATATATATATATATATATATATATATATATATATACATATATATATATATATATATATATATATATATATATATATATATATATATATATATATATATATATATATACATACATATATATATATATATATATATATATATATATATATATATATATATATATATATATATATATATATATATATATATATATATATACCAATTGCAGACATACGCGGAGAGAATAGAAGTTTTCAAGAAGTACTCACTTTTGTTTTGCAGTAAGCGCGAAGTGTCTTGAGAGCTAATCTTTCGCATGTGATGAAACGTTAGAGATTAGTAGAAAAAAATATATATGTCAGACTCGGCTGATCAAATATCTGTTGAATCAGTTTTCATCGGTGCTTGCAATAATTTCGTTCATTTCACTATTCAAATACGCATGTACTTTAATCCTGAATCTGGGTGGAAATCTTAGTTGGAATTAAAAGCGATTCAAGCAATCACACTTCTAGGCTTGCAATCGTCATTTTCGTTGTATTCCATTATATGAATACCATCACACGTCATGTTGTGTGAGCGAAAGTGATACGAACATTTTACATTAGTGAATATTTGAATCTTTTTTTGAATCAGTATATTGTTTATATTATTGTTGTCGTTGTTGTTGTATGTTGAAAGTTATTTTCATCTCATTTTTCTCCACATATGTATAAGATAGATAATTTTCCAAACACCCTTGTCATAAGGGTAATGATTTTGTGAACAAAAATTTGTAAATGCAATTATTATTATCATATATAAGTTCAACCTCTGAAATATCATTATACCCTGCATCTGGTTTCCAAGATTGAACTTGAATTTTGAATAAGAAATGTTATCAAAATATATAAATATATAATATATATTCAGCCGAGCTTCAGCGAGGATTCAATTTGACATACTGAAAAGAATTGGTGTTCGTTTTCATGTTTTTTTTTTCTTGTTTTCATGTTTTTTTTCTTGTTTTTTTGTCGGTTCTCCACAGGTCAAACGGCTACAGCTATCAACTTCAATTTTTTTCCATCGTGGTTCCTCATCTAACTCAGATCTGTATAGTTTTGTGGTATTATCGAGTGGTAACTTTTATTTTTATGAATTTTAGAAATTTCAAAAATACCCATTAGAATGGCACAGCGGAAAAAAAGAAGATATTTTTATTTTCCAAAAATATGAAATTTTGCGTGAGGTTTAATTACATTCTGATACACATTTATGGGGATTATCAGCTTGATCGGGTGAGTCATTTTGAAGAAACGACATAAAATGTGCTACATTGGTACCACTCGAAGCAGTTTTTACCCATTCATTACTTAAATGTCACCCAATTGGCGAATGTATGCAGAAGTTTGGCAAAGAAGTCGACATACTATTACTTTCCGCTCGTCTAACAACGCGTTTATAGCGTTTTCCTAGTTATTTCAACATTGCGTAGATACTATAGGTATAGTAGCGTTCTCTACCGTATAGGCCCTGGCTTAACCTAACCTCAATGGACATTCCCTTATGCCTCAGTTACTACACTGTGTATTAATATGAGTTTATTATACCATTGTGAGAAATCATGAAATATTGAAGCAACTAAAAACTTCTTTTCATTGTTGGATTTGTAATGCTGTTCATGTTTTAAGAGTTGATGAAAGCGTCGAAAAGTTGCAACTTGTGTTGATTCCCAATGGAATGAAATCAAAGTCTGCAAACAGGCGGCATGCTTCGTAGCCTGCACGGTAGTGTAGACTTTGGAAATATCGACGATTGCTAAGTATGCTGTTCGTATTCTGGCACTCGTATGTTGGCAAAGGACGTATTTCACCTTATAGATCATCGAACGGACTAACCGTCGAAATGGGGGGAGAATGGTTTAGAATCACAAATGGCTATTTTGCTCTTTGCATTCGAGAACAGTTGTTCCTGAAAATAGTAGTCGCTATAATGGTGGAATGTCACTAGTGGAAGAAATCTTTGGTGAGCCAGGGTGGACCAGCTGAGCTCGGCACTTGGAAAAAAGGAGATCATAATATGAGTGAGAAAGAGAGAACGAAAGAAAGAGTGAAATAGTGATAGGCCCAAAAAGAGTGAGAAGAATAGAAGAAGAAAAAAGAAAGTAACCTTTGCCAAGTCCTGATCTTTCTATCAATTTATTTATTTCCTCTAGCGGGGAACGTGAGTGGGAATTGAGACACTCTTAGAGGCACTTGAACTTTTGGGGAGAAATCTTTCACAGTAAGTAATGGAAAATTATTTCCGGTTATGGCATTCATGAAATTGAAAATGTCAAAAGGTATGTCAACGAGAAATACATCTTTCACGGTCAACGTTGTGATAGATGTAGTTGAAGTTTTCTGTGGATAAATCTCGGATTATTGGTAAATAAGCAATGACAGAAATATTTTCATGATTAGCATGAAGTTTCATTATTGAAAGGAGTTGATCCTGCATTTGTTATTCATTAGTTCAAAAATATATAATACAAATATTCGATAGTCGTAATGTTGATAAAGTGTTTACTCAATTTTACTCATGATTTCATTTGATGTACGTCTGATCCGTATCTTATTATAGACAAGACATATTGATAATCATGATGTGGCTACATTAAGAATGAAACTTTCACCATATATGTGATATATATACCAAGACTTGTCACATAATGTTAAGGCGAAACTCACTCCTACTTTTACCTCCATTGAGGGGGTAGCCATAGCATAAAGATTATTTTTGACAAACATTTTTTCAAATTTTTCAAATTTTTTTGGGAGGTATTGCTAACGATTATTTGGAGAATTCGTGATCGCAACTCATGTGGTTTTTTTCTCTATATTTCAATATTTGAATGGAACACAGACGGTGATGCGTAATTGAAACTTCATCGGGTACGTTTTCCCAAGTACTACGTTTTCTCTGACTCGTCACATCGTAACTCAAAAACTACTGGTCCGATTTGAAAAAAATTTGTTTCAGAATGTGTATTTCAATTGTCATTATCTTTTCTAGCAAAACTATGGAAATAATCAGTGCACATGAATATTCAGGCGTGAATGGGTGGATCAAAAATCATATATAATCT
>OZ023327.1:56462563-56467563 GCA_964007535.1 Brachyptera risi | reverse complement strand
ATTCTAAAAACAAAGGACGGACCTGTGGGCCTTGATATTGTGAGTCTTGACGTTTGAGAAACAGAGCCTTGGTATTGTGTGCCTTGCTAAACTGTGCCTCGAAGAGTGTTGATTATTTTTTTCGTAATGAGTCCCGAAATATATGCGATAGTATAGAGAGCATTGATAGGCCCATAGCATTATTGACTTTTGTGAAAAGTGAACCTTGGTATACTGTGACTCGAATTCAGGCTCTCCGGGCGTTGATCATCAGGTCTCGGATTCATGTGGAACTGAGGAGTAAGAACCCTTGCGGCGACTGCCACTTGTAATAATGTGTTACGTCTAGCCAGCTCCAAGAGACTGGGAACTTTGATTGAATAATTTTCTATAGGAGAGCTAAATACCACGTCAATACGAGATAATAATATAGCCACGCTCTCTTAGAAGACATAAATGTGACCTATATTAGCCCACCTCAAGAGCAGAGCTAAGATTACGTGCTAACAACAATGAAAATACACAAATACTGTACATGTTACTATGGTACTGAGCTCCACTAGTAAATATAATCCAATCAAAATCCTCAGTTTCTAAGAACTAACTGAGCCTAGAAAGTTATTTTAAGTGGCAGTCCCGGTAAGGGTCAAGATTACATAGTGTGCCTGGGCGTATGTGGAAAGTGGGCCATTTCATGGCCAGTCCTATGATGTGGTCACAGTCTTGTTGTTATATAACATTCAAGAAATTTAAGCTCACTTCAGCCAAACGTTGAAGTTTTCGGAAAGAGAGCCTCGATTCAATCAGTCTTGACCTGTACTAACAGTGACGCAACACTCAGGGCTGACTACACCGAGGTCTACTCTCCCCAAACGTCGAGGCTCACTCTATGAAGGCTCAGTTCAACATGAAATCGAGCGATGATAATCACGGTCCTAAGAACCACACATTTCTGGCGCATCATATTAAGACTCACTATATCAAGACACAGCATATCAGAGCTGACGTTCCAAAAACGTAGAGGCTCACTATTCCAAAATCCACTATACGCATCCATTAATTCATGAATCTAATTTTAGGATGTATACTCAGAAAAAATCACCGGTTTTTGTGAAAATAGGAGACCTTCAGATTTCCTATCCCTTTGGGGGTGATGAGACTGGAACTTTTTTCAGGATGTATAATTAATAACTTCAATTTGGTTCAGATTGTATATATGTTTTTTCACTCTGTTTGGTAACCATAACCATAGCATTTGTAAGAAATCAGTGATTATGACCTAGGGTGGGGTCAAACATGAAATTTTGACATGGTTCGTGAAATTTTCCGCTTTTTTCCAATCATTCTTGTGACGAATCTACAAATCGGAAATTCAGGTAGAATTAGGAGAAAACATGTATAGTTGTTTCTTGATGATCTAGTTATTTCGTAGCGTGATTTTGGCACTCCAATGTTTTAGTTTCCGAAACAGTTGCGTAAAGCTGATGTTAGGCATTACACCTTTCTACTTTTTCGTAGCAGTATCAACAATCCACCTATAGACCAGTGGCTCACGACACACTAGTCTGGTATGGTCTGAAAATTCAGGCGTACGCATTGTACGTCACTTGTTTACATTTTCAGGTTACGCTGTGCCGATTTCCTCTTACTGCGACATGCGCACATCTTCTGGGTGGTCTGAATTCGGGTGAAATGACAACCTCTTTTTCGGGCACTTTATCGTACCTTTGTATATAACGGTGAGAATTTTTTCATTTGTCCCACGTCGAACGGTTAACGCGTGTTCTCGAGAATTATACACATTCTCGAGATTTGGGCACCTGAAGAGCGCATACTGGAATACAGATACTACCAAGAGTGAACGTGGGCTTGGCGTGTTCACTCAAAAAGAGAATATGCAAGTGGGTAGAGAGGTTGTACTTATTCAAGGAAACGATCGAAACCTGACCCAAATAACCCTAACCAATTTCCAGAAATAGTAGGTCTCACACCATTATTATACGCTAAGCCCACGTTCACTCTTGGTAGTATCCTTATTCCGGTATGCGCTCTTCAGCGCCCCCATTTGGACAGGCCACGCACACACATACACACATCTAGGCTCATATATGAATACATATACATAAATACAGACGAATTCAGATCGCAGACAGTTCAGTCTAGAGTATGATGGAATATGATACTATACATAGAAGAATTTCAAAACTATTATCATTACAATTACAATCACTATAATTATCAAATAAACACATTGGAAATGAACACGACTACGAGAATACTTTTATATGTGTAATATGATTTTTATACATCATCTGAGAATAATGATGTTTTGTCCAAAGACAACAGAAAATATGCTATATGATTATATCTTCGAAACATCAATTTCTTGGACTTGTTTCGTTCAGTAGTTAACCAGATGTCTATTTACTGTAAGAACTGCGAGAGAAATTCGCAAGTCATAATATACGGTTGAAGAATTTCGAAATGAATGTTTCGAATGGTGTCCAATGTAAAAGAACAATGCAAGGAGATTGGAGTGAGTCAAGCGGAGGAAGGAAGGAGTGGGAAATAGCTACAGGCGCTCTTGGAATGTGTTTTCCAGCAGTTGAGCAGCTACTGATGTGAACAAGATGATGTCGGGCTCGTCGGCCTTCCTCATTAACACGCTCAACATTCTACCGGCACAATGACTCAACAAGAAGAGTAATTTCCTGACTGCCATCAAGGCATCATTTTATTCAATCAGATAAAACCAAAGATACACCGATGTATCAAGGATATTATAAGACAATTAACACATTCATTCATTGTGATGCCGAGAATTGGTGACAGTTCTCATAGTAGAGGAGACGATAAGGAAAACATGTCACCTCCCTTATCTGACATTACTTGCTCCTTCACATGCATCTTTAGACTTGATGAAATCAATAGATCGAAATAATATTGAACATGGTGAAACGATAATGTTAGGACCACAGCAATCAAATTGCCTTGAAATCCCCATCGTTTAGTGTGGAGTTTTGCGGCAGCCGGCATGTAGTTTGTGAAAGGTGGGAGGGGGCACAGATCGACGCAGAGCGAAGTGGGCATCATGAGTGGTTGGACTTGGCGGTCCATCGGTCCTCCAGTTGCCACTTGGCGAATATAAAAACATTACAGGAGTGTTGCAACTAGAACTACGTTTCCACGTCACGTCGATCAACAACAAACATCAGACATCGATCTTACGAAAACGTTCAAATCTATTTTGAAAGAAAATTGAAATGAAAAATAAATTGTCGATATCGATCTTTTACGATAGTGAGGCGAAGAAATTAAATTTCAATCTACCAGAAAAATATCATTTCCAGTTGAACGGTTTGACTTGGAAGAAATTATCTTAATATATTTTCAAATTTCATAGTTGGATAGAGAAGAAAGATATTGGATTTAATCATTACAGAGAGAAAAGCATCTGAAAATGTGAAACACATTTTATATTACTTGTCAATAATAGCCTTTGGTACTATAGGAATTTCAAACATCAATTTGCGAAAGTAGATTTAGCAATCAATCATAAATTACTTTCACTTGATGGTGGTCCAGATTAGAGATGTGCCAATTCTTCATTTCAATCTGCTTTCGATCGTGGGTTTCGTCATACATTTTGTAGTACGTGGAATCACGTGGCGTCGAAAATTATCATTCAGTCTTCATTATTTTTTAAAGATGTTGGTGGATATATTGTAGATGGAAAAAAGTGAAGAAAGAATCAAATCCCAATCCCAAACATATTTAATCTCGGAATTGATAAATAAGCTAAATGTGCTGAATACTGAATTGGAAAAAAATATGTTTCTATCGGATGCATGGACCGAATTGAGCTACTTTTAATCAATAACTGATTGTGACTGACTACAAATGATGTAACTGGTGAAATGAGAGACGATTTTCACAACTGTCCACATCAAGGGTGTTTCAAAATTGAATTGATTAATAAACACAAATTCAAATAATATATCTTTTCAAACTATTAGTATTAACAAACTTTTCAACACATTTCCCTGTATACTTTACTGGTTAGTATTTCGAAATTGTTCGGTCCACCCCTCTCCCTCTCCATTTCGAGTCGTGAAGAAAATTCGAGGAAAAACTGACGTATTTTGATGAAAGTGAGGATTATTAGCATTTATACACTAACTATCAACTATATTTTTTTACAGACATGTAGTTGAGCACATAACTTGTTACTGAATAAAAACAAACACTGTTCGCAGCATTGTTATGATAATTGTCGATCATGTTCCTTATTCCAGTTGAAAATTGAATCAGGTATCAGTAAAATGATAATATTCAGTTCATATTTAAAATTATCATAACCAAAACATTAATCCAGTAAGTATCAAAAGTGTATGCTGAGAGCTTGAATATTGTTTTTAAAAATTGTTATTTTTAGACAACAATTCATTCTGCGAACTGATTAGGCGATAAGGATCAGATTTGTCGCATCTAGTTCAGTTATTCCCTTCGAACAAACACAGGGATCCGTGTTTCAAACAAAAGGGTGTGCGATTTTTAAGCCATGGCATTAAAATAAATACTGAACGAGCGTACGTACGTAAAGTTAAGCTGTGATACCGACTTAGTTTAAAGGGGTGGAGCAGTAATTATATCCAATGACCTATTACCATGTAGGAGAGTCGACCAGCACTGGTACACTTGCCAATGCAATGTCTCTGCTCACTTAGTGCTCTTACACAGACAAAATTAACTGGATAATTTAATGTATTAAGTAGATTTAACAGCTTTTAGATGTTACTTCGTTGTGGAATACAAATATGGATCATTAAAACGGAACTTACAAGCTTTAGACGGATTAAAATGTTCCAATAATTTCAAAACCATAAAATACCAATTTATAAAAGCCAATGTTAGGTCACAGGAAAATATTACAAAGTTACAAAACTGTACATGCGGTGAGCGTAGTTCAATTACGAATACGTATCTTCAGCTGCGATTTAGATTCGAAAAGATGTAAATAG
>OZ023327.1:56452563-56457563 GCA_964007535.1 Brachyptera risi | reverse complement strand
TCAATTTGGACAAATGAAACATATTCTATTCTATTCACCTTATTGAGGTGAATTTATTTCTATTCACCTTATTATATTATATTTCACCTATTTCACCCCTATTCAATTATTGAGAGATGTATAGGCCTAACTTGGAAGATATTCAAGTAAGTACTAAAATAATCACAGGTGAACGATATATTTTTATTTGATCTCTCTTCGCGTTTCATCGCCGAACAAGGTCATGACAATTTTATACTCAGAGGCTACTGAACACAAAACGTGGGTGCGGGTCACATGAAAAGAGGCGGAAAGATGGGCCGTTTGCCTTTTTTTGACCATAGTAGAGTTAAATTCAATAAATGAAGTCATTCATTTGTTCTGACTCGGAGCGTCACCAAGAGAAATTTGCCATCAGGTTAGCGGACACAAATCACGTGACTCCCACCCCGCAAACCACACGCCACCAACCTTCTCGGCTTCACTCAGTCCAAGCAATACTTTGTCTAATATATGCATGATCTAAGGTTTTACCGTTGCCGCTATTATTGAAATAAACGTTTTGATGTTCCTAGATGGCAGTGTAGGGATTAGCCTGCCCTACCACTTGTTAAAGGGATATTTTGTTTCCTCTAGTGTAGGCTACCCTGTAGCGTCCCCTCTCTCTTGATCCCTAGAGCACTTTGTGGTGGCGCTCGCACAGCACTTGCATACTAATGTAGCCATCAGCAAGCGACGCCAACGACGCCCATACATGAACGTCGACGTTGGAGAAGAAAGCGTCGCGAAGTCTGTTCCTCTGGAAACAGCTAGTGATGAACAACGATTTGTAATCATTCATCAAGCTAATTTGTATCGTTAAAGTTTTGAAAGCCAGAGATGAGGAAAAGCGAAGCGGACAATCATAATCCTTAATACGTCTTAGTGACAGGGAAACGAAATCTCCATGCAATTTCACTCAAGCTAAATACGACTTGGACAAATGTTTCCTTCCTAAATGAGACTTTTTAGCAGCGACACTCCATTGCCAAGGGTACTCACTAGATCAGTGACATTATTCGAACGTGATTTATGTATTGGTCTTCATTTCGTTATTGCTTAGCATTCATTAGTAAAAACATTGAAACATGTTCTGATTGGATGCAAATTATCACGTGATGGTGCATTACAGTCTACCAGACGCCTAATGTTTCAATTCCAGTAAATACTTATGAACTAAGATTTTTCTCTGGTCGTTATTGTAATGATGTAAGGAATTCGATGTCCAGATGTTTTTGTATCCCCTGTATAACATTTTCATCGCTAGGTGAATTGCTTTCATATTTTTCTCAAACTTCTTGAGTGAAGAATGTTGAAACATGGCATCAAACGATGAATCAATATTCCATTTCATTCTTCAGTCAATATTTCGTGGAAAAGCTGTGGAACGTTCAAAATATGCTAACTTAGTTGCATATTTTCATGAATTTATCGAAAAACATCTTGATTCTGCATTAACAGTTTATTGAACACTTTGTGAAAACTATACACACACAGCTCCAGAAGTTGAAGAGAGGACAAAACTTCTGCATTTGCAATGAATGTAGATGGGGCTGCTATCTCGACTAGAAACTCATTATGGCATAACCATGATTTCAATGAACAGTACAATCATATATTGTCCATGCCTCCAATGTTTGTTCAATATTTATTGTCATTTGCTGTTGTGTTCTGATCAAACAAGAATTGATTATTGTTTGCTTAACGGCCCCACCAGCAGCTATAGGTCATACGAAGGTACGAATGAGCAGGTGATTATGAAATTATAAAGTGATGATAAATGAAAGGACAATTTACAAAAACCCATGCCTTATGCGGGACTAACTCACGCCCAACGGTCTGTTAGGTTTCTAAAGCGGTGCCTCAGCTGGCCGAGCTACCGGGAATGACTATCAAACAATTCAATTCAAATGAATTAAATTCATGTATTCATTTCTTGAGCAGTAACATTCTACACTCAGTATTAAAAGTACATGCTTTGAAATAAGTCAATATATTATTACATATATAAAATTATATATTCAAAATTACAAACTGAAATTACATTCAATTACGATGGCAACGAATTATATAGTGTGTTATTGATTGATAGGTACTCTCCCACTGTATAAGGGCATAATTTAACAAGGTATTTCTTGAGTTCATTTTCAAAACAATTGGTTCCAGGTTTAGATTTCATTGTTGGTGACAAATTATTATATGAAACTGTTCCAGAGTAGAATGGGCTTTCTTCATATAGCTTCAAATTATGTTTGTGTTGATAAAAATAATTCTTACTTCTAGTGTTGTAGCTGGGGGTTGAAAGAAGACTATGGCAGTTATTAATAGCGAATAAAATTGTGTGTTAGATATATACTGCTGGTACAGTGAGCAGATTTAGTCTTTTAAAGATAGGTCTACATGGCGTTGTGTATGGCGATCCTGTCAATACTCTCATCACACGCTTTTGAAGTCTGAAGATCCTTATTGATTGAGAAGAGTTGCCCCAGAATTCAATACCGTAGCGTAGGTGGCTATAGACTTGCGAGAAATATGCCATCATGACCGCCGTTTCGTTTGAGGCATGCCGTAGATTCCAAAGAAGGTATGGTACTGATGATATTTTTTTCATTGCGTAGTTAATATGAGATGTCCGGTTAAGTGTGTCGTTGATAATGAGTTCAAGAAATTTGGTTTCAGAATCTTGTCTGAGACTTTTGTTCCGTACTTTGATGAGTGGGCTATTGTCAAGTATGGTTTGAGGAAGGTGAAATCTCAGAAAGGTGGATTTATCGCTATTTACTACGAGCTTAGCATTATTACACCAGTCTGTCATTTTTTGTGTTGCTTCGTTGGCATATGCTACAAGACTGTGTTGGCTAGGAGTGGAGATTAAGTGACTTGTGTCGTCCGCATAGGTGGTTATGGTTCTCCTTCCAAGATTATCTGGAAAAAAATTCACATATATGATGTACAGTATTGGTCCAAGTACAGTGCCTTGAGGTACCCCAGTGGTGGTTGTTCTCACTTGAGAGATGGATTTTCGTCCTTCCACATCGAAAACTTATACATACTGTTGCCGTTGGAATAGAAACGAGGCTATTCAGGCCTTAGCGACACCACTTATGCCTAGCTTAGAGAGAGTTTCAGCCAATATCTTATGATTCATGGAATCGAATGCCTTGGACATATCGTAAAAAAGTCCTATGTCTGGGAGTCTATCGTCAAGAGCTTGATAAGTTGCCTGGATAAAAGTGTGGATAGCGTGTGACGTTGATTTTCCTTTTTTAAATCCATACTGGATAGGTGATAGATGTAGATGTTTGTTCATAAATGAGATAAGGCGTGTGCTGAGGGCGACATAAAATACTTTGGAGAATGATGATACAAGTGAGATGGGACGATAAATTTCAGGTAGAGATCTGTCTTCTTTCTTGTAGATCAAGATCATCTTGGATGACTTCAAAGGTGACGGAAAGACGCCTTCGTTGACAGAACAAGAGAACGTGAGCCCAAATCCAAATAAAATGCTGCATTTCTCGGTCTTGCTAGAATAATAATAACCATTTTGAGTAAGAAATCTTCCATCATTAGATGAGCGTAGCGAAGTCTCCATCCCACTCCTATAGGGTTTTGTCTGTGTGTGTGTTTTTTTTTTGCACTCCACAGGTCGCAGGGTTTGACTGATCAACATGAAACTTTTTTTGTAGACGCAAACTCATCCAACTTAAAACTGTATAGTTTTGAGAATGAATCGGTTGGACCAATTTTGAGAAATAACATCTCAAAGTTTCTAAAAACCCCATAAGATTTGGCTGGGCGGAAAATGTTGAAAAATAAAATCTCTTCAAATGAGATAAAATTTTCTCTGAATGTGAATACACTAGTCGAACGCAAAATATGCGTTGTAAAATCACAGATAATCTAGCTCGATTATCTGTGGTTAAATGAGAGAGGTATCCGAATAAGGTATAAAAGTCGTTGAAGTAGTTCTACCCTTGCTACTTTATCGACTATGGTATTCTACACACCTTGATATCTGAAAAAGCTATAAAAGTCGTTGAAGTAGTTCTACCCTTGCCACTCTATTGACTCTGGTATTCTACACACCTTGACGCACATAAAGAATACTTTATTGTTGATCAACTCTCGAATCTAGAAAGCAGTGAATCTCGGCAACTTATTTCTGCTTCCACTTCTATAATTTGATGAATAAAAACAGCTGATTCAATTTTTTTCTTCATAATGCCCACTTCGAATTTCTTACAAAACGGTGATAATGTGTTTCATTCATGTATACACATTTATGGAAGATTTTATTCCATTTGAAGGGATTTTATTTTTCACATTCTCTTGCCCGGCCTAATCATATGGAGTTTTTGATGATTTTGACATGATATTTCTCAGAATCGGTCGAACCGATTCATTCCAAAAACTATAAAGTTTTAAGTTGTAAAAGTGTTCCCATACAAAAAAAAGTTTCATGTTGATTAGTCAAACCATGCGACCTGTGCAGTGCTTACAAGAAACACACACACACACAAGCCGTTTGGGAGAAAAAAATTAAAATAACTGGTTTTATTCATCGAATATTTCATAAAAATAATGACAGAATTGGGTTGTCGAGATTCACTGCTCTCTAGATTCGATATTTGCCCAACAATGTAGTAATTTTCATATGCGTTATAGCAAGGGTAAAACTACTTCAACGACTTTCATACCTTATTCGGATATCTCGCTTATCTTACAACGCATATGTTGCGTTTGCCTAGTTATAGTATATTGTACCATGTGCATTTTTATCTTTGTTTAATTCTGATATATATATATATATATATATATATATATATATATATATATATATATATATATAATTATGTAGATCCGTGATTTTTGTCATCAATATAATATATGGATGTGATCACATTATATAATAACACCTTGTAGTTGTTAAAACATATCAATCTCAACTGTGTGCAGATGCATTGTGATATATAAATATA
>OZ023327.1:56422563-56447563 GCA_964007535.1 Brachyptera risi | reverse complement strand
TATAATATTTTGCTTATATAATTTGTATGTCTAACATGTACTGTACATATACTTTGTAATTTGTGTACACCCACATACAAGCCTGTTTCAGGCTTTGTGCTTATATTTTATGAGCGTAAAACATTATATCACATTGTACAAAACTATTCAAATGAATAGAAAAAAAATTCAGTTGCTACCCTTATGCTATTCGAAAACTAAATTGGCCTGGTTAATTAATTTAAACGCATCGAGAATAGTTATCACATCCGTGCGTCAGTTTCAAAAGCAACAACTATTAATATGCAATTGTGATTGGTAATAATCCAAATTTTCACATACAAATCAACATGTGAACAATAAATTGAAATCAATTCACATTTAAAAATGCATTATTTGTTCAATGGATAGTATTCCTACACTGATTTATTCTCAAAACATAATGAAGACATATTTTGTTTGTTCATAAATGTGTATCTACACTGGTGGTCAACTAATACATTCTACTCATATCGCAATTTCTGAAGAATTTCATATATAGGCCAGTGATCTATTTATTCAGCTATTCATTCATTTTCATGGCATTATCTCAACATCCAGTGACAAATAATTCATCAATTGAATACCATAGTATTAGTTTACTCATTACATTTTTAAAAGAGAAAATATATTAATATTCATACAAGTGTAACTACAAGTAGTGAGCTAATACGTTCTATTCATCTCGAGGTTCTCAGACTATTCTATCAATAAGCTTATGATTTATCAACCAATCTATAAATTTTCCATCCATTCTTATTGAATTTCCTGCCTCAGTAATATATATTTTGTTATTCATGCCGGCTTTTACTCCAAGCTAGAATGAGAGTGTTCTCTGATCAAATAATATATATTCGAGTGTAAAAAACTATACATTTGGCGCTAAACCCCACTTTTGTGATAGACTAATTAAACCTTCGTGCCGTTACTCTTCAAGATGGACGCTTTGAATGAAATTGGAATGTTGGAGTCGAACACTGTCAAAATCTCCAAACTTATTATTGACAGTGAATAGCCAATCGTAAGAGCTGCACGAGTCAGTAGCAGATTTGGTGGAGAAGTGTTATTATATTCAACGGATTTCAGCGTATTTCATACCATCAATCTTTGGATCGATGACGAAGGAGCAAATACTGAACTTTAGCGATAAGGATAAAACAGTAGTATTTATTTATGAGGGAGAGAAAAACTGCGGTTGTGAAAATGCCACAGATTTGATTATATTCAAGCGGAAGTAGTTCAACAAAGGAAGTCTGCATTTGTGACACGCTTTTCATTATATGAAGTAAATTATTTATACAAATAATACCATTGAAAAATCCACTTCATAATCTCAAAGCATATCAGATGATGTGTTATGTTTTCACATTCAAACACACCTGCATATTCTATTTTGATGATGAAAAGTAAAATTGGAAATGGAATATAAAATGAGAAAATAAAAACTCTCGTTGATTCTCACTTAATACAACCTGCCATTGAATATATGTTGATGTTTATCATTATTGTTATTTTAATCCAGACAACTTATAAGACCTGCTTGTTATGTCAATGATTTCAATTATGAATCGTATATAATGGTATGAACAAAAAGCTAATGAATGAAATGTTATGAAATGAAGTATTTCATGGCTTTCGATTTCGACACTTTTTTTCCTCAATATTCATCCCAGTAGTCTGAAATGAATGAATGGAGATGAAAAGTGATGAGAGAGAAATTCAAATTCCAATTTTCTCAACATGAATTTCTCAATCAATCTTATGAATCAATCGATCGTATCTATTGAAGAGTTGTTATCAGAGAAATATGAAAAAATATCATGAAGTTCAAGAAAAATCTCA
The DNA here is from genome assembly GCA_964007535.1 of Brachyptera risi. Taxonomy (NCBI): domain Eukaryota; kingdom Metazoa; phylum Arthropoda; class Insecta; order Plecoptera; family Taeniopterygidae; genus Brachyptera; species Brachyptera risi. Next base: position 56,445,703 of record OZ023327.1, on the reverse strand, counting down.
ATTATCAATAAATGTATATCAACTTTGAAATAAATAATTTCTTGTGTTGAATGATCTTGACCGTGGATCTTGATGATTAATAATGAATAGCATTCAAATGAATCAATAATTTAATTATATTGTTGAATGAATTAATCTGTGAAAAGATCATTCAAACAACGACCATTATAAAATGTTCGGAATGGTAATAAATATAACTTCAGTGAAACCGAATAGTCATTATCAATAAATTTGAAATGATAATAATGAATTTTCAAGATATCAGTTATAGAAAAAAAGGAATGTCATCATTAAAACCAAATTATCGATCATAATGATTTGATTTCTCTCATTCTCAGATCATGGAGAAGAACGATATAATCTAAAAATCAATTGAACAATTATTTCAAAATCGTACCTATCAAAACTGATTGAACATGATTTATTGGAAATATTTATCCATTCAATAATTCCTTTAACCCACTTCCGAGGAAATCGGAATGGTAAGCAGTTTACAATTATCAGCTTACAATTATCAGCTTACTAACTCATGATTGTGGCCTATAACATTACATTATATTGAGTGGATCCATTGATAATTAACAATAATGGTGATGATAGTAATATATAAAATGATGGTTGTAATAATATTTGAATTGATATTCAAAATAATCCCAATAAAAGAAAATAAGTTCTTTAATTTTGAACTCCAATTTTCAGGTGATATCAGCTTTCAATAGCTGATGTTTGTTCAATTGTGAAGTTCAAGTTGGAAATACATTTCATTTTAAAATTGGTACTGATTGGAACTATCAGAAATTCCATCAGAAATGTTTCAATCAATTTCAATCCTTAAGATGATTACAGTTCTGCAATAATTCTAGTTCTAATTAATTCTAATTTTGAGTTATTTTGAATATTGATTCAAAATTTTTAGATAAAGCCAGTGTCCATGAAATCCTCTACGGAGTAGAAAATGTTCTTCAGAAGATGCATTTTAATAGTTGATTTGAATTCTTTGTAAGGCATTTCTTTGACGATTGTTGGTAATTTATTGAACAATTTTGATCCACAATAATGCAAGCCTCTCTGGTTAATAGTTTTATAGTGCTTGTCTAGTTTCATAAGATTCATGTGTCGAGTATCGTGACTGTGTTCAAGGGGGGGAAATTCATGGATATTAGCTCTGGCAAATGTTAGTACCTCAAATATATATATGTGCACGGCAATGTCATAATTTGTAACTCTTAAAATAGTGGTTTACAACTTGGCATTATTGGTACAGATGAAGAAATAGACCTCCAATTGGATTTCATAATAATTTATTCAAATTGCTGTCTTTTGCAGCTTGAAAGTATCGTTCACATTACTAGCATTACCCCAGAACTCGATACCATAGCTCATGACTGAATGAAAATATGCAAAATAAACCATTTTAAGTGTATCAAGATTTGATGTCTTTGATAGATTTCTAAGCATAAAACAAGCTGAGCTGAGTTTCGAGTTGACATAATTTATATGCTCGTTCCATTTCATTTCATTGACCATTTGAAGCCCTAGAAATTTCGTACTGACTGAGAAGGGAATGATTTCGTTATCAGTTTGTATTTGCATTACATTTGTGTTTTCCGAGTTGAAATGTATGAGGTTCGTTTTTTTCCGATTCAGGAAAAGCATATTGGTTGTAAACCAATTGGAAAGTAGTATCACCGTGTTGTTTGCTTTGTTTTCTAAGTCTTCAATTGAATTGGTCTTCACAATGGCATTTGTATCATCAACAAATAGTACTACATCGACAAGGGAACAACTTACATTTTTGGGCAAGTCATTTATATAGATTAGAAAAATCAAAGGGCCCAATGTACTTCCTTGCAGTACCCCACAAGAAATGTTCCCGATTTGCGATAAATACGTTTCCAGTTTTCCTGTGACGAAATTCTGATATTTAATTTCCACTGCTTGCTGTCCCCCCTCTAAGTAGGACCTTAACCATGCATTTGCAATTCCTCTGATACCATTATGCTCTAATTTTTTCAGGATGAGTGAGTGCTGAACAAAATCAAAAGCTTCAGATAACTCACAAAAGATGCTGAGTACATGTTCTCTCTTGTCAATTGATTTTAAAACAGATTGCGTAAGAGAATAAATTGCAGTCGATGTACTTCTCCCGTTTCTAAAAGCATGTTGCTCCTTGACTAATGCGTGTTTGTTGTCGAGGAGACGTTTCAATCTCTTGAATACTATTTTCTCATACATTTTGGAGAATGCGGGAAGGAGAGATATTGGCCTGTAATTATCTAGAAGTTGCTTACTACCACTTTTATACAATGGCACAATTTTAGCTATTTTTAATTCACTCGGAAAAATACCAGTCATCAATGATTTATCAATGAGGAATGTCAGCTGTGCACTAATGTGCTGACAGGTAAGTTTAATTACTTCAAAAGGAATTGAATCAATATCTGTTGATGCTTTACTTTGCATTCCCTCAATATTAAGTCCTACTTCACCTTTAGTCGTCGGAAATAAAAACATACTGTTTGCAGGTTATTAATATCAGAGTCATTGACCTCAGATGTTTGTTGGAGTTTACTGGAAATGTTCAAAAAGTAATTATTAAATTTATAAGCTACACTGTTTGGGTCTGTTATTTACACACCATTATCTATTATTTCAATATTGTTCTCTATATGTCTCTCTTCACCTGATTCTCTCCTAACTATGTTCCATGCTGATTTAATCTTATTAGCCGAGGCTGCAATTTCGTTTTCGATTTGAAGTTTTTTGGCCGCGATGACCATTTTTTGAGATAATATTTATATTTTTTGTAGTAATTTTGCGTTGCTGTAGACTGGTCACAATTGAATTTATTCAGCTGATTTAAAAATCCAAGTGTGGCACATGACGTGATAATGCCTTTTGTTATCCAGTTTTTATTGCGTTTCTTCGGGTAAGCGTAGGACAATGGAAAAGATGCTTCGAAATGTCTAAGAAATGTTGTTTGAAACTTATCGTAACTTTGATCTGTACTAAGTGTTCCGTCGTAAATCTCTGCCCAAGATTGATTTTGTAGGCGATTGAAGAAAGCATTCAAATTATTCTCATTAAATTTAGGTGAGGCTACTTTAACTGTTTTTGATCCTGGGTCAAAAACCCAAGGAATAGTTATAATTTGGGTTTCGTGATCAGACAAGCATGTGGTTGAAACTTTTGCGGTATATAGATTTCTATCAATGTTGGTTAAAATATAATCGATCGCTGAGGCTGTTTTTTCAGTGATTCTTGTCGGACATTCTGTTGTAGCTCTCGAACCGTATACTTGCATGGTGGCACACAACCGCTGTTTGCTGCTGTTGTTGTTCAAATAGTCTATATTCAAGTCACCACATACAATAATATTATTGTTAGTTTTTTTGCCCTAATTAAATATGAGATCCATTGCACAATTAAATTTAGAGAAAAATACGTCAAGGTCTCCATATGGAGATCTGTATAGAAAAACAACGAGTGGTTTTACATGACTGTCGACTTGAACTTCTATAGCGGTACATTCAAAGTCTTTGTCTACGCTAAGTTTGTCTATTTTAGAATATTTGTTGCCTGAAATATTTTCTCTGACATAAAATGCACACACCACCGTGAGTTGGGGTGTTTCTGTATTATGATGATATGTTGATATAGTTTTTGAAGGGATATGCTTGATCTTGATGTTCTTTAGATTCAAACCAATGTTCCGTGAAACATAATATTTTTGGTCTCTCACTATCTTCAAAATTGTTCAGAATTAATTCTATGTCAGTTATTTTTTTCTTTAGTGATTGACAGTTTTTATTCAGTATGCAGAGTGTCTTCATTCCCTCTGGGTTCTGGTCCTAGAAAAAACCGATTGGAAGAAGTCCCAGTGTCAGTGTCACTGTTCGAAAGCGATCTCGTTATAATAGTTCTTCTTGTTGCCAGGGGCGACGTTTTCTTATTCTGCTCGAACTGATTCATTTCCAAATTGGAGTCAAACACAGAATCATCCGTAAGATCATCATGACATTTTGAAGTAGACGCATAGGCCAAGGGTAACCCTTCGCCTTAGTCTATGGTAGGCGTACCTACATTTGGTATACTCCTTTTGATCTTGTTGTCATTTGTATTGACTATACTGGTCTTCATGTGGTCTTCAAACTCTTCTAGTGAAAGTGATTTACCGTTTACCATTGCCCGATTTCGTCGTATTGAGATTTACTGACCTGCTTCCCTTGCAAAAACGGCCAGTAGACGCATCTTCTTTCTAACATCCCGAACATCTTGACTAAAATCTTCATCGATATATATTCCAGACCCTTTGAGTTAACTTCGGTTTTTTAAGACATCTAGTCTACTTTTGGAAGAAAGCATTTCAATAAGTATAGGTCGTTTACCGGTATTGTCTCTTCCTATACGCCGTGCACTGTCGATATCATAATAGTCAATATCAACTCGCAGACGTTTGTTAAACAAATCCTTAACAACTTCTTCAGTGTTCTCACCACGTCCCCCATGATTATGATCCTCAAGTCCAAAAATAATGAGATTCTTTTTTCTTCCGAGTTGGTCTAATTCTTCATTTTGATGCGCAACACTCGATGTCAATTCTCTGACTGTTTCTCTCAAATTTTGACATTCCACCGTGGTTTGATCGTACTTCACTTTGAGGCCCGATATATTAACCTTAATCTCCGATACAACTGATTTTATAATTTGTATAGCCTTCAACTCCTGTTTTATATCATTGATATCCTGTTTCAATTCAAGTTTATCCTGTTTCCCTTTCTGGGTTAAATTTTGTAGATAGCTTAGTAAGTCTTCATTAAAAACAGGGCCTGGGTTCAACTCGACACCCCCAATAACCAACAAAACAATAATTAAAAATCCAGTGGTAATAAGTTCACTAAATTTAAAATCTCCCACTTGTAGTCCTACATAAACCTCATCACACAAACCAATTCTTGCTTTCTATGTTGTTATATCTACACCCATGATAATAGCTGACTTCTACAATTCACTCCACTACTGGAAACACGTCCACACAGGCGCTAAATGACCTCGCTGTCGATGCGCCTTAAAACCCTAATATTCATTCATTCAACACGTCCATCTCGCAGGACTGCTAACTGCTAACTGCTATTCTCAGGTATAATTTGACTCTATCAATTCAACTTGGTCAAAATAGTAGATTTGAGACCTTGGAAGTTTCATTTGTTTTCTCAACATATACAATCTCGGAATTTGGATTCGTTCATCATTTAATTATTCCCTGAATGAGTATTTTATTGTCAGTGAAAAAGTGTAGGAGTGTCTTAACAATAATAAACTGACGTTTTAAGATGGCAAGTTTGAAAACGTGATATTCTGTATCCTCATTTTAATTCATTCCTCATCTCAATTGGTTGTATTCAACCTCCTCAATCGTATCAATCAAATACTAGATTTTATATGCTCGACTCATAGAGACTGAATTTTCTATCAGATTGATCATTCTATTCAAATCTGTATCGGATCAATTAATGTAGAAGGTATTCCAAATTGAGTGGAATTATCGTGAGTTTCAGAATATTGTATTGATTGATGATATCTAATCAACTGCAGTAGGTAAATGATTCGAAAATTTAATTATAGATAATTCAACGATTTTCAGTGTTGATTTATAATGATATATCAGTGACAGTTGATAATTATCTGTCAGTTATGAATATTCCATTTTTAAATATTGCAGATTGAAAACTGATGATTGATAATCTATCCTTGAGGAGAATATCATTTATTTCTATATTTTTCATTATACTGAATAATGAGAATATACATTTATCTCAGATCAATCATGTTATGGATAATTCAAATTAGTTGATATATTTGTGAATAATTCCGATTTCAATATTTATTTTGTTGACAACATTTGATTATTCGCTCCAATTCATATACGTTGATATAGGTTAAAAGTTGACAAGTCCATCATGATGGAATTTATATCAAACTTGTGAGTACGAAGATCTATCCCGTCAGGGTGAAAACGCTGAGAACAAGCAACACTGATTATTTTAAACATGTTACGATTTATATTTGTGAACACAATATGTTTCAAAAACAGGCAGCGAAATGGAGATTGTTCAACTGTTTTTGATCGTTCTCTGTTGTGTCATTTATCTTCCATGATGAGCTTTCAAATGTCGGTACACATTTGATACGTATTTTATGAATGGGATGGCAACGAATACGACCAGAAAACTTTCACGAACAACAAATTATTGTGGCATATAGTTTGTTGAAAATCTATTCTGAAGGTTACCCATGGAATATAAGAAGTATCATTCATACAAAATATTCCGCATGATTTATATAAATGATATTAACGATATATAACACATACATCACCACGTGGTTTAAATGACGGTTATCCAATTTAGATTGTATGTGCATAGTTGTAGTCACACAATAAATGAAAAATACTGAATGAACAAAGAATGTGAAATAATTGAGTGATGCCCAATTCTATTTTGTTAAGATTCATTTTTTGAAATTGTATTCCATTCGGTTATATCAATTTTTAATCTTTCGCCGAGTTGATGGAAATTTTAAAAATATCTTCGACCTGGATTATTGTGATTGAAATGGTAGGTTTTCTCTATATATGGTATTCTTCACCGTAAAATAATCGAGATTAAGTCCGAATGAAAATAATAATACCGAGGGTATAGTAGGAGAACACCAACTGTTATCTTCATTTATGTCCCTATGGGCGATTAGGAGGAAAATAACAATCGCAATCGATATGAATTTAATTCACCTTGGTATACTGAACTTGACACAATTCGAAAAAGAAAAATGAGAGAAAAAACTAAATTCAAAAATCTCTGCTTGATTGAAATATTCATGTAGTGATGCAGGATGAACAAAATAGATTTTAAATAATGCAGAGTGAGATAGAATCTGGATTCTACATTCTCGCTCAATGTGATCAAAATGTTATGGAAGAGGTACTCTGATCTCAAAAACAAAAATTGATCAATAAGCCGCCCTCCGTAGCTCAGTCGAATAGGGCACCGCTTCAAAAGTTGAAGTCACCGTTGAGCTGGGTTCGAGTTTCGCATAATGTATGAGTTTGTATGAGCGTACTCTAAATTAGCATCACTCCATAGTTCCATTACCATCTGCTCACTCGTATCCCAACTAGCATTGCTCTCAGTGGGGTTGATCATTCGAGCAATAATAATCATCATTATCATGAATAAAATATATCATTTTCATTCGCAATTGAGATGAGGTACCTGAATTAGATTCATATATTCATTATTTTTTCAAAAGCTGGGCATGAGTGCATTATTTGTACATGGTTGTAATACTTTCAGCATCTGATTGACTGAAATATTCACCATGCATAATATCACTTGTCACCATTTTTAGAGTTTCAGTAATAGAAAGGAATTCAAGTTGCTCCATTTCAATACTTGTCACATTGCCACATTAAAAAACAATAAAACCTGTAGTCACCAAAGGGTTATGTCATTCAAAATTAAGACGAACATTTCTATCGACAAATAGCTATTTTATCATATTCAAATATGATTTTCTCAGAGCACCATGTTCACTCATCCAGCGACGGCACCTCACCACCGGCGTTCTCTTGATAAATTGATGTCACACAGTAACAGTGAAGGAAAGGGAGTATGTGTCAGCTGGCTAACAAGTAAGGTTGTTCCGTTGAGTGAGAGATATGATGAACCATACGAGATCAAACCCATTCGGTTATATCGTGAGTGATGGGTGAAATCTCTTCAATGAAGATTTATTTATATTTATGACTTGCGTACACTCCATACAGTCTAATAGCTTTCGATAGTGCGGGTAGGTCAATTCACATGTGCTGACAATGAACAGTCATCGCTTACAGTCTCCACTAATTTCTTTCTTTCTTCATTTTATTATTATTTTCATACAGTGTAATATACTGTATACAGGTAGTGAGAATGAAGCAGTAACCCCGTAACAACATGTGCCTAAGTACCTGCATGATAATATAAATTATAAATCATAAATTAGATCAGTAAACTTCACTATTTGTGGGGAGTATACATCGTTGCAAGTCGATGTGATTATTCTGTATCAATTACTCCATACGTTCACGGTGTTTTTTTCTGCTGAAAAACCTACTTTGAAATCCTTTTCAATCATGGAAATGCTCTATAGTGTATGGTATAGTTTGCTCTACTCACATGATTAGTGTTACAGAGCTGAAAAAAATGGAGGAGTAAAACGAAATATACTTGAATCTTACTGGCCAACTCTTGTACCATTCACTCACGTATCTCCTACATATTTCATGATACATTTGAATCGAGCTGCGATGACTTTTTGGGCTACTTATTATTTGGATTCATCACAGTTGAATCACCCCTGAACGCAGCCCGCAGAACAGTGGTCGCCCCAGCACAGGAACAGTCGCGCTAGCACTGACAGGCACGGCACAACTGTCACATTGTATATAGCACCATGTGCTATTCATATTTGTTCTACTATTCTACAATGCCTTGATTACCTTTGATGAATTTCATTCGTTGAGAAGTGACGGTTCTAGTTTACTGACAGCAACAACAAATCAGAGTAATTACATAAAATGTACCTTTCCATTTTGTGCATGTGTTATGGTCAAAACAGAGATACATGAGACCGAGACGCGTGCCGAGTGGTAACTCACTGAACTGTCATTCGGGAGATCGGGGTTCGATTCCCGCCATGGTCGACCATCCTAACAGGGGTTTTTCGTGGTTTCCCTCTGTCGTTCAGATTGATACTGGGATGATTCCTTAACAACAGGCCACGATCGACTCCTTCCCACCATCCAAAACACCCAATAAAATAACCTTTCATCGCATCATCCCATCATCTCAATCATCATCCACCGACGCCAATAGATCATAGCCATCGTTATAGTGCGTCGTTAAAAAAAATATATATTATAGAGAAACATGATGATTTTTTTCCAACTGACATATGGGTGGAATTTCATATAAGTTACCAAAACTTCATGTATATGCACTCCAATATTCACAGTGGGATTCAGTCCTACTCTTCGTGAGATTGGTTCTAAGGATTGAGTCGATGAGTAGAGTTACCACATGTATCTACTCACAGTGGAAGTTTTTGGATCTCAATCAGATGTGTCACGACTATCACACTGCCAGGAGAATCGTACGGCAAGAAGAAATGCAAATGTGTTATATTTAGGCATGTATAGTGTGTGTGAATCCCGGCAGAGAGTATTTGGAAGGATTGGAAGTGATTTGAATACATATGTCATTAACTCATTATTTTTAGTTCACGTGTAGGCTACGACAACCAAGTTTCAGTAATTCTATCGTCCAAACAAAACCAATTCAAACTTTCAATATCGTTGAAATCTTCAGGGATACGAAGAAGATTCACAATCAAAATGATACTGAAACATTGCATGGTCAGTTGGTTTATTGGATCAGTGTGCAGGTTACTCAACAGTCATTCAGGAGATCGCAGTTCCAGCCCTGACACGGTCGATTATTCTCACTCGAATTCTCACCGGTTTCCCTCAGTATTTAGGAACAATATGTGAATAGATCCTCATCGACAAGCTAGCTGGTATCGCTTCGATCTCTTCATTCCAATCATCTGTAACATCGTTTTTCATAATCTTTGAGCACAATTGATGGAAATCGAATCGATTAACGCACGTAATTTTATACTGAGAAGAAAATATTGCACCAAGACGCGTGGCCGAGTGGTAACACACTGAACCATCATTCGGGAGACCGGGATCCGATTCCCGCCATGGTCGATCAACCTGACAGGGTTTTTTGTGGTTTCCCTCTGTCGTTCAGGTTGATACTGGGATGATTCCTCAACAACAGGCCACGACTGACTCATTCCCACCATCCAAAACACCTAATAAAATAATCTTTCATCTCATCATCCCATCATCTCATTCATCATCCACCGACGCCAATAGATCGTAGCCATCAGTATAGTGCGTCGTTAAAACCCAATATATAGAGAAAAAATATTGAATGTATATTCAACTACTATCAACAATCCTTCCTCACTTCACCCCCTCCGAAAAGGACTATCGTAATGATTGAGGAGGCACTAATATGCCAATCTTAAGTTTCAGCATTGGTTCGTCTCATTATGTCGAGACGAAAAAAGTCCTTCACATATGAAAATCAACCGTGCACCGCGAGAAAGAGGAATAAGAACAGATAGAATGTGTCAGAACGCTCAATATTCGGAGAATATGATTTCATTTCGTTCAGTAATGTGAAGCATCTCTTTTTATGACCTAGACCAAAATCACGGTAAGTCCAGTATCGGCTCAATCACAGTGAATGAAATGCCACAGTGGAATCATATTGTCACGATATTGGAATGTCATCGTCACCCCACTTAAGTTATCAGTAACTTAAATAAAGTATCATTCCAATTTCACTATATCGCTGCCTTGGTGCTTATTTGTCATATATCCATTTTTCGTTTTTTCCGAGTTGTATTTTGTATAATATTTTCCAGAGCTGGTTGTACTATATCCGTCATTCTTTGCGAATCAGGTGACTTTCGCGTGTTACATCGAACGCTTTTGTGTCCTACATCAGTTAATTTGGCCTTCTAATCCCTGGAATATAGTATGCAGCATCGTACTCCGAAAATGCAAAAAATGGATATAGGACAAATAAGTACCAAGGCAGCGATATGATAAAGGGACCATAGAAACATAAACCAGATTGGAAAGTGATATCAGTGGATCTATTTTCATCACGAGAGTCCAGTCTCATTTTACATGTATTGCACATCTTATTTTTTTGTCGATACAAATATTGGCTATTATTTTCTTTCAATCAGATAAATTGAGATATATCATACAATATTCTGCAGTATTCAATGTAAAGAAACTATTTATATATATTCCATCATTCAAAATTTTCATTCAACACATTACTGAAAAAACTGAATAAATCAATTAGAAATAAAATCGTGCAAAAAGTGCAATCATTGTTATCAATGAGGTATGAATTACTTATAATCAATGTGTTATTATGATTGAAAATTATACAATTGAAATACAGAAATATAAGGAAATATCTGGAGTGGAACATGGTCTCAACAATGATCAAATAATCTCCTCACCCTTCTCAGAGTTCGGTTCATTTCAGCAGATTACGTATTAAACTAGAACATTCAAAATTAATGTTCATAAATGTTTCAAATCTCAATTTCACGAAAAGCTATAATGAGAATACACTCATCGTAAGAATTAATAATGCTAGGGCACATGAGAGATTCAATTAAACGATAAGACGTTTCTGTTATAAATTTCAACTTCAATTTGTTTGAATGTTTCAAATTCCAAAGACACTTAGAATAGTTCACAGTTCAAGAAATTGTGTTGGTTTATTTTCACTTATACAACCATTATGTCGTCACGGATAGAAGTAATGAAAAAGAAAGTCTCATTCAATATCGTCCCTGCTTATTTCTACTAATCCATCTCTCTCTCCTCTCTCTCTCTCTCTCTCTCTCTCTCTCTCTCTCTCTCTCTCTCTCTCTCTTTCTCATTCTCTCTCTCTCTCTCTCTCTCTCTCTCTCTATTTCTCTCTCTCTCGCTCTCTCTTAGTTCATATTGGTTCATAATGTGACAATGAATTATGGATAAGATGTGATACTGTTTTAAATTGAATTTATATTTGCCGACCTCTTTACTTTTGTGTCCAGGGGTAGTGAATCGCGAAGACCTAGGAGAGAGAGGTGTGGGAATGGTAGGTGGAGGTACTTACAGCGACGAAGTGTCAGATAATGAATGCAACAAGCCATTGCATTATCATTTGAGTGTTGAACAATTCGCATTTATTTATTCGATGCCATAAATAATTCCCAAGTCACACTTTTATATATCTGACTCTATAGTATGCAGTCCCGAGTGAACTATATGGAGTGAAAGTGATGAGGGCGTATACCATTCATGTAAACTATATTGCTTGATAACGTTCAAGATGATTACAATATCTTGGTACTCTTTTAATTTGGTTGACAGACCCTTGAATAAAACAACGACTATTCCATAAGCAATCAGCGGGAAGAAAGAATTCTGACCATACGTGCCACTCTAGTTGAATAACAGTGTTAGTCTATGTGTTTTTAGCTTGTACCTGGGTTCCCAATCATGATCAAATCATCTAAATGAACCAGAATTGTATTCAGATCAACACTAACATTGAAAATGAAGTATATTGAAATTTCAATTCAACAAACTGTTCAGGCAAAGCAGTGCTTTATAGAAGATTACTAGGAATTTTGAACGATTTGGTTTGTCTCCACAATGAGTGATACCTTCCTCCCTTCCAACAGTTTTGTATTTATAATAGCGTTCCTCCGTTGTTTATCAGTCAGCTAAGGCATCGCTGTAGAAACTGGTCACCGTTGGGTGAGAGTTCCAGACCCGCATGTGGCATGAGTTCACTTAAACGTCTTTTCACTCATCATCATTCATGGTTGTATTATCCCCTGCTTATTTTCACCACCTATAATCCAGCTGTTGATGGGGTAGTTAAGAAAACAATTATCTATTGATTATATTGATATTTATCTCTGTAACATTTCCCAGATGCTTCCAATATGCATATCAACTCGTTTTTGTCAATTGGTAAATTATATTCAATTTTGCGAGTTTCCATGGAAAACATAGTGTAGGGCTATGAGGTCCCCTTTATTCTGAATACAAATTATGATTCACTGTATCATTAAAGTTGTTAACAAACTGGTAATCTCAACCTATCGTTTTATACCGTGTATAGGCATGCTGTACAGACCAACACAACTTCGGTAATTAAAGTCTGAACGAAAGAAAATAACTTCCCCACATGATAGGGAAGAGAAACTTTCTATATCATTATACCTGGAAGTCTCTCATTTTCTTTTCAATTTCCCACCCGTTGCGCCAAAACTATACTTAAATATCGTACTTCTTGTACTAGAAGAACAACTTTCTATGCAACTACGGACGTATTTTTCCTTCAGAGCTAGCAAAGAGATTGCAAAGTTCTCCACGATAGTATTTCAGTGAATTGTTCCGAATAAACAGCGACCCTTTTCACATAGTTAGTGACTGATAACTCTTCTCATTCTCTACTCGATTATTTGAAAATGACAATGTCTCAAACCTCAGGACTGTTGAATCATAAACTGTTCACTAAATTCTGAATTTCGGATTCCGAATGATAAATTCTATCACTTGGAATTGTTTTAATTTTGTCGACTCTGGAGCAGCCATTTGAGTTGAAATATCAGAGACAGCTGATCGTTCAGTCTCTAAACAAAGCCAAAAACAATCCCACGATCTTATAAAAGATGGATGGTCACTGATTCTACAATGGATCCCAAGTCATTGTGAAATTAGAGGGAATGAAAAGGCTGACAAACCGGCCAAGATGAGATGAAACCATATTCAGCATGCAACCTATATCGTCCCACAAAAAAAAAAACTCGGAACCAAATTCGAAATGATTGTATGTCAGGCCCAATAAAATGTCGCTAGAATAGGAAGATGAGTGTCTTTGCTAGACGAACCGATACATTCCAATACCATTCCTCGACCCACTGATATCACGATCGTCAGGATCACAACTATCCACGACTTTTTACACAAAGATCTGAAGAGAACATGAGTTGAAGCAGGCTCCACGTGTTCCTTCTGTAAGCTGGGATGCAGAACACCTACTTGTACCCATTCTCGGTATATGCATATTTTTTTTTTGTAATAACATCGAAACTTGATACAAAATCATTGTTCCCCAATTAAAGCTGTGGATGAAAGATAGGATCGTTTGAACGGGGCAACACAAGGGCGATCTTACCACCCCATTTTAAATATTTTTAATCAATGAACTTCAACACCAGGACTGCGCTGTTGGTGACCATGAATTTCCGCTGCAGATAACAGTCTTTCAGTTTCCGAAAGTCCGGAACACATTATGAGTAAGAACCGTTTCTGTGATATATATATATATATATATCCGGACATTACCAGTATTGGTATCAAGAGTAAACAAAACACACGAATGTTGATATCTTCCACTTTGAACTGTTCCCAAACATTGTTGAACTGTTAAACTGTTGTATATGAACTGTTGAAGAATCAAGGATTGTATTTGTATGGTGATTTTCCAATGGAAGCTCTGTATTGAATGACGGGAAAAGACATATCAGAAGTAGATTTTCCATCACAATATTGAATGATCGAAAAAATATTGAGAACAAATATTGAAAAATGCTGATTCTGGCATAACGTGTTTTAAGAGATTCCATATTTTGACATTAATATATCTATATATTCATGACACAATTCTTGATGTGAGAACCATTCTCTTTGAAAAGAGAATGATTGTATACATGACTTCAATACCAGGGGTGACAACGACATCAGAACTATTAAACATAAATGAAGCAAATACAAGAATTGTCCCTTGTATGTCGGTTCAATGTTTTATAAGAGGCTATCTAATTTTCAAAGACGCTGATAGTAATTAGGTTATAAGGGGGTTATTAGGGGGGATAGTAATAAGTGTGAAAGATTTTCTCATACAGAAAATATGTTTTATAGTGAAGACCATTCATTAATGATTTACTGGTCACACGAGAAGAAATGTGAATCTATGTATTTTTATTCTGTTCGTATTTTATGATTCATGATGATTATTTAGTTCACGAACCCATATCATATATGATATGATCAGGTAATGAATACCTAATTGAGTTATTATCATCATTATTTTCATCATAACTATTATTATGAAAACTGAAGTATACAGATGGTAAGCGTATTGCAACATTTGCAGTGAAATCCCTATGAAAGCCCTATAGTATTTCACAAAATACATAATCATTCAGAAAATCAATGTGTGAAACCAAAATATCACAAAGAAGATGTGGGGACTATGCAAGAATGTTGAACATTCGACAAGTAACAAGTTGAATTAAAATGAAGTTCAATATTACTCATATATGAAGTATTTTATTGTTATCAACTGTTTGTATAACTGCATTCCTGTGGAAACGCATAAAGCTGTGATATCCCCAATAAGAACAAAAACTTGGGAAGAGCGGGAGCCAAGCCCTTGCTATTCGAACACTTTGACATATAAAAGAAGTGATATAGAAAGCTTTGGCCAAGTTCTCTGAGAGAAGCCAAATGTATATGTGTGGATAGATGCTAGGCATATAATGCACACGTTCGGTATTACGACCAGGCTCAATTGCTTTTGACATAGTGAAATAAATTGAGTAAATTCACATATTTCATTTCATTATGTCAAAAGCTTTTAATCCAAGTAATAATCACCGAACGTTTGCATCATATGCCCGATATACCTATCCACACATGTGTATTTTATCTCTCCTGGAGAGTTAATTCGTCAGAAACTTTTCATTTCATCACTTTTACATGTCGAAGTATTTACATAGCAACGGCTTGGCTTCCCCTAATTACAAGTTTTAGTTTCTGATGAAGATCAATTTCACACCATTTCACTCTGCGTTTTTTCTATTCAGATACGGCATGACCTCGAATGAATTATTCGTACGAAACTGAATCTAATCACTCGTACAAGTTATATCTGATACATAAATGCAACAATTGATTGAAATGCTTGTGAATGGTGTCTAGAATCTAGAAGGTACTCTATATGCGTTGTTCCAAAAGACAAAATATCACGAATGACACAACAATGAAATATCCCACAGTGGTGAAGAGTATTGAATAGGTTCTCGGTTATTTTATGAATGGTATATTATTACGATGTTTTTAGATTGTGAAATTCAATTTTACATACCGCAAGAAATGGGCTTCGTTTTCATGTTTTTTTTTTCGAACTTTGTGCGCGGCATACAGGTTAGGAAAAAATATCTATAATTTTGAAACTTTTTCTATATATTTCTATCATACCAGGATAGCTCAAGATTTTTTTTCAGAAAATGGGTGAAAAGGGTTTTCCGTAAAAAATCAGAATTTGAGAAATCTTCATAAGAATAACACGGATGGAAAATACTTGAGATGTGGAAAATGTTCAGAAACTTCAAAATTTTCACTGAATATGGAAAACATAATTGTAGATATTTTCAGTGACTTTCACAATATTCGAATAGGAAATAACAAAGAAAACGCAATAATAATATCCATTTTATTGAAGGTTGGGATCAATTGATTTTGCAAAGTATACGACAGGTTGCAACACTATAAATATCAACTAGTTGCAGGTAAGGTTTTTGAAAGTTTTAAGTAATTCAAGGTCCGTAGATGTGGATTTATCCGACGAAATATTTTTCATTCTAGATTTCCATACTTCTAAGCTCATCTCACAACACAAACCCGGCGTTTTCCTAGTTATACTATTTGGCGTGTTCATTCGAAGCAATGAAGAATTCATTGCACTGAAAATTTGAGACAGATATTGGTCTTGAAACAAGGCAGAATTCATTCGACACTGTTTTAATGATATTTTAGACACTATTACACGCTATTCAGATTCATATACAGATCTATACGGATCTCGCCTACACACATGAATCAGATACTTGTCAATCAATTGCAGCATCCAATTCATCATTTATCTCCGTATCGATTGAACACATGTGTTTCGTAACAGACCTAGACAGTCAATTCGCGGATGTGATATATCTGAGAAACAAAGAGAGGAGAAGCATAGAATCGATTTTACTCTATTTCCAAAATGAATTCCGATATACTATATTAATACCAATCGTTCAAAAATACATCGTTCAACTACTTATTCTGGGTTGTTCCAGTCTGGACTCTTCAACTCTTTCTGAACGAAAGGCTGACAGCTGAATAAGAGATGTTTTCAAAAAGTCCTGGTTTACAAGTGACTCGAACCACGGCAGAGTTGACGTCAGTTTCTGAAGCAGTATTCTTTTACATAGTACCATACGATTATTATTTCATGCTCCAGTTTGCTGTAATCATTTTTGACCATACACACTGGGCTTAAATATGTGTGATAGTGCCGTGGTAATGGCTTTTAAACAAAGTGATGTGCGGGATTATAGAACTCGAGCTACGAACATGAGGGGTGGTTCCGTGATGGCGAGACTACGGCTAATCATGAGTAGTTTCGTCGAGTGACAGAGTTCTGGTCTTGGACATAAATGAAATGTTTCAGATTACGATGAGGGTTTAAAATGAGTGGTGGTGCCGGAGGATACATATCAGGCCCAGACATGATCAGATTCTATTCAACAGACCATCGGATCATGATCTTGCTGACGGTAAATTATTCTTCGAGTTGTGTGAATTTTACACAATTTAATTGATGTGCTCAGTTTGACTTGATATTGCCTGAAAATCCTCTATCAAACCAATTCCAAATAACCGGAAAGTGACCTAAAACTCCAGCGTTGCCATTATCCAACATGTAATTGTTGTACTACCCAATGTAACTACCACATGTAGTTTGACTTGATATTGCCTAAAAATCCTCTATCAAACCAATTCCAAATAACCGGAAAGTGACCTAAAACTCCAGCGTTGCCATTATACCACATGTAATTCTGGCCCCACGAGTGGCCACTTCACTAGACATGTGTAAAAGGTGAAGCGATTCGGTTTTCAAAAATCATTAATGATAATAGTTATTCATTCTATTCATTTAATTCATCATTTTTGTCTAAATAACTTCACGGTGAAAAGTAGGCCGGATATCTACATAATTTTAGATGAGAGTATCTAGACAGTCAACTTGAATTTAAAGTCATCACAAAGTGGGGCGTTAGAGTCAACACATTGAAAATACATATTTTTAGTACGGATCTATATAAGTCACTGTTATTAAAATTGAATTGACCAAAGTCTTCAATGCATACAATTATGGCTACATGCGTTAAAATGCTCCTCATTGTTATGAATACACTTCTTTGTAGTAGGCTACCACTTTCAAGTCTTGTTACAAAAAGCTTGTCACTGTTAATGTCCCTAATACAAGCAGGCAATTTGTTATACATTATGAAAATTTTATATTTTACACACTGTTTATACATTGCTGTCTTGAGTTGGGCTGTATGGAGTTCATTTTTTGTTCTTCTATCATATGTTTGCATATTAGAATTAATGACAAATGAATAAAAATGTCGTCCAACTTACGATGCAATCTCGTACATATATATATATATATATATATATATATATATATATATATATATATATATATATATATATATATATATATATATATATATATATATATACGTGTATTCATATATTTATATATATATATATATATATATATATATATATATATATATATATATATATATATATATATATATATATATGTATATATGAACCGGGAACTGTCATCACTCCTAGTTGTTCAAACAAATATCTACAGCTATGCCTCCTCCACTCTTTGAACATTATACGTATGCCAGCTTTTTGACCAGTAAATATTTTTTTACTGTCACAACCCCATAATATTATGCCATATCTCATCAGCGATTCATAGTAGGCCTAACCCAAATCAATAGTTTTCAAGTAGGGTTTGAGTTGGTTCCGTCAAATGCTCAGTGCAAAACATGCCCGTGATGGTCTTCAACTGGATGTAGATTGTCTATCTGTATTCTCCAGTTCAAATGTTTGTCAATCTGTAGACCCAAGAATGTTGTTGTTTTCAACTGTACGCAGAGTGTCGTTTCTACTCAATATTGGGTTGTGTACACCATTGTATCCCTGTCTGGAATTATGAAATTGTATAAAATTGTTTCTCAATTGACCATTGTAGATGGGCGTGACTTATACGAAGCAGGGAAAATTTGAGATATCTTGATTGGTTATTTCCCTATTTCCCCTGCTTCACTATTCACTTGATTGGTTTTTATATTTTGTGACATCACGAGGGTGGACGATCTACAATGGTCAATTGTTCAGAACTTGACCATTTATGTCGAGCCAATTCTTAGGTTCTGTCAATGTGGAATTCATGATGGTATGTGAGTCTTCATGATCCAATATATGTCTCTAAAAGATAATGATCTTTTCCTCCAGAAGGTTTCTGAATTCATAATAACACTAATAATATATATAATAATAATGATCGATGATGATGAATATAAAGATGGTAATTTTTTTGGTCATTATTATTTTTTATTCATATTTTCACATAGATTTGGATACAAGTTTGTGGACCCGCCAAGTCACAGAAGTTGACTTGTCCACGGGTGTACTAACATTTCATACATAACAATAATATAGATTGAAAATAAATATCAAGTCTGAATAATGTGAAGCAAATCTATATTTTGCAATAAATATTTGGCTTTGGCTATCTATATTTGATGATAATGATAATAATAGCAATACTGTAATGATGCCACCTTAGGTAGCTCGGTTAGCTGAGGCACCGCTTCGGAAACTGAAGTTACCGTTGGGCTTGGGTTCGAGTCCGCATAAGACATGGGTTTTTGTGAAGGTCCCATCACTAATAATTATTTCATATTTTAATAATCACCTGGTCATTCGTACCCTCGTATAACCGTGGGGTCGTTGAGTAAACAATAAACATCACAAATCAATATTAATGATAGTGATAATAATGTAATGATAATGATAATAATATATATTTTATTGCCCGATTGGATCATGAATTATATGGGCTCATCTCCATTGGTGGTGCCGTTTGGCAGGTCTCAGGATGCAAACATGAGTGGTATTGACGTGATGAGATTGTCAGGACTCTGATTAACTGAAAAGATATCAATCATATTATCAGTAACTTCTGTAGAAACCTCTAACATATTAGCCAATATTGTATTCACAAAGATACGCAAATTGAAGTTTAAGTCAATCTCGAGCTCAAACAGGGGTAAGGAGGGAAGGAGAGTACAAGAATATCACAAAGACCTCGAGTTAATTAAAACTAATTAAATTCACATTGAAAAAATAATGAGGCTAAAAGAAAAATGTCTATGGATATTTTTCTTCAAGTTTGACTACTCATGTAATATTTCTCTCTAGCAATCAAAGTACATGTATTGTATGGCCTAATTACTAATTAAGCATTAATTGCATTGCTTTCACAACGTTAATCAGTCAAGTGGAAGTATAGAGCATGGAACAGACAGACAGGCAGGCAAGCTATACTGAAATTACTACACGATACAGATTGTGAGATCTGACTCAATTACTTGTAGCCTATAAAGCACGGTGTGAATATGTTGTTTGCCATCTGACTTGAGATTGTCAATCTGACTTGAAATGTCACGATTATAAGTAGTCCATAAATAATTATATGTTAAACTTGTGATACCTACGTGATACCCAATCAGTGATTGGGAAATGTAGCTGCTCATATGTTTGGGAGCGATTGGTTTGGTATCACTTGACATGTGAATGGAAAGGATTCTTATTCATAGATTTGATTATTGACGGGTAACACTTTCTAACTAATCAGACATTGGCATGTTAGGTAACGAACATAGATTTATTGGCTGATTGGGTGAGGTGAGAATGCTATATAGGCACTCGAACAATGAAAGGTTATAGATGCAACCACATGCATCATTTTAGTTATTCAACTGTTCTAACACTGTCTAAACAATGAACCCCACCAAAATGATAGATAAAAAAGTTATTGATTTATAATACTCATCGGCCTGTTGATCTATGCACGCAGTCCATGCGCCAGAGTTATTGTCCAATTTTCAATCTTGGATTTTGATATGATCCACTGCTCAAGCTAACACGTTCTCATTTGACTATAAGTTCACAATATTTGATTTCTTAGCAATTATCGGTATTATTATTATTTTCAAAAATGTTACTCTCACTGTTTTTTTTTTTCAGTTGAACTTCAAGAATAATTGTATAATTTGTATCAATCATATGTTTGTACCATTATTGTACTCTTACTCCATCTTGCAATAGTGTATGTATTTTTCCTATAACTTATTTTCCCCATTCCACACAAGCCTTGGCTTATGTGGGTTTTATTATTTTCAATTTTTTTATAATTTCATTAATCAAGTAATAAACTCACCTAATTACCACCAACTTGTGTATCATGAATATTTATGTTCGTGATTATGATTAAAACTACTTAATTCGTATTCATATTGTATCTAGAATATGATAATTAATGAATGAATGAATGAATACTCGAATAAATTGATCGACCCATGGTTCAATCTGCAAATCATTGAATGCGTTTCATGTTGCTTATGAAAAAATCTATGTACTGTACACTGTGCAAACCGACTTCAAATAATATTCTATTGGCTGCATAAAATACTGAACCATCGGAAGATGCTTGCTCTTCAAAATAGGAAGTATGATTGAGTGAAGTCTGAGGTTGATCGACAGAAAAACTTAACTTGTTCCACAATTGTGCAGTATGTGATTTAAATCAAGTCACACAACGGAAGCTGATGTTTGGAATATCATATTCAATCTCTATTGTACAAGAGTCAAGTCATGAAATCATATTCAGTACACACAATGTATCATGAATAAAATATTAGACCATGAGGAATAAAATAGCTTGTCCATGCACTCTGCCCTCCTGCATGACGAAGTTACGGCGTAATGTATTGTCTGACAGTTATAATATTTCATCATTTTATAAACATGTTCATTCTTACGACATAATCGTCAATATCGGTACTCATGAATATCAACTCACGAATGACGTAGATTATTAACTCAATTGTTTGTTCGATTGATTGAAACTAAGGAGAAAATGGACTCCTATTCCGAAGTATAGCTTTGATGTAATCATTGTGTCATTTGGGTAGATTTGTGTAAGGTTTAAATTTGGCAATACAAAATTGAAAACTTCCATCATTTTCAAGGAATGTGATTCCAAGCTCAATCAAAATGTAATTCAAGTTATTCTATATGTTATTTCGTGGTCACAAACGAGAAATTTGAATTCATTTTCAACATACATCACTCCGTATCATAATATCAAACCAATTGAGAGGGCTTATTTATCAACATCATGAGTAAAAAATAGCATTCAACAAAATTATTTCATTAGTACGAATCACAAATATTACGTCAAGTTGTAGCTGGACTATATTACGATAACATGTATTGGTCATGTATGCATCGTTGTGAATTAGACAATGGCAAATATCAAACATGAGTGCATCCACAATGTAAAAGTTATTTATTAATACCATCACTTTATAGTATGATCATTATATCTATTCATTACTGTCAATAAATTCATTTATCCATGCATTTTTCATTCGAATACATTCATATAATGGATGAGAAAATTGCTGTAGGAATACATGAAAACATATATTGAACATGAGCAGTGATATCCATGGAAAAAAATTGAAGTGTGAGATAAAATTGTGATGTCAGATTGACGTTTTAAAAACTTTTGGAGGCCAATGAATATGAAAGATACAGAAGTTCACGCAGTCAATAATACACTTGATGAGATAACGATGCCTTGTGAAATTGTTAGAAGGTGAATACACTGAGGATAAGATATAGCAGTAGTACCTATGTAGCTCGCCGCCTCTATATAACAAAATTTACATTGGATTTCAAACGAATTTGCATTTAAGACTAGCGGTGAGCTATAAAACAGAATTATGCTCGAATAGAAGAAGTGGATTGCACTACGAGTTGTGGTCGAGTGTTTGGGTTGGATATAATGAGTGAGTGGAGTCTCGTTTTAGAAGAGTGAATATCAATTGCCGATGCTAATTTTGTGAATAAATTGTATAGGGAGAGAATATGCTACAGTTCAACTTTTTTCTTACCACACATAGGTCACCATTCACCACTTGATATGAACAAATAATATGGAAAAATAAAATGAACCAGTACAGGCGTGCTCACTTATTTACTTTCCGTGTCCGGTTGAACCTATAACTATCAATAACGTAACGGGATAAGCAACATGGCATAAGTCCTATCCTTTTAACATCAGACCGTTATCACCATTATGGAATCAGCACTTTCATGTACATTTCTGAGATTCGCAATTTCAAATCAAATCTTACGTATTAGGCTCGTATTTCAATGTTTAGTACATAATTGTATACTTGCATTGTTTCTGATCTTTCTCGAAGATGGTGAGTAATTATCCAGTTA